>CAMRHE010000053.1:1565000-1952500 GCA_947044405.1 Leptodactylus fallax
GGTTATTTCACCACCTCCACAAACTCCAACACTCCTTCAATAGTCGCCGCTCCACTGATTCCAGCACATTTGGAATTTTTTCTCTAGCCCCCACCATTCCTGAGAAATCAGTGCAGTTAATTTCAGCACCCAATGTGTTAATTAGTCTCTCTACAGTTACATGGGCGGTCCTGAGTTGGAGCAGATAGTCTAGGACCGCCCACCTTACAGTAGAGTGTCTGATTGGGTGCTGAAACTAACAGCACTGATTGCTCAAGAATGTTGGGGGCTAGAGAAAAAATTCCAACTGTGCTGGAATCAGTGGATCAGCGACTATAGAAGGATGCAAAGAGTTGGAGTTGGTGGAGGTGGTGAAAGGTCCCCTTTAAGAAATGACAATACAAATGCAATGCACTTGATCTATGCTGACTTATATATCCACTGTGTGCTTCTCCCAAAAATGACTTTTTGCAGACATGTCAGTTTGATGTTATTTAAAAAGTTGTTTCTGCAAATGATCAAGAATTCTCTTTTAAAATAATGAAACAAAAACTAATAATCTCTTCGGATTGTCCCTCTGTGAGTAACAATGTGAACAAAATGATGCATAATATTTAGGCAGTGTCATATTCTTGTGTTATATATAGTTTTGATAGATCATATTGAATTTTTTTAATGATTTTTACATCAAATATGGTGAAGGCATCCACACGCCTCCGGGGCATTTGCCCCATTTGCCCTTTCTATTTTTCAGCCCTTAGAATGACAAGTAGTTACTAAGCAACCTGAAGCACCACAGCCTCCTGGATACATTGAGAGGTTACAGAATTTGATAGACACAATATATGAAGTTAAACATTCTTAGATCTTCATTTTCCAAAAGCACATACAACCATGATATGTACTGTCAGGATGTACGGTATTGTGCAAAAGTTATAGGCAGGTGTGGAAAAAATGCTGCACAGGTAGAATGCTTTCAGAAATAGAAGGGTTAATAGTTTACTTTTATTAATTAAGAAAATGAAGTGTAAATCCCATCAATATTTGGTGTGACCTTTGCCCTTTGGAGGAGGAGTCCTTGAATTGATGATCCGGCCCCAACAGATATAGCCCTGATCTCATCATCATCCAGTCTGTCTGGGATGACATGAAGAGACAGACGGATTGGAGCAAGCAACATCCACAGAAGATCTGTGCTTAGTTCTCCAAGATGGCGGCAGGAACAACCTCCCTGCCCAGTTCTCCCAAAAACTGTCTGCAAATACCGAGAAGAACTGATGGAAGGCAAAGGGCAAAGGTCACACCAAATATTGATGGGATTTACATCTCTCTTTTCTTCATTCACTTCATTTTGTTAATTGACAAAAATAAACTAAATTTATATTTATTTATTTATCTAAATTATTATAGTATTAATTAAAATTAAATTAATTAAAATTATTTTATTTAATATTTATTTATCTAAATGATTATTGTATTAATTAAAATAACATTAATTAAAATTATTATTTTATTTAATATTTATTTATCTAAATTAATATTTTCGAAAGCGTTTTTACATCGCAGCATTTTTTCCACATGTGCCTAAAATTTTTGCACAGTACTGTATAACATTCAAAAAGCAGCAACAAGTTTTGCATCCCTTAGATAGAGTATAATGGTCTAGTAGTAAACATGGGGGTCTCAATTATCAAAACTATGGACAGAAAAAGAGTCTTTATTGCCCACGGCCACCAATCACAGCACAGATTCCATTCTGCAAAAATATGCAATGAAAGCTGTTCTGGGATTGGTTGCTATGGGCAACAAGAGCCGTTTGGTGTCAGACATTTTTGATAAATTAGGTCCATTGTTTGTGTCTCTTTATCGGATTCCAATACCATCTCCATAGAGTCGCCAAGTCGTAAGGAGTTAACGAAAAGAACCTGATGGTAAACTCAAGACAAACCCTGACGAATGTTTCTAATAAGGGTTCTTTTATAGGATTTCTGGGCAGATGAAGAGAAGTAAAGGGATATCTAATTGTATTACTTATTCAGAACATCTGCGGCTAATTATATGGGGGGCTCATTTCGGTGGGTCCCGCACGCAGCCCAGTCTTGTGTGATTTTGATTATGCCAGTTAATCACTGACTGTTAGTGGAGCGGTGACATTGTCCGGCAGGGCAGCAAGCTTTGATTTAGCGACCTACTCGCTGGGGAACTCATTCACTAGACGTATTGCAGCAGAGACCCCTTCAAGAGCCTCATCAATCATTCTTTAATCAGAACGCACCCCTAGCGGCTCATTGCTCTTGCAGCATAGAGGAGGGCGGCCTGAGGTACTCTACAACACAATCCTACTCAATATGTCTTGAGCCACCACCATAGCAGACATGAAGCCCATTAAGAGGAGATGTAAAAGTGATTAAGGAGTCGGGTTTAAGGGGATTATTCACACTGACACTCAAAACAAGCTATTGACCACCTCGCACTGTTCTCGCTAATTACACTACAACGAAAGACATTATTAGTGTTCTTGAGACGTTCTTGGAAAATTACACCAAAATGTTCAATTTGCTGATATGGAAATTAGTTTTGGGATCCTATAAACTGTTGCAAGGTAAGTGAACATTGCGGAATTACCCGGAGTTTTGTATTGATTGCTAAAAAATGTGATCTGACTGTTGTCTAAATTAAAAAACAGTCTAACTAAACTAATAGGTTGTATCGTTTTTATAAGGCATGTTGTGTATATATCCATAAAGTAAGTGAACCTCTTCATTAAGAGAAAAACATGTCGTGCGTACAGCTTCTAGGGTGACCTAAATGTTTCCATGGCAACAGACTACAAACCAACACTTTATAGACTGATTCTTTGGCCAGATTCTTTAAATAAAGGCACACAAAGTCTGGTGACTGGCAAATCTTCTTAAGAAAGATTAGTTAATGGGAGGCATGCCTTGAGGCAAAAAAGCTTTCAGAGGACCTGATATGATGTGTATTAGAGACGCATTAAGCTAGAGAAGATTACAAAAGCATTACTAAAGACCTGGGTTTACACCGATCCATGGTTAGACAAATTGCTGAGCGTTGCTACTCACCCTAGGAGTGGGCAAAATGACTTCAAGATCACAACAGAAAGAGCAAAAGCCCTATAGAAGACTCTACAAGCTGCAGAAAGAACCATGTGCAACTAGTTACTCAAAGAACACAGCAAATAAACTAAAGAAAGGGTTGAAAAGGGTGATCTGTGGTTTGTAATCGACAAGTCAGAATCTTGACCTTAACCCTACGGGGATGCTGTGGCACAACCTGATGAAGGTGCACACAAGGCATCCCAGAAATATTGATGACACTTTGGCTTATAGGAATGGTCCAAAATTCCTTCTAAACATTGTGCAAATCGTATTTGTAGCAACAGGAAAGATTTGGTGGAGGTGACTGTTGCTAGGAGTTGAGGGTTGCTATATTCAAGGGTTATATTTTAAGAGATATATAGGGTTTTTCTAGGTGCTTTTAATTTTTTTTTTTTTTTTCTTTTTTTTTTTTTTTTTTTTTAATATCTGAGAAAAAAAAAAACGGGTATGAGGAAGACACGTCACTTTTTTCTGTTCTGTTCTCTTTTTTAGTAGCTCAAAAGGCAACAAAATTTTTAAAAAATTCCCTTTCCGCTACAGAAATTTTTCTATAGGTGACACAAAAGTCTGTGTCACTGGGGACAGTGCTGAAATATATATTTACATTGTGCCCCATTTAGGGGATTTAATCATTTAACATTACTTTGTTTTTGTTTTTTGGATTTTTTTTTGCTGTAACTGAGGATGATCGATTAGGACGAATATAGAAGGATTTGCCAGATCACATGACCACCAGACCAGGAGGAAGCCGCATTATGGTGGTTTCCATAGCTGTATACACAACATTCATTGAGCGATCAGGAAGGCAGAGACCGTAATAAACTATCCCATTCTTCTTTTGGGGGAGTCTGGCTGTCACTGACAGCCAGCTTCCTGCACCTGCAGCTAATACCTCAAAGACGTTCAGGTATGTCCTTGCAGAGTTAAGTGTCGACCACCCAGAAGTATATACACACGTGGACAAAATTGTTGGTCCCCTCCCTCATGTAATGAAAGCAAAACCCACAATGGTCACAGAAATAACTTGAATCTGACAAAAGTAATAATATATAAAAATTCTATGAAAATGAACAAATGACAGTCAGACATTGCTTTCCAACCAGGCTTCAACAGAATTTTTAAAAAAAGAAAACTCATGAAACAGGCCTGGACAGAAATGAGGGTTCCCTTAACTTAATATTTTGTTGCACAACCTTTTGAGGCAATCCCTGCAATCAAACGATTCCTGTAACTGTCAATGAGACTTCTGCACCTCTCAGCAGGGATTTTGGCCACTCCTCATGAGCAAACTGCTCCAGTTGTCTCGGGTGTGAAGGCTGCCTTTTCCAGACGGCATGTTTCAGCTCCTTCCAAAGATGCTGAATAGGATTTAGGTCAGGGCTCATAGAAGGCCACTTCAGAATAGTCCAATGTTTTCCTCTTAGCAATTCTTGGGGTTTTTAGCTGTGTGTTTTGGGTCATTATCCTGCTGCAAGACCCATGACCTGCGACTGAGACCAAGCTTTCTGACACTGGGCAGCACATTTCTCTCTAGAATCCCTTGATAGTCTTGAGATTTCATTGTACCCTGCACAGATTCAAGACACCCTGTGCCAGATGCAGCAAAGCAGCCAGGAACATAACAGAGCCTCCTCCATGTGTCACAGTAGGGACAGTGTTCTTTTAAAGAAATGTTTCATTTTTCCATCTGTGAACATAGAGCTGATGTGTGTTGCCAAAAATTTCGATTTTTGTCTCATCTGTCCATAGGACATTCTCCCAGAAGCTTTGTGGCTTGTCAACATGTAGTTTGGCAAATTCCAGTTTTGTCAGATTCAAGTTATTTCTGTGACCATTGTGGGTTTTTCTTTCATTAAACGAGGGAGGGGGACCAACAATTTTATCCACGAGTGTATAGCCAATGGGCGTTCAGCAAGTGGTTAAAGAGATATAGTACCCCCTTCTGACCCTGTATATCTTCTTTAGGGAGAAATTGGTAGCATTCTTGCATTCCTTTGCATGTAGGTGTTATGCAAAAGCTCCAAAACCTACTTAGTTTCTAAAACTATAAACCAATAGTAATGCAGTGAATAGAAGACAGAGGGGGTGCAGCTGCAACTTCTCTCTCTTTCTGTGACTGTAAGGCTGCATGCTGTGAGAGGGGAAGTGGAGCAGAAGAGAAGAGACACTTCATAGGCTTAGACCATCAAACCATGAAGATCCTGTCCACTTGCTCGCCATGGAGAGAAAATAGGTTTGATAATGCATGCGGAGGGATAGAAAAAAACAAAAACACAAATATACACTTCATGGTTTTTTCTTTACAGATGTGTTTTAGAAAGAGAAACATTTTGGAATGACTTTCGCTCATAAACTAAATCATATCACACAGTATAATGTCAATCTGCTGCCTCTAAAGCTAAGGGGATTTAGTATTGTTGTAAAAGGAAGAAATTTCAACAAATTGAAAGTATTTTTGGCTCTTCATTAATATGCCGGACAGTTTTTGGCACCGGCTCTGTATAAGGATGTCATGGAACTGGAAAAAGTGCAGAAACAAGAAATAGAATTAATAAGTGATAGAGAAGATCAAGTCTGAGGAATTATTGTCCGAACCAAATGTATTCATTCCAGAAAGGAGAAGGTTAGGAGGGATGGGATATGATCGCTTCATATGAATATGTTAATGGACCTTATCAGGACTTATTTGATAACTCCATTTATTTCGAGAGAGAAGTCAAGGTCAATTCCGGAGACTCAAATATTTCAGAGACCTATTCAATCCTCAAAGGACAGGTAAAGTGTTGGAATACAGTATACAAGATTCCTGCTAATGTAGACAAAAGGGGTGAGCACAAAGGACCCCCCAGTAATAAGAACAGTAAATGGATTTCAATAGCTCACGACAGAGCTCCACTTTACAGAACTGTACAAAAGTTTTAGGAAAAAATTTTTGTCAATTAACAAAACGAAGTGAAAGAAGAAAAGAGAAATGTAAATCCCATCAATATTTGGTGTGACCTTTGCCCTTTGCCTTCCAACAATTCTTCTAGGAACACTTGAAGTTTTTGAAGGTACTCGGCAAGGAAGTTGTCCCTTAAGCACAGATCTTCTGTGGATGTTGCTTGCTCCAATCCGTCTGTCTCTTCATGTCATCCCAGACAGACTGGAGGATGATGAGATCAGGGCTATATCTGTGGGGGCTGGATCATCACTTCCAGGACTCCTCCTCCAAAGGGTGGTCATACCAAATATTGCTTTGCCTTAAACTTGCCTAAAACATTTACATAGTCTGTTTTTTACAACCCACCAGTAAGCCATGAAATTTGCTAACGCTGTCCCTTATGTACAATCTAATAGACAGTAGGAAACCGTTTTAAGGTAGCGTTGGACTGGTTTAACTACTGGGACACCAAGCAGCTCCATATGTTGACCTAGGCAGATGGCCAATCACCACTAGAAGGTAAGGAAGAGAATTTTCCACTGTAGAGTGACTTGGGCTTCACCTTACATTAAGTAAAATGGGTTTTAGTAGATGGACGGGTGTCTTTTTACCCTACTCTCTAACTATATGACCAATTGGTTTATATATGTGAAGTCTCACGGCATGAGGACCTATTTCAGATGTAAGACTGTCCATATCAATGAGATAATTGCAAGCCAGATGTTTCTTCGGACAACATCTATCTCTCCCATCTCCACCAATACTGGGTATGGCCAAGTGTGCATGTGTTCTCTATGGGGAGAAAGGAGTAAACTGGTCCCAAACACCTCCAGTGGTCGATATTCAACATACCAATTCTAACAACCCACATCTGCCTTCAGGGGAGACTTAAGAGAAGAAAGAGGGCCCAAAGTGAGTAGAGCGATGGCCATTTCATTCACATGGACCACTTGCAAACTTTCAGGTCTTTGTTCCCTTGATAGTTGGAAGTCTCATCTGTGAAACCCCCAGTGATGTGACATTTTCCCCCTATGTTGTGGATAGAAGATAAATGTTATTAAGAAGAGTACCCCGATAACATAAAAATAACATATAGTAAAGTCTTAAAGGGATTATCCAGGATTAGAAAACATGGCTGCTTTCTTTTAGAAAGAGCTCCAGTGATGTGACATCACATCCACTGGTCACATGGCCATGTTCAGACCCATTCAAATGAATGGCCATGTGACCAACAGACATAAGAAGAGGAAGTGGAACTCTTTCTGATCCTGGATAACCCCTTTAAGCTTCCTCTAGTGGAGGTCGCAGGAGGCCACGATTTTATATAAAAGTATAGCTTTATGATATGTCTTATATTGCATTAAAAACCATATCAGATTGTTGAACCTCTATTTCAAAATATGGTTTGAAGAGTCGCATAACAAATTAAAAATGCTCCATAAATATATGAAAATAATACAGGAATATTAGAAAAAAAAAATGTAATGTCGATCCTGGTTACCCTAAATCTGAGACCCTAAAGAGCGTAAAGCAGCAATTCTACCGCAATCCTCTCACCCCATGGTATAGTATATCCCAATTTTTGTTAAAGCTGAATACCACAACCCATTAGGCACGTCCCATGGCCTTTTCCAGTAGGTATCTCTAATGTATCCTCTTTTTCATGCCGGCTGTATATACATATGCAATGACTTTGCATGCAGTAATATGGACACGAGACACGTCTAACAGGCAGAGATGTATGAACACAATTTAACAAGTCTATGAATCAAGAAAGGTATAATTCAGTGTAATAATATAAAAAGTGTCAGGTTATTATAGAGAGTCAGAGAATGATTGGGAGACGTTCTGCGAAGATCGTAAGACTTAGAACAATCTCTTCTCTATGCTAATGCCGGTGTCATTATTTTGTCAGCTCTCATTGTGGCTTCTAGACAGCTCCACTTAAGGTGTATTGAACTAGCAATAAGGGAAAAGCACTCGCTCATACAACATCATTATTCTTTTGCTCAGGTTTTTTATTAGGGGGAGGGGGACTACTTTTCACATTAATTTAACAAATCCTGCCAGGGAACATTTTTCATTTGTACAAATTTAAAGTTAAATAAATGTGGATAATACCTAAAAATAGTCCGTACCCCGGCGAGAGGGAATGAGAAGGTGCCGGGGAGATTAGAGGGTTTCTTATCATCGGTTTCAGTGTTAATTGCAACAGAGGCAAAACTCGATAATCTCGCCTCCGCTCCTTTGTTTTTTTCATTTTGGTGCTCTCTTTGAAATTTTACCAATTATGTTAGACTATAAAATTATAATTTTATCACCGCTCGCTTTTCTGCTTGTGCAGAGTGATCTCAGGGCAGGTTTACAATGAAAGTTGAGGCAACACCCGCATCGTAATGGTGGAGGCAGATTACACGGGACTGCACCATTTAGGATAGGCTCACATGGAGGAACTTACAGAGGAATTTGAGGGGCCGAGATTCCTCTCAAAATTCCACCCTTGTGGATCCCGCAATGGAAAGTTTTTACTGCAAATTTGTGGGTTTGCTTGCTGATAAGTCTCAGACCTAATGGGGCAAATCAGCTTAAAACTCGCAGCACAGGAAGATCGAGCAGGACACTGAAGCGTCCATCACTGTCTCCCATTGAAAAGAAGGAAAGAGAGATTCTGATCAACTTCCTCTTCACTTTTTACTGTGTGAACAGTTCCTTATGTAACTGACAGGGACAGCTCAGCTTTTCAACCTCCCTACACAATGACCCCTGAACTTTTCACAGAGCATGCCCACTACACTTAATTACAGTCAGCCTTATTTTTCTTATATCTAGTTGCCTCCTATAACGAAAATTTCTAGAATTCAAGCAAAAAAAGTTGATGCCATAATGATGGAATAATGAAAAAGCAAAAAAAAACCTCACAAACCACTGGATAGTTTTCTCTTCGAGAGGACCATGTCCAAAAAACAACCATTTTTTGTGCAAATTTCGTTGACCGGTTTAAAGTGTTTTTACTGCATTAGATACGAGTATGTTTCAGTATATATTATTTAAAAGGGATGACATACCTGCCAAAGCCTGTTTCTTTATGAAAATTTACCCCATGTCAAACCAGAAGAGGGGGACAGCTCAGTCCCTCCTGGTCCATTACAATTATCTTTGTACATGTCACAGAGCATGCCCACTACACGCTCCTATAGCATTCTGGATTCATATTCCTAAGGATGCCTGCTGGAATTCAAGCAGAATGATGGACCCTCTTGTCGTTTATACAATAAAATAGCATAAAAATATACAAAAAAGTGAAAATTCCCCATGAGACCATCCCTTTAAGAAGACCACTCCTCATCCAGACTAAGTTTTGTGTACAATTTTCCTCCCTACTAAACTCTATGGAAGTTGCCCTTCTAAAAGTAATCCATTCCCCATTCCAACCAAAGTCCACTGAATTTTTTTTTTTTAGAGGACCACCCCCATAAAAAACCATTTGGGGGTGAATTGGGGTGGTCGATATTTCACTGTATTATGTACTAGTATATTTCAGAAGATACTATTATTAAAATGTTATATAAAATACTACAAAGTAATACATAGCATTAAAAAGTACTGTATATCTACCAACAAACTTTTTTTTAAAGATATATCTCCTTTACTGAACCACAAAATTAATGCAATTGGTCATTTGAGGATGGTCCCCTGTAGAAAGGGGCAATATTTTAAGGGACCATTCACCTCCTCCACATGCTCCAACTCTTTGCATCCTTCAGTAGTCGCCACTCCACTTATTCCAACGCAGTTGGAATTTTTTTCTCTATCCCCTACCATTTCTGAGCAATTGGTGCAGGTAATCTCTACTGTCAGGTGGGCAGTCTCTGCTACAGCCCACCTGACAGTAGAGAACCTAATTAGCATATTGGTTGCTGAAACTACCTGCTCAGGAATGGTGTGTGCTAGAGAAAAAATTCCAACTGCATCGGAATCAATGGAGCGGCGCCTACTGAAGGATGCAAAGCGTGAGAGTTGGGGAAGGTGGTGAAAGGTCCTAGTTAAAGGCATTTTCCACGTTAAAGGTAATGATGTCCTTTCCTTAGTCCCATTGACTTTCTTATATCACCAACTGTATAAATAGATGGCAGCTGGAATACCCCTTTAATTTGTTATAAAGTATTCCTCTATAGTCTTACTCGTGATCTATGAAGTCTATCTTGCCATATGTGCCTATGTGTTTATTGATACAAAATCATTAAAAAGAGAATATAATCCTAATAGCTTTGCGCCCAGCAGCTGTAGATATCTAGAAAATGAATGTGTGCAGTAAACAAGCTAATAATTATGCACATCGAGAAAAAGAGCGACAAAAACAACAAACATAATGCCTGCTGGGCCCGTGTCTGTCCTTTGTAAACCATCGCCTGCAAAACGTGTACAATGGTATCAGACCGAATGGTAAACACAATGCATATGTCGTGTTTCATACCAAATCCTGGCCTCATGAATAAGAGCATTGTGTGTGCTTCAAGGGCTAAAGCTGGCCACAGATGTAACCATTTGGATGGAAAACAATACAAAATTCTATTGTTTTTGAATCAGCTCAGGAGGAGTCTCGTAAACAAAGCAATTAATTGGAATGATGTGGAAAACTTTGAATACACATGATCAAAGGGGCGGGAATGGAATGATAAAACAAATGATAATAGTCCTGCAAAAAATTCTAATTTTTAGCTTGTTTTTAATTGTTCATTAAATCACCGTTTTAGTAACATTTCTGATAGTCTAGAATATTGACTAGTAACATTCTTGGTAGTCTAAAGTAGCAAAATTCCTGGTGGCAGTAAAATTTCCTTGTGGTCTAGAGTAGTGATTTGTAACATTCTTGGTAGTCTACAGTAGTAATTAGTAAAATTCTATGAATGCAAAAGTAGCGACTAGTGAAATTCCTGGTGGTCTAGAGTAGTGATTAGTATCATTCCTGGTAGTCTAAAGTAGCGACTAGTGAAATTCCTGGTGGTCTAGAGTAGTGATTAGTAACATTCCTCGTACTCTAAAGTAGCAAAATTCCTGGTGGTCTAGAGTAGTGATTTGTAACATTCTTGGTAGTCTACAGTAGTAATTACTAAATTCAATGAAAGCTAAAGTAGTGACTAGTAAAATTCCTGGTGGTCTAGAGTAGTAATTAGTAACATTCCTGGTAGTCTAAAGTAGTGACTAGTGAAATTCCAGGTGGTCTGACGTAGTGATTAGTAACATTCCTGGTAGTCTAAGGTAGTAAAATTCCTGGTGGTCTACATTAGTGATTAGTAACATTCCGGGTAGTCAAATAGTGACTAGTAAAATACCTGGTGGTCTAGAGTAGTGATTAGTAACATTCCTGGTAGTCTAAAGTAGCAAAATTCTTGGTGGTCTAGAGTAGTGATTTATAACATTCTTGGTAGTCTACAGTAGTAATTAGTAAAATTCAATGAAAGCTAAAGTAGTCACTAGTAAAATTCCTGGTGGTCTAGAGTAGTAATTAGTAACATTCCTGTTGTCTAAGATAGTAAAATTCCTGGTGACAGTAAAATTTCTACTGCTACAGGCTTGTTGTTATTTGGGAGACAAATAGGTGACTGGGAGCCAAGTTGAAAAGTGATGAAGAAAGCCAGAAAAAAAGAATCTCTTTCTGGGACCAGATGTGAAATCACAATGATTAGTTTTTTATGCCAACGCTGTGGCACCAGCAGTTCCACTGTGTGAGCAACAAAAAATGCTTAAGAAAAGATGTTTCACTAACAGGACTGACTTTGTCAGCAAAAACTACGCTAATCTGTAGACAAATCTTTGTTACAAAAGAGACTTAGACAAATTAGATTATTGACAATGAAAGGGTTAACTATCCTTTGTCTGTCTTTATTACTGTTGCAGTCAGGCTCACACAGCTCAGATATTCTCCCTCAGTCCTATCTATGATTTCTATCGCTATCTGCCTGTAATTGATTATTTCTAACTAAACTTTGTTCTACTTCTCCTACTCCTAGCTGTATTACAAGCTTTGCAGCACTCAGTGCTCTGTATCACGCAGTGAGATGAATCACACATCCTTCTCTTACTTCCACCATCCCTGATATGCCTCATGTTCAAGCCCAAACAACCTTATGTACTGTATATGACATCTGTAAGGTGTCCACCTAACACTGACTATTGGCTGAGAGGCTGTCAGCTGATGTCTGGTGGTGCCAGAACATCACAGTGACTTGCAAGACAAACGTCTCTTCCATATTTTAACTGTCCAATACATTTTATTTCATCTGAGATGATTTGCCATTTATTCTGTTTCATTAAAAATCGAACAATTTGGAACATTCGTGTTGAACCCGGCTTGTGATAAAATGGTTCACCCATCTCTACTTTGGGGACCCGAACTATTTAGAGCCCAACTGCTTAAACAGCAGTTACCCATGGACCACCATTTTTATACTGCAAAAAGTCCTCCGTGCAGGAGTCTCCAGTGCACTCCGGCTCAGATGTGAACCTTGTCTTAATTTTAAAAAAGTTTTCTGTGTGTAATTTCCTGCTCCTCCTGTGTTTCTGACATATCACCGTGCCGTTCTATGGCAATTACGTACATAAATCGCTGCAATGCTCCATACCCCATGCACTATGTAAGTGCACATCCATTAGGAATTAACGTCCCTTTAAGACAACAACCACACTTTTGCTTTATTTTCGGGCCAGTTTACAGACTAATATATCATCTTTCATCTCTGTCTATAGATCCCAGGAGAGCCCTTAAAGGTCCGCGCATATACTGTGGAAACGGAAGGCACATTTAATCACCATGTTCCTAGAATAAACGTACCGTCGCTATTTGAACACAACTGAGATGACGCGTCGCGCGGCTCCGAGTGAAATCTCTTCTTATGTTTCTTCCTTCCACAAACTGTTTGTTGATGTAATTAGGACAAAATCCTCGCTCGGGCTCCACATACTCCGATGGCAGGAAGGAGACTTGGGGAATAACCTAGTAAACTGTCTCAGCTTCCAAACCACAAAGAAAAAATGGATCTCATTTATCAGGACTGTAAAAGCAATAAAGAATGAAAAATATACAGCCCGACATTTGTAAAGAGACATATATAAATCTATATATTACAAAAAGGGGGGTCAGTAATTTTTTCTATATAGACATTGGAAGCCACCATTTCTCGGTAAATCCACCCCTTCATGGACTATATCGGGAATTGGTTGTCCTATAAATGCCTGATCAGTGAGGGTATGACTGCTGAGACCTCCCCTGAGGATGCACAAGGAGTGGTTGGTAGGCTTTCTTATACCTGAGCAGGGATACAGTCTCCTATAGCCCTGAGTGAACAGACCGTATACACAAGCGGCTGCTTTATGTAACGCTTTACTGGAACATCTTCTAAAAAATACAGGAAAAGGTAAAATTTACAAAGTTGCAATTAATACAAACAGGAAGTAACCTAGCTCTCCCATCTTTAGCATCTCACCTGTGGGGAAGGAGTCTCCCTCTCCTCCCACACATAGTTCCCTGGAGGTCACCTTGGTAAGTATTGCAAGTTTCTACTGTCAGGTAGGTAGTCCATGGTTGGAGAAGATCTGGGACCACCCACCTGACAGTAGGGAGCCTAACTAGCATATTGTGAGATGAAAATAACAGTGCCAATTGCTCAGGAACAGTGGGGATTAGAGAAAAAATTCCAACTATGCTGTAATCAGTTTAGTGGCACTTATTGAAAGATGCAAAGAGTTGGAGTTGGTGGAAATGGTGAAAGGTTCCCTTTAAGTTGTGTGCTAAGCACTGATCCACCATACCCAATATATCGCTGTCCATATACTATTGGAATCCATATGGCACATATCTATTTTTGTTATGGCTGCTATGAAATAAGTGCTGTGTGATGCAAACAGTGAAGAGGTCAAGGAAATTGTACATGCAAGCACTGTGGCCCCTTAAAGCAGCTGATCAATAGGAGTCCTGGATGTTGGAGGATAGGTTATCAATAAAAATGAATTGGAACACCCCATTTCAAGCAGAACCTTACAAAGGAATACCCCACATTAGATACCCATGACCTAGCAATATGCATGCTATGAGGAGGAATTTTTGCATCCTGTGAAGGGTTAATTGCATTGCACAGTGTAATCCAATGCCTGACGGTGCTGATAGGATTGTAAAGGGTGTTTTGTTAGGTTGATACGTCCTCATTACAAAAAAATGATGGCAAAGTTCCACCTGCTGTAGATGACCTTGACTATAAGCATCTCGACATTCAAGATGTCTCCCCTTAAAATGTACATAGAGTCTGTGCCGAAGCTGCTTCCCTCCGCTTGTCCCGGACAGACCTCCCCTCTGCCAGACTGCCTAGAATCCAGGCGACAGTCGGATCCGCTCCCTGCTCATAAATCTGCAGCTAATCTAAAGCAATCAATAATTTTCATTAGGAACCTGTGAGAGGCGCCATTAGAGGGACAAATCTGTTTAACCTGACACCTTGATGAAGTTATTCGGTGCTGGGGCTTAAGTCATTGAAAGGTAATAAAGAGCTAAGAGAGATGAGGGAGCGTCACCGGGATGCCACACTGGGAATATTTACTGATTCCGGGACTGATGAGACACCAGCAGAAAAGTCGAGCCTGCTGGATTATGAGGCATTGAAGACAGATTCCTCAGCTCTCTGTCATTGTCGCACAGGCCAAGACGCTCCTCATAATTACAGCCGATTATCTTAAAAGACACAAAGGAGTGAGTGGAACGTGATCCTATATATATAATATACTGTGCAGTACAGAGCTGTGCTCCCATAATACAAAGTGTAAAGAAATTATTCCTTATATCAAAGAATTAGCAACACAATGCAAAGGAGAAATATACAGAATAAATGTAACACGACTGACAATGTATACCATATAGAGAATGATGATTAGATGTCTATCTATCTCATATCTATCTATCATCATGTTGCAAGACATAATCTTTTTCTTTACCTGCATCCTATATAGCTACATATGTTATATTTCAATCTTTCTTTTGTTTTCTGCATATCAATCTATCTCTTTTTATCTAATAGGTATTTATCATCTTGCTATCTATGACCTATTTCTCTGTCTATAATCTATTTAGCTACCTATCTTTCTCAATGTTTCCATCTATTATCATTATTTTTCCTTTCTTAATATCTATCTAATTAAAAACCAGAATACTTTAGAGCAGCACCGTAGCTATTAACCCTTTCAGGGATGGGGTGCAAGTCTATAAGGGTCTGGCATGAAATCCAAAAAGCCACAAGTTACAAAAAAAGACATCACAAATTTAGAAAAAAATAACAATTACTGTGGGTTTATTCCATATGCAATGTCCCAAAATACCTGGACCTTTCTCAAGCCTATCTATCTATCTATCTATCTATCTATCTATCTATCTATCTATCTATCTATCTATCCCATATCTATCTATCTCATATCTATCTATCTATCTATCTCTATCCATCTATCTATCTCTCATATCTATCTATCTATCTATCTATCTATCTATCTATCTATCTATCTCATATCTATCTATCTATCTATCTCATATCTATCTCATATCTATCTCATATCTATCTATCTCATATCTATCTATCTATCTATCTGTCTATCTATCTATCTCATATCTATCTATCTATCTATCTATCTCATATCTATCTATCTCTATCTATCTATATCTATCTATCTATCTCATATCTAGCTCATATCTATCTATCTATCTATCTATTTATTTATCTCTCTCATATCTATCTCATATCTATCTATCTATCTCATATCTATCTATCTATCTATCTATCTCATATCTATATCTATCTATCTGTCTATCTCATATCTATCTATCTATCTATCTATCTATCTCATATCTATATCTATCTATCTATCTATCTCATATCTATCTATCTATTTATCTATCTCATATCTATCTATCTATTTATCTATCTCATATCTATCTCATATCTATCCGAAACGAATCAGAGACCCGAGCCAGCTGGACCTGAAACCAAATGATTCTTGGGTGGTTCACCCATCTCTAGGGGAGACCATCAGTCGGCCCCTGCATGGATCAGCTGTTCAGGGCCATATCTGATGTCCATATGACACATAGCATGGAGCCAGAAGCCATAGGCTCCAATCCCTGTATAGTAACCGGGTGCCGCTACTGCTTCCAAATCTGTGCTGTGTGTAGTATACAGATACAGATAGGGGCACGATGTGATCAATGCGGAGATCTCCTGTCGCCCCGGACCCATGAGGTATTTGTGGCCTATCCTAAAAATAAGCCATAATAAACAAGCCCTTTAAGCCTATGTTACCTTCACTATGCAATGTACACTATGGAGTGCCGCGTCTTTTTTCTTTCTCCTTTTCCCTCCAGTGACATTACAGGATGGGACACCCGCTGTGTCGGTTCACTTATGTTGCGCTGCTTACAGAGCGGGTACAATCGCCCACCCAATTAATACTTGTCATTTCCAGTCCCGGTAAATGAGTCCCAGCCGCATTAGGTGCTTATTCTAAACAGGAAGAAAATCCGACTATAAAAAGAACTTCATTGGAAATGGGATTTTATAAAAGCTTTAAAGCAGCTGGAACGCGGCGTCCAAACATTTCATTTGTGACTCCAGCTCTGCCGTTCGCTGATTTATTACCGATATTGCCCAGCATTACTATTGGCGGAAGTCTAGTTAAATGGAACAGGAGGAGAGGGGGAGAAATGTCTCAAGTCCTTTCCCCAGACGCTAATGACCATGACGTCTTCATAAATTAACCTGCCATTATTGAGCATCTTAACATAAGAGCTGGTAAGAGTTATTAATGCCATGTAGGATCCGACAGTGAAAGTCACGCTGGGAGAACAGTGGGTGTAATTACAGGTGCGGGGAGCACAAAGCATGCTGGGACTTTCAGAGGTACAATAGAGAGCCAGGCCTGCACCTCTACAAATAGAGACGGGAGCAATAAGGAACCATCATGGAAGGCGCTAATTGATAGACGGGATAAATGGGATGATTGATATGAGATACAGCCATGGCGAGATCTGACTATTTATAACGCCACTTTATGAATCACATAGTGGGAAGACAATGATTCATGTCACTTCATTGTTCCTTATACTAGGCCATATCTTATGTAGTTAAAGTGATGCAGAGAAGGATTAATCCCATCTGAGTAAAGAATTACACGTGGTGATATCTTCATAGTATAGAAAGTGGTGAAAAGATCCGATATCCCTTATATTATATAAGACATAGCGGCGTTCTTATTATGGGATTAGAAGAAAATAATCTGATAAAACTCAAACTTGTCTGTCGGTCAAGTCTGGTATTATAACTCAGTATAATACCGTAATAATAGATAAAGCCTAGATATCACTGTGTGTATTATCCCTGTACTGTGACACCACTGTGTGTATTATCCCTGTACTGTGACATCACTGTGTATTATCCCTATACTGTGACATCACTGTGTGTATTATCTCTGTACTGTGACATCACTGTGTGTATTAACCCTGTACTGTGACATCACTGTGTGTATTATCCTTATACTGTGACATCACTGTGTGTATTATCCCGTTACTGTGACATCACTGTGTGTATTATCCATGTACTGTGACATCACTGTGTGTATTATCTCTGTACTGTGACATCACTGTGTGTATTATCCATGTACTGTGACATCACTGTGTGTATTATCCCTGTACTGTGACATCACTGTGTGTATTATCCCTGTACTGTGACATCACTGTGTGTATTATCTCTGTACTGTGACATCACTGTGTGTATTATCTCTGTACTGTGACATCACTGTGTGTATTATCCCTGTACTGTGACATCACTGTGTGTATTATCCCTGTACTGTGACATCACTGTGTGTATTATCTCTGTACTGTGACATCACTGTGTGTATTATCTCTGTACTGTGACATCACTGTGTGTATTATCCATGTACTGTGACATCACTGTGTGTATTATCTCTGTACTGTGACATCACTGTGTGTATTATCCATGTACTGTAACATCACTGTGTGTATTACTCCTGTACTGTGACATCACTGTGTGTATTATCTCTGTACTGTGACATCACTGTGTGTATTATCCCTGTACTGTGACATCACTGTGTGTATTATCCCTGTACTGTGACATCACTGTGTGTATTATCCCTGTACTGTGACATCACTGTGTATATTATCCCTGTACTGTGACATCACTGTGTGTATTACTCCTGTACTGTGACATCACTGTGTGTATTATCTCTGTACTGTGACATCACTGTGTGTATTATCCCTGTACTGTGACATCACTGTGTGTATTATCCCTGTACTGTGACATCACTGTGTGTATTATCCCTGTACTGTGACATCACTGTGTGTATTATCCATGTACTGTGACATCACTGTGTGTATTATCTCTGTACTGTGACATCACTGTGTATATTATCCCTGTACTGTGACATCACTGTGTGTATTATCCCTGTACTGTGACATCACTGTGTGTATTATCTCTGTACTGTGACATCACTGTGTGTATTATCCCTGTACTGTGACATCACTGTGTGTATTATCCTTATACTGTGACATCACTGTGTGTATTATCCCTTTACTATGACATCACTGTGTGTATTATCCATGTACTGTGACATCACTGTGTGTATTATCTCTGTACTGTGACATCACTGTGTGTATTATCCCTGTACTGTGACATCACTGTGTGTATTATCTCTGTACTGTGACATCACTGTGTATTATCTCTGTACTGTGACATCACTGTGTGTATTATCCCTGTACTGTGACATCACTGTGTGTATTATCTCTGTACTGTGACATCACTGTGTGTATTATCTCTGTACTGTGACATCACTGTGTGTATTATCTCTGTACTAGGACATCACTGTGTGTATTATCCCTGTACTGTGACATCACTGTGTGTATTATCCCTGTACTGTGACATCACTGTGTGTATTATCTCTGTACTGTGACATCACTGTGTATTATCTCTGTACTGTGACATCACTGTGTGTATTATCTCTGTACTGTGACATCACTGTGTGTATTATCCATGTACTGTGACATCACTGTGTATATTATTCTTGTAGGTATGTACAGCTGCATCCCCAGATAATGACTATGATGTGATAATGTAGAGTAAATTAGGGGTGTCTGTATATAAAGAGGAGTGGTGAGTATTACACCAATATTACACAGTGCCTGTAGATAGTGTTTGCTTCTATGTGATACTGTGTAATGTTCCTTCCATTTTCTTAGCACATCTTTATATTATTCTGAATTCATCTTTGTCATGTGAATGATTCATGATTATTATTAGTAGCTGCAGGCAGGATTAGATTTACAGTGATGGAGTCTATATACATGCACAATCTGTACCCTGCTTACTATGCAGTGGCCATACTATACTGTAGGAATCCCCTGTGAATATCTACCCTGACACTTACATTATACGCACTTACAGCCATCTCTCCTGTGAAGCTGGGCCCTAAGACCTGATGGGTGCGGACCTTTTATCATATCATAAGACGACATTAATATAAATTAGGAATTGTGGGCTCAGTTATACGAGGTGCGCATTAACTTTTTATGTGCTGTGTCCATGTCTGATATGAAGCAATGTAGCAGAGCTGAGTTTGTTATTGATTGGCTTGCTTTGTGCATTTGTCAGTTTTTTGATTTATTAGTCCAGTCCAAAACAAACAAAATAATGGGGCGTATTTATAAAGACTGGAGTAATGAATGCCAGTCCTCGTAACCACGTTGCCTGATCTGCCTCATTTATAAGGAGGAGCAAGTCTCTTCATAAATGTAACGGCTCTTCTGTCGGACGAGCACCTATGATGAAAGTGCTAGGAACGCTAGATAGTCTTAAACTGAAAATGTTAAACTTGGTGCCAAGACAATAAGGATTGAGGTTGACAACTACTGACCAGATGTCCTATTAAGATATATGGATGGCATAGAGGTCCTCTAAGGGCCAGCATGGTGAGCTAGTAAGCAAAAGTAGCTCCTAAACACTTGAGATAGTCAATATTACATGGATTCTGATTCATTTAAAAGGAGTCTATCACCAGACCCAGCATATCACTCCAGCCCTGCAGATAGATAGGTTAGTGTCACCAGAACCAGCATATCACCCCAGCCCTGCAGATAGATAGGTTAGTGTCACCAGAACCAGCATATCACCCCAGCCCTGCAGATAGATAGGTTATTGTCACCAGAGCCAGCATATCACCCCAGTCCTGCAGATAGATAGGTTATTGTCACCAGAACCAGCATATCACCCCAGCCCTGCAGATAGATAGGTTAGTGTCACCAGAACCAGCATATCACCCCAGCCCTGCAGATAGATAGGTTATTGTCACCAGAGCCAGCATATCACCCCAGACCTGCAGATAGATAGGTTAGTGTCACCAGAACCAGCATATCACCCCAGCCCTGCAGATAGATAGGTTAGTGTCACCAGAACCAGCATATCACCCCAGCCCCGCAGATAGATAGGTTAGTGTCACCAGAACCAGCATATCACCCCAGCCCTGCAGATAGATAGGTTAGTGTCACCAGAACCAGCATATCACCCCAGCCCTGCAGATAGATAGGTTAGTGTCACCAGAACCAGCACATCACCCCAGCCCTGCAGATAGATAGGTTAGTGTCACCAAACCCCAGCATATCACCCCAGTCCTGCAGATAGATAGGTTAGTGTCACCAGAACCAGCATATCACCCCAGCCCTGCAGATAGATAGCTTAGTGTCACCAGCATATCACCCCAGCCCTGCAGATAGATAGGTTAGTGTCACCAGAACCAGCATATCACCCCAGCCCTGCAGATAGATAGGTTAGTGTCAACAGAACCAGCATATCACCCCAGCCCTGCAGATAGATAGGTTAGTGTCAACAGAACCAGCATATCACCCCAGCCCTGCAGATAGATAGGTTAGTGTCAACAGAACCAGCATATCACCCCAGCCCTGCAGATAGATAGGTTAGTGTCAACAGAACCAGCATATCACCCCAGCCCTGCAGATAGATAGGTTAGTGTCAACAGAACCAGCATATCACCCCAGCCCTGCAGATAGGTTAGTGTCACCAAACCCCAGCATATCACCCCAGTCCTGCAGATAGATAGGTTAGTGTCACCAGAACCAGCATATCACCCCAGCCCTGCAGATAGATAGCTTAGTGTCACCAGAACCAGCATATCACCCCAGCCCCGCAGATAGATAGGTTAGTGTCACCAGAACCAGCATATCACCCCAGCCCTGCAGATAGATAGGTTAGTGTCACCAGAACCAGCATATCACCCCAGCCCTGCAGATAGATAGGTTAGTGTCACCAGAACCAGCATATCACCCCAGCCCTGCAGATAGATAGGTTAGTGTCAACAGAACCAGCATATCACCCCAGCCCTGCAGATAGATAGGTTATGTCACCACAACCAGCATATCACCCCAGCCCTGCAGATAGATAGGTTAGTGTCAACAGAACCAGCATATCACCCCAGCCCTGCAGATAGATAGGTTAGTGTCAACAGACCCAGCATATCACCCCAGCCCTGCAGATAGGTTAGTGTCACCAGAACCAGCATATCACCCCAGTCCTGCAGATAGATAGGTTAGTGTCACCAGAACCAGCATATCCCCCCAGCCCTGCAGATAGATAGGTTAAGGTCACCTGAATCACACAGTGTTTTCCCCTTGTGAATCTTGAGGTTCTGGGGACACCACACGAAGCATTGGTGGAACACACTTCGGGGCACATCTTCCTGGTTTTGGTTCTCTTTACTCTGTGTGAGTGTGGTTTCTGTGCTGCTATTATTATTTATAGAGTGTATCTTTATGCCATTTCTTTCTTGTTACATTGTTTGCTACTGTGTAATCTTCTTTCCTTGCATAGTGATTTGTACATTGGTTATAATAGATGGAAACCTTATATGTGTATCATCCCTGTGAGACGATCTCAGTATCTATATGGTCCTTTACCTGGCGGCAATCTCTATAATTTATGTGTTTTTTATCCTGATCTAATAAAATAAATTGTATATTTTTATCTTTCTATTATTGTAATTATTGGTAACTCACTAATCATTATTTTTTAGAATAGTGCCCCCTTTTGGTGTATTGCTAAATAGCATAAACGTGACACAAACATTGTTAGTTTGCCACAATCATTCAGGCGCTGTTTGCTACCTCAGCTGCTGCAGAACATCATTAAATCATGAGGCTACATACTTTTATATGGTCATTGCTCTGAGGTGACTACTAGTATTCTTATCATTTACAAGATGGATACCCCTGGAATGAGCAGGACAAGTTATTTTTGCAGTGAGCCTATGAGAGCGGATGGTCCTGGCGGTGCACGCTGTCCTGTTCACTAATGAGTTAATGCGGGCATTGCCGGGTGTTTCTACGCACGGATCACTAGACTTATTGCAGTCCAATCACTCATCTCTCTGTCCAGGAGTAAACACACATGAAGCTATTAATTCCGCCGTGTGACTTCAGCGCGCAGACCGCTATCGGAAACAAAATGCACAGACACGAGATTGATGGGCTGAGAACTTCTCCGATGCCCACCTGCCGTTGTCATAGCAACCCCAAAATCTCAGGTGACAAAATTTAACCTGAACCATTTTCTTCCCCCTCAAACACACAAAACAAAAAGTTACTGTTCCTGCAGCAGCTGTAAGAGCGAGGTGTAATGTACCGGCTGCCATGGAAACGGGGAGAAAAGATGGAGGAAAAGGGGAAAAACCGGAGCGCTACAATATTATATTACTACAATGTGACTGACGGTCCCCAATGTCACCTCTCTGGAGAAGATCTGGAACAAGACACGTGTCAGTGTAGACTGGAAGGAGAAGAATTTTATCTATCTATCTCTCTATCTATCTATCTCATATCTATCTATCTATCTATCTATCTATCTATCTATCTATCTCATATCTATCTATCTATCTATCCCATATCTATCTATCTATCTATCTATCTCCTATCTATCTATCTATCTATATATCTATCTATCTATCTATCTATCTCATATCTATCTATCTATCTATCTATCTCATATCTATCTATCTATCTATCTATCTATCTATCTCATATCTATCTATCTATCTATCTTTCTTATTTATCTATCTACAAAAAATCCAAATATAGAGCAGCACCAGAAAAATCCTTACTAGGTCAATGGGTGCAACTTCCAGCAGATCCGGCATATGATCTCTAGTAAATAGTGCAAAAATGGACAGCACACCAATATTGAAAATCAAAAAGGTGAATAAATCGTCACCTTTTTGATTTTCAATATTGGAGTGCTGTCCATTTTTGCACTATCTATCTATCTATCTATCTATCTATCTATCTCCTATCTATCATCTATCTATCTATCTATCTATCTATCTATCTCATATTTATCTATCTATCTATCTCATATCTATGTATCTCTTTATCTATCTATCTCATATCTATGGATCCATCTGTCTATATATCTCATATCTTATCTCATATCTATCTATCTATATATCTATTTCATATCTATCTATCTATCTATCTATCTAGATTGTAATGGTAATATGTAATAGGTAAATAAACATCACATTAATGTTTCACCTGAATATTCAAGCTACTCTCTTTATCTTGTTGCTATCTATCTATCTATCTATCTATCTATCTATTAATCATAAAGTAAAAATGGCAGCCCTCCAGTAGATGCAATATCTAGTGTGTCTTTATTTCAAGGCAACGTTTCAGCCCCAACAGGAACCTTTCTCAAGCCTGTTGGGACAGAAACGTTGTATTGGAATAAAGACACACTAGATATTGCAGCTACTGGAGTGCTGCCATTTTTACTTTTTTGTTTATTGGGAGGATTTGCATCTGTTTTTCCGTTTTTTTCTGTCCTACTTTGGACTTTTCTTTGTATCTGTCTATCTATCTATTTCATATTTATATCTATCTATCTTTCCATTTTCTATTTTCCATTTTCGTTTCTATTTATGTATTATCTAATTCTGTTATCTATCTATCTATCTATCTATCTCATATCTATCTATCTATCTATCTATCTCCTATCTATCTATCTATCTATCTATCTATCTATCTCATATCTATCTCATATCTATCTATCTATCTATCTATCTATCTATCTATCTATCTACCTCCTATCTATCTATCTATCTCATATCTATCTATCCCATATCTATCTATCTATCTATCTATCTATCTATCTCATATCTATCTATCTATCTATCTATCTATCTATCTATTATCTATCTATCTATCTATCTCATATCTATCTATCTATCTCATATCTATCTATCTATCTATCTCATATCTATCTATCTATCTATCTGTCTATTATCTATCTATCTATCTCATATCTATCTATCTATCTATCTATCTATCTATCTATTATCTATCTATCTATCTATCTATCTATCTATCTCTGACATTAGATATAGACCACCCTGATGAATTTGCTTCTCACAATGACTATGTCAAAGACCTTCCCTTGTTTCCTTGCTGCTGCCCGTAAAGCAGGGATAATTCTGATTATAGGGGTAGAAGGACTCAGGCATGTTATTAGATGCTTTCTGTGGCTCCTGACAGACAGGGCCATCACAACTCAGTGCGTCACGCATGCAAAACTTCATCCTTATCATGGATGGGTCATGTCTACTAAGCGGTGCGAATCCCTACAAGGCCCGGCACTGCCTGGAAGATAATGGTGTTTAGGGTTAATGGCACTTACCCGCTGCAAGGTTTGTTTATTATGGAGGAAGTGGGAAATAAATAATTGCAGAAAGTCGTCTGTATTTACTGCTGATGGATTCCAGATAACATTTACTGAGTGATTAAACCCAAATACATAAACATGAAGAGCAGAATTCTGGATGCGTTTTAGTCAAATGTGTCAAGTCTAATGGACTTAAAAGGAACGGTGTAAAAATGATTTGTATATACAGTATGTGCAGCGGCGTGGACTGTCAGCGGATTTATGTCTCCTCTCTACTGTCTTTCTCTTACATGAAGCCTATAGATAGACACTACATTTGTCCCTAAAAAATACAAAGGCCTGCAAAAAATATATATATATTCATTGTAACAGATATACAATAATGGAGATATCTGAAAGGATTGTGATTACTTTTGTATCTACTTCCCTGGGAGACTCCATAAAATGACAATAGTTACAAAAACGTCACAATAAAAGAATATTCATAATCACCAAAGAGAAAGTGACCATAGAAAGGCACTAGCCCATAGGTTCAATACACTTTACTGCTGCAGAACCTCTTTTGAAAGTAGCAGCTTCTTCATCCTGAACAGTTTTCAAGAACAAGTTCTAAAGCAGGTGTGTATTATGATGTTCTGCAGCAGCTGAGATGTGTATTATGATGTTCTGCAGCAGCTGAGGTGTGTATTATGATGTTCTGCAGCAGCTGAGGTGTGTATTATGATGTTCTGCAGCAGCTGAGGTGTGTATTATGATGTTCTGCAGCAGCTGAGATGTGTATTATGATGTTCTGCAGCAGCTGAGGTGTGTATTATGATGTTCTGCAGCAGCTGAGGAGTGTATTATGATGTTCTGCAGTAGATGAGGTGTGTATTATGATGTTCTGCAGCAGCTGAGGTGTGTATTATGATGTTCTGCAGTAGCTGAGGTGTTTATTATGATGTTCTGCAGCAGCTGAGGAGTGTATTATGATGTTCTGCAGTAGATGAGGTGTGTATTATGATGTTCTGCAGCAGCTGAGGTGTGTATTATGATGTTCTGCAGTAGCTGAGGTGTTTATTATGATGTTCTGCAGCAGCTGAGGTGTGTATTATGATGTTCTGCAGTAGCTGAGGTGTTTATTATGATGTTCTGCAGCAGCTGAGGTGTGTATTATGATGTTCTGCAGTAGCTGAGGTGTTTATTATGATGTTCTGCAGTAGCTGAGGTGTGTATTATGATGTTCTGCAGCAGCTGAGATGTGTATTATGATGTTCTGCAGCAGCTGAGATGTGTATTATGATGTTCTGCAGCAGCTGAGGTCTGTATTATGATGTTCTGCAGCAGCTGAGATGTGTATTATGATGTTCTGCAGCAGCTGAGGTGTTTATTATGATGTTCTGCAGCAGCTGAGGTGTGTATTATGATGTTCTGCAGCAGCTGATGTGTGTATTATGATGTTCTGCAGCAGCTGAGGTGTGTATTATGATGTCTTGCAGCAGCTGAGGTGTGTATTATGATGTTCTGCAGCAGCTGAGGTGTGTATTATGATGTTCTGCAGCAGCTGAGGTGTGTATTATGATGTTCTGCAGCAGCTGAGGTGTGTATTATGATGTTCTGCAGAAGCTGAGGTGTGTATTATGATGTTCTGCAGCAGCTGAGGTGTGTATTATGATGTTCCGCAGCAGCTGAGATGTGTATTATGATGTTCTGCAGCATCTGAGGTGTGTATTATGATGTTCTGCAGTAGCTGAGGTGTTTATTATGATGTTCTGCAGCAGCTGAGGAGTGTATTATGATGTTCTGCAGTAGATGAGGTGTGTATTATGATGTTCTGCAGCAGCTGAGGTGTGTATTATGATGTTCTGCAGTAGCTGAGGTGTTTATTATGATGTTCTGCAGCAGCTGAGGTGTGTATTATGATGTTCTGCAGTAGATGAGGTGTGTATTATGATGTTCTGCAGCAGCTGAGGTGTGTATTATGATGTTCTGCAGCAGCTGAGGTGTGTATTATGATGTTCTGCAGCAGCTGAGGTGTGTATTATGATGTTCTGCAGCAGCTGAGGTGTGTATTATGATGTTCTGCAGTAGCTGAGGTGTTTATTATGATGTTCTGCAGCAGCTGAGATGTGTATTATGATGTTCTGCAGTAGCTGAGGTGTTTATTATGATGTTCTGCAGCAGCTGAGGAGTGTATTATGATGTTCTGCAGCAGCTGAGATGTGTATTATGATGTTCTGCAGTAGCTGAGGTGTTTATTATGATGTTCTGCAGTAGATGAGGTGTGTATGATGATGTTCTGCAGCAGCTGAGGTGTGTATTATGATGTTCTGCTGCAGCTGAGGTGTGTATTATGATGTTCTGCAGCAGGTGAGATGTGTATTATGATGTTCTGCAGCAGATGAGGTGTGTATTATGATGTTCTGCAGCAGCTGAGGTCTGTATTATGATGTTCTGCAGCAGGTGAGATGTGTATTATGATGTTCTGCAGCAGATGAGGTGTGTATTATGATGTTCTGCAGCAGCTGAGGAGTGTATTATGATGTTCTGCAGCAGCTGAGGAGTGTATTATGATGTTCTGCAGCAGCTGAGGTGTGTATTATGATGTTCTGCAGTAGCTGAGGTGTTTATTATGATGTTCTGCAGCAGCTGAGGTGTGTATTATGATGTTCTGCAGCAGCTGAGGTGTGTATTATGATGTTCTGCAGCAGCTGAGGTGTGTATTATGATGTTCTGCAGCAGCTGAGGTGTGTATTATGATGTTCTGCAGCAGCTGAGGTGTGTATTATGATGTTCTGCAGCAGCTGAGGTGTGTATTATGATGTTCTGCAGCAGCTGAGGTGTGTATTATGATGTTCTGCAGCAGCTGAGGTGTGTATTATGATGTTCTGCAGCAGCTGAGGTGTGTATTATGATGTTCTGCAGCAGCTGAGGTGTTTATTATGATGTTCTGCAGCAGCTGAGGAGTGTATTATGATGTTCTGCAGTAGATGAGGTGTGTATTATGATGTTCTGCAGTAGATGAGGTGTGTATTATGATGTTCTGCAGCAGCTGAGGTGTGTACTATGATGTTCTGCAGCAGCTGAGGTGTTTATTATGATGTTCTGCAGCAGCTGAGGTGTGTATGATGATGTTCTGCAGCAGCTGAGGTGTGTACTATGATGTTCTGCAGCAACTGAGGTGTGTACTATGATGTTCTGCAGCAGCTGAGGTGTGTATTATGATGTTCTGCAACAGCTGAGACGTTTATGATGATATTATCAAGTATCTATGGCGTATATTATGATGTTCTGCAGCAGGTGTTGTGTATATTATGGGGTTCTGTCATAAGAGAAGGTGCTTCCTGAAGTAGCCGTCTGTGCAGATGACAGGGTATTATGTAGCGTCACTTACCTCTGTATAATTTCAGGTTCTGACATCAGAATGTGACGTTTATACAAATATTGCCGGAGATTTATCAGGGCTGACATTTTACAGCCTTCATCCTGTGGGTGCCGGGGTGTAGTAAATGCACCTAATTCAATAAAAGGTACTTATCTGTAAAAGAATTGGGCACATCGCCTGCACCCCAGGCAGCAGAAAAGCAAATCTAGCCAGCTAGGAAATGGCAATGATTCAAGTTATAGTTTGACCAGTGTTGGTGTAAATTATAGTAAATCTATCAGAATATAGCAAGTCGCCCATCACACCCACTTTTTACCAAAAGTAACTAATTTTGAAAAAAATTTTTTGGAAAATAACTTATCATATATCCCACTCCCGCCCGCATTATGTTCAGACTTGTCCATTGGGAATTTATATTGACATTTAATAAAAGCAAAATAAAAATAATCCTAATAATAGTAATGGGAATATTGCAGCGAATGGAGAAGAAATCCTCTCTGCGCCCGCTAAGCTGCTGCTTCTTCGTCGGTCTCTCGTCTGCTGAGCCATCAGGACTAAGGTGATTATTGGCCATAAATAACATCAGCAGAATATACCGTGCAATAACATTTTACGTAACTGAAATGACATCTGACGGATCAGTCAATAGATCAGGGATCAGGACACGCGTGCACACTTAGCATCACACATGTCAATGCAGTGACAGATCTTCAGATACAGCGCTTGCATTAAGAATGTAGAGAAATAATGAACCAGGAACCCATGGGGCTGAAATAGCACCAAACGTCACCATGGCCGCCATCTAGTGAGCTCATGTGTAGTCTGAGCGCACACTACGAGGGGCCAGATGCTTTCCATAATCTGAACAAATTAGTAGAGCCTATTGGGAGTTTTGCCACAATGTAATAAAGCGGGGGGCGCAGAGGTTCAGTGATACACCCAGATATGTAGACATTTATTATGGCCATGTTCAGGTATGTAATGGGGCTGCAGGGTCTCTGGAAAAGTTGGGTTCAATGAGAGTTAGGGGTAGCGGTGTCACTGGTGTCAGACATCACTGATGTATTTTTTGTGTCTTTTTCCTGTCACTAGAGATAGGCAAAACTCCTGAAATTCGTTCAGTTTTGGGTTCGGGTCCCTGATTCATTTTGGGTCGAACAAGTTAGGTACAAACCAGTGATGGAGTCTTTTCAGACCCCGGAGAGCCCGGTGGAGGCCCAGGGAAGGTGTGAAAATAACAAAACATTTATACCCACCTTCCCTCACCTCTTTTGGGCCTCCTCACAGTGCCCGGCGTTCTACCTGAGTCTCCTCTGTGACATCATGTGCCCAGGGTCACTACTGAGGACTGTGATTGGACCTCAGCGGTGACATGGACACGTGGAGCCTTATGTCATCATAATACAGTCTATAATATACTCGTCTACAATATGGCCTATAATGTCCTCGTCTACAATATGTCCTATAATGTCCTCATCTACAATATGTCCTATAATGTCCTCATCTACAATATGTCCTATAATGTCCTCATCTACAATATGTCCTATAATGTCCTCATCTACAATATGTCCTATGATGTGCTTGTCTACAATATGTCCTATAATGTCCTCATCTACAATATGGCCTATAATGTCCTCATCTACAATATGGCCTATAATGTACTCGTCTACAATATGTCCTATAATGTCCTCATCTACAATATGTCCTATAATGTTCTCATCTATAATATGGCCTATAACGTCCTCATCTACAATATGGCCTATAATGTCCTCATCTATAATATATCCTATAACGTCCTCATCTACAATATGGCCTATAATGTCCTCATCTATAATATGGCCTATAATGTACATGTCTACAATATGGCCTATAATGTCCTCATCTACAATATGTCCTATAATGTCCTCATCTATAATATGGCCTATAATGTCCTCATCTACAATATGTCCTATAATGTCCTCATCTATAATATGGCCTATAATGTCCTCATCTATAATATGGCCTATAATGTGCTCGTCTACAATATGGCCTATAATGTCCTCATCTATAATATGGCCTATAATGTACTTGTCTACAATATGTCCTATACTGTACTCATCTACAATATATCCTATAATGTCCTCGTCTACAATAGGGTCTATAATGTCCTCATCTACAATATGGCCTATAATGTTCTCATCTATAATATGTCCTATAATGTCCTCATCTACAATATGTCCTATAATGTCCTCATCTACAATATGTCCTATAATGTCCTCATCTACAATATGGCCTATAATGCCCTCATCTACAATATGGCCTATAATGTCCTCATCTACAATATGGCCTATAATGTCCTCATCTACAATATGGCCTATAATGTCCTCATCTACAATATGGCCTATAATGTCCTCATCTACAATATGGCCTATAATGTCCTCATCTACAATATATCCTATAATGTCCTCATCTACAATATGGCCTATGATGTGCTCGTCTACAATATGGCCTATAATGTACATGTCTACAATATGTCCTATAATGTACTCGTCTACAATATGGCCTATAATGTCCTCATCTATAATATATCCTATAACGTCCTCATCTACAATATGGCCTATAATGTCCTCATCTATAATATGGCCTATAATGTCCTCATCTACAATATGGCCTATAATGTCCTCATCTATAATATGGCCTATAATGTCCTCATCTATAATATGGCCTATAATGTCCTCATCTATAATATGGCCTATAATGTACTCATCTACAATATGTCCTATAATGTACTCGTCTACAATATGGCCTATAATGTCCTCATCTACAATATGGCCTATAATGTCCTCATCTACAATATGTCCTATAATGTCCTCATCTACAATATATCCTATAATGTCCTCATCTACAATATGGCCTATAATGTACTTGTCTACAATATGTCCTATACTGTACTCATCTACAATATGTCCTATAATGTCCTCATCTACAATATGGCCTATAATGTTCTCATCTATAATATGGCCTATAATGTCCTCATCTACAATATGGCCTATAATGTCCTCATCTATAATATGGCCTATAATGTCCTCATCTATAATATGGCCTATAATGTACATGTCTACAATATGTCCTATATTGTACTCATCTACAATATGTCCTATAATGTACTCGTCTACAATATGGCCTATAATGTCCTCATCTACAATATGGCCTATAATGTACTCGTCTACAATATGGCCTATAATGTCCTCATCTACAATATGGCCTATAATGTACTCATCTACAATATGTCCTATAATGTCCTCATCTACAATATGGCCTATAATGTTCTCATCTATAATATGGCCTATAATGTCCTCATCTACAATATGGCCTATAATGTACATGTCTACAATATGTCCTATAATGTCCTCATCTACAATATGGCCTATAATGTCCTCATCTACAATATGGCCTATAATGTCTTCGTCTACAATAGGGTCTATAATGTACTCGTCTACAATATGGCCTATAATGTACTCATCTACAATATGGCAGTGCATGCAGAAAGTCAGTAATGTAAGTATAATTGGGGGTATTTTGCCCTGTCCACTATATGGCACCCTCGTACTTGACCCTTTACCTCCCATGCCCCACACAGTGATGTACTACTGAAGGTCGCCATTACACTCTGTTACTTTGTTAATTGTTTATTACCATCTAATTAAGATTTTTTTGCAAATCTTGCAGAAATGTCTTCTTTCTTCTTCTTATCGTCTCCTGGTGAAATGATCCAGAGCTAATGTGCTTATCTACACATATGCCTGTGATATTGTGTGTACTGATATAATGCTGAGACGCCTGATTTTTACCCAATGTTTACACTCAATGAGGATCTCAAAAAAAAATACAAGTCTGGCAAAAACTACAGCGCTAAAGTGAATTCTGTGTAAAAAATCTAAAAGTATTTTATGGAAAAAGATCCAAACAGTATATCAAATAAGTTACTTTGATACCATCCTCCTATCTCCTAGATATAGAAGAGGTTTTAGTACTTAGTTCTGTTGTGTTGATCCTGAATTACAGTCTGTATGATAGTAGAGAGCTGCATTCACAGTTCTGCTGGCTTCTGAGCTGAACTCTTCCAGCTTGCTCTGGTGACTTACATTCTAATGTGGATGCCTGAGACTGAAATAATAACTGTAGGATTGAAACCGGCCTTACAACAAGCTTATGTACTATAACAACCAGCAGAATTGTGACTGTGACCACTACAGATCTCAGCAATAATTATATAGCAGTATTATTTAGATGTTAAATATCCCTTTAAGGAGGACCTTTTATCACCTCTATCAACTCCCGCTGTTTGCACCCTTCAATAGATGCCACTACACTGTCACAGTTGGAATTTTTGCTGTAGTCCCCGCCATTCCTAAATAATTGGTGCCGTTATTTTCAGCACCCAATATGCTAATTCGACTTTCTACTGTGAGGTGGGCAGTCCTCAGCTGGAGCAAATCCACCCACCCAGAAGCATAACTTAAAGCTCCTGGGCCCCAATGCAAAATCTGTAATGGGGCCCTGATTTATCATGAGCCATTCAGAATAGTGGTATATTTTATGTGGTATAGGGATTTTTGGGGCCTCCGCAGGGTCCAGGGCCGGCTGCACCCTCTATGGCTACGCCTCTGCACCCACCTGGCAGCCGAGAGCATAATCAGCATATTGGGCTCTGAATCTAACAGCAAAGATTGCTCAGGAATGGTGGGGGCCACAGAAAAAAATCCCAACTGCGCCAGAATTGGTGGAGGCGCACCTATTAAAGTTAATTCATGTTGGTGGTTTATTGCACCGCCGTAAGACATTGCTGTTTAGGCAACTGTATGGAAGTGTATTTTGGGCACCATTCAATACGCCACATTGGGGGGCACCAACAAAAAAATATATATAAATAACACAAGTTCTGCACACTGTAGGTCTATGTGTGGCCTCGACCCAAAAGTGCTGCCCCCAGTAATAAAAAAATATATTACTTTACCAAAAAATGTCCTGGGTGCAGACAATAATGGGATGTTCTTCTCGCACCTACAAGACCCAAAATATATCCGCAGCAACTGTGCACAGAAAACTCCTGGGCTATAATTTAGCTGTCTGTTCCCAGGATCTGATAACCCAGCCATTTTATTTTGTAAGCCATATGCAGTTCTATTTTCCACGAATCTTATATTATTATATTGACTTGCCTTATCTGTGAAGTGTTATTGCGCTGTCATATGGTTATTATTTTCTGATGGACTCTATTACAATGTCCCCGCGCTATAATCCACTCACCCCCCCTCCTTATACCATTTTCCTATATAGATAAAAGTAGATATTACAATGTATTTGTAGCTGTATTGATCTCCGAGAATTGTTGCTTTGCCTGAGGTTAATGTAATATCATCTAATTGGACATTAGGAGGGGATGCCAGAGTTTTTGATCTTTTACGGGCTCCATTTTTGAACCTTATAAATAATTCATAAGGTAAAGGACAGAGTATGGGAACATCCACAGATCCCTCCGACAATTGCTCCTGCATTATACATCTGCTCAGTTACAAATAACACGTGAACTAGACTGACTCCGGCTCATCTAAAGCCGCCGTTCTGCTGTATATGGGCAGCGATACCTGTCACAGCCGTGGGTCAGAGCACTTATTCTCTATAGGACGGTACAGGGGACGTTCAGCGCACAAGACCTATGCACAGTCATCAGTCTATCTATTTTCCAGGACGTGCATCACATTGCACATCCCCGATATAACCATCAGAAGTGATGCAAGCTGAAAGAAGGAAATAGCTGTTGATGACAGATGTTCCTTATAAATAATAGTTCGATAGTTTGTATCTATAGGTCGTGTTCTATTCTGATAAGATCAGAGTAATGTAGGATTATTAGCAAAGCCTGTAATGATGTCACAAGAGTTGGGGGGTCAGTATAGCCATAGGTTGCACCCTGTATATGTATTTAGCTTACTTATATTGCGCCATCTTATTCTATAGATATTGTCAACACTGTCCCTTATAGGGCTCACAATCTACAATTCTGAAAAATGTCGGATTGCTGAAAAACCCGTCTTGCAGTGATGTATCCGGCAGATATGTAAATGATTCAGGTGTGATTTGATCAGGCACTGGGTCTCAGAAGGTAAAAGTGCTTTCCCCCATACCCTATAAAAAGGCTATTGGAGGCTACTTTTGGGTAGTGTACTTTTTAAGAGTGATTGTTGACTGCTAGACATTTCTCTATGGCTCTCTCAAAGACTTTTTGCCCAAGTGATGCACTTTCAGAGGAGACTGGTTGTTTCAAGGAATTGTCCGTCATCTAGGCCTTTCTCACCTACCTGTTAGGAGGTGTTGGGAGCAGTGGTCACACGTGGGCAAGCACACAGCGCAAACAGACTGCAGATGGCCTAGACAGATCACCGGTAGAGAGGATGGTGATCTGATGACAGGCACGAGCACCTCCCATAGCTTCCATCTTCACCATCCAGATACAGGGGGCGCCTTCATTACACCCCTGTCTCTGCCGGGACCATTTCCAGTTGCTTAGCAGAAAGAAATCCAGTGTCCTGCAATTGACAGCTACAGACTGGAACTATATCATCTTTAGTGATGAATCCAGGTTCTATTTGGGATCCGACAACAGTCATTCTCAAGTATGGAGGCCTCATGGTGACTTCTTTAATCCAGCCTTTGCTGTGGAGCGACACACTGCCCCCTGTTGGTGTGATGATTTGGGGAGCCATCACATAGGACAATTGGTCACCCCTAGATATGAGGGACACTAACAGTTCAGTGATATATGTAGGACATCCCAGGGCCTCATGTGTTGTCTGTCATGGCAGGGCATGAGTGCCCCAGGGAAGTCTCTCACCAGATTGCAACACTTCGTTGACCTGTCCGATCACCAGATTTATTGCCAATCCAGAATTATTACAGGATCAGCTGGGACGAAGCTTCACCAACCTACAAGTTTGCAGGATCTACAGGATCTTTTTTGGTCTATGCTTGCATAATATCACAGAGACCTGACAACCCAATCCTCTTCGTTCTTTACTATCGTGTTTGGAAATATAGGGACGTCCTCAAGGATGGACTACTAGTGCGCGACCTATTTCTCTTTCTTCCCGTGCCCTTCGCTTTCCCTTAGTGTGCCTGGTGTGCACATTACTGGTCATGGTACATTAGTATATATGTGGGTGTGTGCAGTAGTATGGGCATATATTTATAGGCTGATATCACAATGCCATGTGTGTCTGTATAGGAATACTCCATTGTGATCATATTCATATTGTACTCACTACAACGGGTTAGGTCTATACATGTGTACTGTATATATGGCACGTCCTTGCAATGTTTATGTAGCCTATATAAGTTATAGGAAATTCTCTACTTTCATAATGCAGATTTATAGTCATTTTCCCTAAAGTTTAATATATACTGTATTATAATAAATGGTTTCAGGTTCCTATTTCTATGGCATATGATAACCATGAACTAGTTAGACTAAATTTGACAAAATGTTTCTGGCTGGCACATACTGCACTGATCTAGAAGATTATAAGGTAGTGACGATCCTAAATGTCTTCCCTAAATGTGGGTAATTTTTAAAGCTTTACTCCCTTGGAAAATGATTCCTGTACAAAAGTGTACTATTCCCAGAATGTACTTAGATGAAAGTGCACAATCTCACACAGTCATTTCGGCGTCTTCTCTCTATCTCCTCCCAGCATTGCAGTTCCTGAGCACTTCTCAAGAGCCGAGGAAGTCAAAGAGGTGATTAATCACTAGGAAAATAATATATTTAGACACCGGCGGTGAATTCCAACCTCATATTTATGTAAGTTCAGCAAAATTCTAATCAAAACAAGATTATGTTTTCATGGACCATGTTGTGGGTCTGACGCCAAAGGAGAATTGAAGATCTCACAAAGTGTCTTTTAATCTGCATATAAAGATCTGTATTCTGTGACATAAGAATCTAAGCGCCTATCATAGAGTGTATCAATCTGATATTAAGAAGCCGACTATTTCATGTCCGAAACAAATATCACAGAACTTGGACCTCATGCACCATATGCATTGTCAGCATGCTAGCCAACCATAGGCCTGCGAAAAACTCAGGATAGGTCCTATTCATGTCCATATTGTGGCCCCTGCTCACTGACAACAGTGAATGGGGCCGTGGAGGGAACAGTGGCAAAGTATGTCATCTATGTGCAATCCATGCTGTTCAGTCACGGCCCAGCGATACATACAGTGCCTTGCGAAAGTATTCGGCCCCCTTGAACTTTTCAACCTTTTGCCACATTTCAGGCTTCAAACATAAGGATATAAAATTTTAATTTTTTGGTGAAGAATCAACAAGTGGGACACAATCGTGAAGTGGAGCGAAATTTATTGGATATTTTAAACTTTTGTAAAAAATAAAAAACTGAAAAGTGGGGTGTGCCAAATTATTCGGCCCCCTTAAGTTAATACTTTGTAGCGCCACCTTTTGCTGCGATTACAGCTACAAGTCGCTTGGGGTATGTCTCTATCAGTTTTACACATGGAGAGACTGAAATTCTTGCCCATTCTTCCTTGGAAAACAGCTGGAGCTCAGTGAGGTTGGATGGAGAGCGTTTGTGAACAGCAGTTTTCAGCTCTTTCCACAGATTCTCGATTGGATTCAGGTCTGGACTTTGACTTGGCCATTCTAACAACTGGATACGTTTATTTGTGAACCATTCCATTGTAGATTTTGCTTTATGTTTGGGATCATTGTCTTGTTGGAAGATAAATCTCCGTCCCAGTCTCAGGTCTTTTGCTGACTCCAACAGGTTTTCTTCCAGAATGGTCCTGTATTTGGCTCCATCCATCTTCCCATCAATTTTAACCATCTTCCCTGTCCCTGCTGAAGAAAAGCAGGCCCAAACCATGATGCTGCCACCACCATGTGTGACAGTGGGGATGGTGTGTTCAGGGGGATGAGCTGTGTTGCTTTTACGCCAAACATATCGTTTTGCATTGTGGCCAAAAAGTTGAATTTTGGTTTCATCTGACCAGAGCACCTTCTTCCACATGTTTGGTGTCTCCCAGGTGGCTTTTTATGGATATCTTTGAGAAATGGCTTTCTTCTTGCCACTCTTCCATAAAGGCCAGATTTGTGCAGTGTACGACTGATTGTTGTCCTATGGACAGACTCTCCCACCTCAGCTGTAGATCTCTGCAGTTCATCCAGAGTGATCATGGGCCTCTTGGCTGCATCTCTGATCAGTCTTCTCCTTGTTTGAGATGAAAGTTTAGAGGGACGGCCGGGTCTTGGTAGATTTGCAGTGGTCTGATACTCCTTCTCCTTGGGATGTTTAAAGTTTGGGAAATCTTTTTGTATCCAAATCCGGCTTTAAACTTCTCCACAACAGTATCACGGACCTGCCTGGTGTGTTCCTTGGTCTTCATGATGCTCTCTGCGCTTTAAACAGAACCCTGAGCCTATCACAGAGCAGGTGCATTTATATGGAGACTTGGTTACACACAGGTGGATTATATTTATCATCATCAGTCATTTAGGACAACATTGGATCATTCAGAGATCCTCACTGAACTTCTGGACTGAGTTTGCTGCACTGAAAGTAAAGAGGACAAATAATATTGCACGCCCCACTTTTCAGTTTTTTATTTTTTACAAAAGTTTAAAATATCCAATAAATTTTGTTCCACTTCACGATTGTGTCCCACTTGTTGTTGATTCTTCACCAAAAAATTAAAATTTTATATCTTTATGTTTGAAGCCTGAAATGTGGCAAATGGTTGAAAAGTTCAAGGGGGCCGAATACTTTTGCAAGGCACTGTACATGGTCATGTCATGTAGTCTTAGAATTAGTATGTTATTATAGTTAGGCATTGGAAACTACTTGTACAGCTCGATACGCAAAAGATCATTGAGATTCTGTACAATGATACATTGATCATGGCCTCTGACGCTAAGCTATGGACTAAAAATGCACCGAAAATATTCAGGCCAGTACAATGAAACAAACCCAGTAGAAAATCACTCAGTAAACAGACTAAAAGAATTTTGTAAGCCATAAAAGGGAGACTTGTTTTAAGTCCAAACATCAGAAAAGAAGGTTATTTGGACGTCTTAAGAGTTGGCTTTGAATATACAATACTGGGCATTTTATACCGCTGATGACTAGATACAAGTCCAGCCACTGCTCACTTATCGCACCCTTCACTACTTAGTGGTTCCATTTCATGTACTTTTATAGATTGCTCCTTCATGGCCAAGGCTGTTGTTACTTCTAGATGTCTCCATGATAGCAGAACTTGGAGTTGACCAGGACAGCAGAAGAGAAATTTGACTAAGCAACATAGTTAGAGTTTAGTTACAAGGTGGCATCTTAGGTCAATCCAGGTTGAGTCAGTATGGCCAACTATGGAGACAAGGAGCGTTCCGATGAGTAGTAATTAGTAGTTGTAAGTCTGAAAAACAATCGAGAAGGAGAAGCTGCAGAGTTGGGTGCCGAACTTTTTCTTTTATCTGAAGGCTGAAAAGTATATTTATGTATTACTGTAGGCAGCATAGACTGTGACAGGGTCAATGTGGGCATAGTGACAATATATTTCTCAGCTGCGGCTTCATTTCTACCGGTGAGCAGTGGATGCCGACACAATTTCTCGCCACTATTATACTGAATGACAGTGACACCATTAATAACTGACGCAGCCACTTTGCTCCACAGATAGGGAGTATAGACTTATTACAGGAGACATAGGAGGTTTCAGGAAACCAAATGAGGACAAAATTTAGACAGGCTTCCCAGGCGATAAGATATTCCATATATATTATTCCAGATTTACAGATATGCTACACTATGTCAAACCGCAGTCACTTAAAGGGACATTGTTACAATGTAATAAAAGAAAATGCTGCAAGGGTTAATAGTTTATTTTTTTTCAAGAACAAAATGAAGTGAATAAAGAAAAGAGAAATGTAAATCCCATCAATATTTGGTGTGACCTTTGCCCTTTGGAGGAGGAGTCCTGGAAGTGATGATCCGGCCCCCACAGATATAGCCCTGATCTCATCATCATCCAGTCTGTCTGGGATGACATGAAGAGACAGAAGGATTGGAGCAAGCAACATCCACAGAAGATCTGTGCTTAGTTCTCCAAGATGGCGGCGGGAACAACCTCCCTGCCCAGTTCTGCCAAAAACTGTCTGCAAGTACCGAGAAGAACTGATGGAAGGCAAAGAGCAAAGGTCACATCAAATATTGATGGGATTTACATTTCTCTTTTCTTCATTCACTTCTATATCTGAAAGCGTTCTTACTTTGCAGCATTTTTCCACACCTGATCTCAGGAATGAATCCCACATACTTGCAATACCCAAGATTGCTTCTTGTCGCCCTACTACTTACATTAGTGACCCCATTCCCTCCTCTTTTATACATTCTATCATAATCCCATTACTAAAAAAGCTATCTTGACCCGTCCTGCTCTGCTATCTGGTAACTATCGACCCATCTCTAATCTTCTCTTCATCTCTGAATTGCTGAAATGCTTGGTCTACACTCATTTAATCCGCCACCTCGCTACGGTCTCTCTTCTCTACCCTCTACTCTATTATAATCTGGTTTCCACATTTACAGAAACTGCCCCGACAACAGTCAGGAATGATGCCCTGATGGCAACTATTCCCTATTGATTCTTCTGGATCTCTCTGCCATATTTAACACTGTAGTCCCATCACCTATTCTGTATGATTTACTTTATTGGCCTTAAAGGGACTCTGCAACCAGAGCCATTCTATCATCCCAGCCCGATAGTTATGGTCACCCGAATCAAGCAGAGTCTTCCCCAGGTGAATCGCGGCCTCCAGTGCTGAGATATCACTCTTCACACTGCAGATTTTAGGTGCAACTCATCTATCTGCTACCTACAGAAGTATTCTGACGACTCTGCAATAGTAGGTCTCATCACAGATGATGATGACAGGGAGTACAGAGAACTGAACCATTTTTTTGTGGACTGGTGCCAGCGGAACCACCTGAAGATTAACGCGGGGAAGACCAAGGAGATGGTGGTGGACTTCCGTAAATGCAGATGCCCTCCTAAACCAGTGGGGACGGGCATCGAGATTGTGAACACCTATAAGTACTTGGGTTTGCTCCTTAATAATAAGCTGGACTGGGCAGATCATATGGAGGCCCTGTACAGGAAGGGCCACAGCAGGCTCTACCTGCTTAGGAAGCTGAGAGCCTTTGGAATCCGGGGGGCACTTCTTAGAACTTTCTTCAACTCGGTAGTGGCATCAGCCATCTTCTTTGGAGTGGCCTGCTGGGGGAGCAGTATATCAACCAGGGATAGGAATAGATTCGACAAGCTGATTAGAAGGGCCAGCTCTGTCCTAGGGAGCCCACTGGACCCAGTGCAGGTGGTGGGTGACAGAAGGATACTGTCCGTGGTGAGCTCCATGCAGGAGAAGAAGTCCCATACCATGCATGAGACTGTGATCGCGCTGGGCAGTACTGTCAGTGACCGACTGCTCCACCCTAGGTGTGAGAAGGAGCGCTATCGGAAGTCTTTCCTCCCCACCGCGGTTAGGCTGTACAACCAACACCGACCAATACACACAGAACTGAAATATCTTTCTGACTGTTAAATCCCCCCCCCCTCCTCTGCTACATCCTATCTGTCTGTCTACTATCAATGTAATGCCTCTTACCTTGGAACATTCCTGTTCATGTTGTATTTGTATTTGCTTATCTTTGCTTCTGTAACACACTGAATTTCCCCATTGTGGGACTATTAAAGGACTATTATTATTATTATTATTTTGTCAATATGCAACTTAACTGTTTGGAGCAATGAGGGTGTTTCTTCTTACCTCTTTTGAGCAATGAAGGCATTGCCTCTTATCTCTTTGGAGCAATGAAGGCGTTACCTCTTATCTCTTTGGAGCAATGAAGGCTTTGCCTCTTATCTCTTTGGAGCAATGAAGATATTGCCTCTTATCTCTTTGGAGCATTGAGAGCATTGCCTCTTATCTCTTTGGAGCATTGAGAGCATTGCCTCTTATCTCTTTGGAGTATTGAGAGCTTTGCCTCTTATCTCTTTGGAGTAATGGTGACAGACTCCCTTTAAGAATACTGCTTGACACATCCATCTCAGTGTGTGGTGCAACCATAATTCCTAGACAGTATGTCCACTGTCTAGGGGTTATTTTTGACTCACCCCTTTTTCCTCGGCTCCCTATATTTAACCATCTGCACCTCAAAAACATCTCCAGAATCCACCCTGAACGCAACAGCCGGGCTCATCGTTCTGTACAATTGTTACTCTAATACCCCTACTCTGTGCCAGACACTTCCTACTTACCTAGTCTCTTCAGAATACAATTTAAGGTTATGTTCAGATGATGGAAACTGAAGAAGAATTTGAGGTGGACTCCTCTGGCCTTCCGAGGCAGTTTTCACCCTCTGGTTAGGCTCAGATGAATGGACCCAGTCTGTGGAGTGCTCACGTACTCAAGAAAGGATGGACAAGACTCCGAATAGTTTCCAGTTGAGCGTGCTTATTTATTATAACAATATATCACCATTCACATAAGATAAGGAGCCACTTAATAATTGCACAGAGAACTTTGGTTGTTACATATGCAACGTTTCATCAGGCAAAATGGAGAGGTCAATACAAATTGAAGAGAGCCACGGGGCAAGGAACATGGTAGCAGACCAAATAGGAGGCAAAGAGATAGAGGAGGCTGCTGCAGAATCCAAGGTAAGATGGAGCAGTTCACTTATTTCTTCAGCATCAACAAATTCCACCTAAACTTATCACTCTGACCCAAAAACCACTCCAGGGTGCTGTACCACCTTCTGTACCATCTTCTCCCTTACCTCTTTGTTCTGCTAATGATCTAAGACTAATATCTTCCATATCCCTAACATCCCACTCCCGTCTCCAAGACTTTTCTTGAGATGCACCAGTTCTCTGGAATTTGCTACCCCAATCGGGCTAATTCCCAATATTTATAAATATTCTAAAAACTCATCTTTTCAGGCAGGCCTAGAACAATTCCTTCTACTATTACTGCTATACTAATCCCTAGAACCAAATCCCTTTATGCAATATTTTCAAAAACAGATATTGGCTGGTATTGACTCATGCGGCTTTGTAAACTACCCTGTTTTTGTAAAACATGGCTGAACCACCAACATATTTCAATATTTTTTTTATTTTTAATATTTAATATTTTTTGTCTGTACCTCTCCCCAGGCCTCAGTTTCCAGCGGTGGCGGCTCTGGTGCTCAGTTTACAGATCCCTGTGCTGTTTGTCCCAGGTGACCACTGCAGCCAATCCCAGGGTTCAATGGTGACCACTTCCAAATATAAGTTACAGCAGTCATGTGCCATTTATGAAGAGGTCACCATTGGACCTGTATATAGAAGAACAGAGCTGCCTCCTCTGGAAGCATAGGCCCAGGGACAGGGGAGTTAAGTTTTTTCTTGTTCATGGCCCCTTCAGCAACACTATTAAATATGAAAAAAAAAACTCAGACAATCCCTTTAAGAGGTCCAAGGCAGGGCCATATAATAACATTGCTATGGATAACTTTACTATACTATACTTTGTATACTGTTGACTTCTCATTTAGCAGAGACGCCTTTGGCATATGGGCCCTAGGGGTTCCAAGCCTTCTGCTGCCTCTGCACCCCCTAAAACTACCCCCCTGGCTTGCTGAGTAAAATATTTTTGATTTGCTACTTTATCAAGAAAGATTTTGTCAATGTCAAAGGCAAAGTAGAAATGAAGAGTGACACGTGAACCTTCTTGTGCTGACATCTCATTTATAACAGACAAGTGTAACAATGTCATTACGGATACTTCATCAATCCCGACAAGTGATCCACTTCTCACACAATCACCGTGGTCTTCTGCTGCAGTAACTGAGAGGTAGAGACAGAGTTCATGGCAATATTTCAGACAAGAAGTTAAAGGGAATGTGTCACCAAAAATGGCCTATTTTTTTTAAATTACTACATCCTGCCATTTTCACTCTGACCACTAAGCTTAATAAAAGACTGACACTTGCCAATTCTGTATGGGTTTTCTTTGCAGCAATCATCTCATTTACATTACAGACAGTACTACAATAGAAGATAACACCTCTATAGATAACATCTGCACAGAGCATGTCTACAAAACTCTCCCATAGACTTGAATCAGTCGGCTACAGGCTATTGTTTTATAGTAACCATGCAATGTAATTACAGCCTTGTTACATAGAAGTCTATAGGTATAGTTATATTGCATGGCCACTATGAAATAAATAATACAGTGTAAACAGAGATGAGGTCTCAGCGCTTGCAGTGCTTAGTTCTTGTACTGTATGTATTTACTGTGCTTAGTTCTTGTTCTGTCTTTATATACTGCGCTTAGTTCTTGTTCTGTCTTTATATACTGTGCTTAGTTCTTGTACTGTATATATTTACTGTGCTTAGTTCTGGTTCTGTATGTATTTGCTGAGCTTAGATCTCATGTACTGTATGTATTTGCTGGGCTTAGTTCTTGTTCTGTCTTTATATACTGCGCTTAGTTCTTGTTCTGTCTTTATATACTGCGCTTAGTTCTTGTTCTGTATGTATTTGCTGTGCTTAGTTCTTGTTCTGTCTTTATATACTGCGCTCAGTTCTTGTTCTGTATGTATTTGCTGTGCTTAGTTCTTGTTCTGTATGTATTTACTGAGCTTAGTTCTTGTTCTGTCTTTATATACTGCGCTTAGTTCAGGTTCTGTATGTATTTACTGCGCTTAGTTCTTGCACTGTATGTATTTACTGTGCTTAGTTTTGGTTCTGTATTTATTTACTGTGCTTTGATCATGTACTGTATGTATTTACTGCGCTTAGTTCTTGTACTGTATATATTTACTGCGCTTAGTTCAGGTTCTGTATGTATTTACTGTGCTTAGTTCTTGTTCTGTATGTATTTACTGTGCTTAGTTCTGGTTCTGTATGTATTTACTGTGCTTGGATCATGTACTGTATATATTTACTGCGCTTAGTTCAGGTTCTGTATGTATTTACTGTGCTTAGTTCTTGTTCTGTATGTATTTACTGTGCTTAGTTCTGGTTCTATATTTATTTACTGTGCTTGGATCATTTACCGTTTGTATTTGCTGGGCTTGGATCGTGTAATGTATGTATTTACTGCACTTAGTTCTTGTACTGTATATATTTACTGCGCTTAGTTCAGGTTCTGTATGTATTTACTGTGCTTAGTTCTTGTTCTGTATATATTTACTGTGCTTAGTTCTGGTTCTGTATGTATTTACTGTGCTTGGATCATGTACTGTATGTATTTACTGCGCTTAGTTCTTGTACTGTATATATTTACTGCGCTTAGTTCAGGTTCTGTATGTATTTACTGTGCTTAGTTCTTGTTCTGTATGTATTTACTGTGCTTAGTTGTGGTTCTGTATTTATTTACTGTGCTTGGATCATTTACCGTTTGTATTTGCTGGGCTTGGATCGTGTACTGTATGTATTTACTGCGCTTAGTTCTTGTTCTGTCTTTATATACTGCGCTTAGTTCAGGTTCTGTATGTATTTACTGCGCTTAGTTCTTGTACTGTATATATTTACTGTGCTTAGTTCTGGTTCTGTATGTATTTACTGTGCTTGGATCGTGTACTGTATGTATTTACTGCGCTTAGTTCTTGTTCTGTCTTTATATACTGCGCTTAGTTCTTGTTCTGTATGTATTTGCTGGGCTTAGATCTTGTATCATATTTGTTTACTTTGCTTAGTTCCTATGACGTACTAACTTACAGCACTTAGCTGTTATCCTGTAATCGTCTAATGAACATTATTCTGCCATCATGTCTATAAATTAAGTTTGGTTCTTGTGGAAAAATATGTAGAAAACATTTCCCAACCTTTGCCCTTTGCCTTCCATCAGTTCTTCTCGGTACTTGCAGACAGTTTTTGGCAGAACTGGGCAGGGAGGTTGTTCCTGCCGCCATCTTGGAGAACTAAGCACAGATCTTCTGTGGATGTTGCTTGCTCCAATCCGTCTGTCTCTTCATGTCATCCCAGACAGACTGGAGGATGATGAGATCAGGGCTATATCTGTGGGGGCCGGATCATCACTTCCAGAACTCCTCCTCCAAAGGGCAAAGGTCACACCAAATATTGATGGGATTTACATTTCTCTTTTCTTCCTTCTCTTTGCATTTTGTTAATTGACAATAATAAACTATTATTAACCCTTCTAGTTTTTAAAAGCATTCTGACTTTGCTACTAAAAGTTTTGCACAGTTCTGTAAATCTATAATGGATGGTGCATAGTGAATGAGGGTACATCGGTATAAAATTTACCTGCAGGTAAATGCTAAGCCACAGATTTTACTGAAAATTGAATCTAAATTGTTTACAAATTCTATAGACTTGAAACAGATCTCAAGAATACGTGAGCATAAAAGGTGGATGTTTTCTCCCTTCCACTCCCAGGCTCTGTGGGCGCCATTTCGATATTCAGTTCAGGCAGAAGAAAGTCTATGTGTACTCCTGGATACATACAGTAGATGTGTTATATTATTCTATGTTATTGACTTTCCAAAATGACCTCCATCTACTCTAAAAATATACCCAGCTTATAGATTACACTTCTTGCTACACGTCAAATTGGGCTGTTAATATCAGTCTCTCCGGTACAATAGTTAAACCATCAAACTCATGATAAAATGATCTCGCCTCCCCCCCTCCCCTCTCCGCCATCGTCTCTAGCCCAAACCATTACCATCACCTTTACACAGGACAATCGACCAAGAGACTAAATGAGTTTTGAATACCAAGTTCCATTGTTTCACACAACCATCAATTATAGAAAGCAACAAACCTCGAAGAGTGGTTAAAAAAAAAAAAAAAAAGCAAAATAATCGCTCTCCTTGAGGTATGAATTATGGATGCGGTTTAATGCAATGCAGATCGGTTTTGCAGGAGGAGGGGGCAGGCAGGGGGTCTGTGAGTTTATGTGGTTGTAAAAGCTAGCAATTTGCTTGTCTTTTCATGATCATTTTCTTCAATACAGAACTTCTACAATCTGCAATAAATTTCAATACTAACAGCAGGCAAAAGCTCTGATGCAATTTGTGCCGAGCAGGTGAATTGTTTGGAGGTTTGCACATCCTGAGGCTTAATGTGTTAGTTTCATGCTCCGCATTCTAGATTCTCGTCGAAGCCTCAAGTAAAAATACGCGCACGCTCCTCCATGGAAGGGGGCGACCGATGTTCTCCGCTAAAACCACATTCCTAATCAGGCTTTTAATGGTCCAGGAAAAAAAAATATTGAGGTTGTGCGAGGAACGCATTATAAAGATGCTTATGCAAATTCCGTCTGGCCTGATGCTATCTTCCTAGCTCGCTAATAGCATTTACTTGCAGTGAATTCAATTCCGCCACTCTGTGAAATACAAGGTAAGACAAATGGACAAAAATAGCTGCTATAAAATAACAGAATGAATCATTTTGAGGAGTGCAGAGCAGCTTATCATTCATCGCAAGGGAGAGAAGTGAACTTAAACTTAGACTTCAAATTACCTGTCGCGTAGAGGCTGTCAAGTACATAGGCTAATGGGAAGGAGCAGCGGGTATCTTCAACCACTCCTCCAAGACTCAACACATAATAAAGCTGTATTTCGCATACCCTGACATGCCCTTCAGTAGGGTTTTAGGGGGCGCAGAGGCTGTAAATTAAGTGAACCTTCAGAATGAAAATGAAGCCTAATCTGTGACTGGCATGTTATAGAGCAGGAGGAACCGAGCAGATTGATATGTAACTTTGTAGGACAAGACTGAGTATGACTTTTCATTTTAACCCCTGCTCATTCTAGGTTTAGGAGTCCACTGGGCAGTCCTACTCAATCATTACCAGTTATCTCTGTATACACGCTAATAGGACCCCTAACCCCAGAGCGGTGGCCGGACTGCTGTATGGTGATCAGTAAGAGTAGTTAGCAGGTCACCCTCATGGAAACATCACTGAAATTGTTACATATATATATGGTGTCAGCCATACTACACTGCATATACCTTCAGGGGATGCCTTGTTACTGGTGATACTCTTCATATATGGTGGGCCTGCCCAGTCATCCAACGTTTCTGGACGTCGCTCCACAGACTGCTACAGCGTAATCTTAATTAGAGTTGGGCGACCCAAATATTCCAAATTATTCATTTTCTTACGCAACCAAACAAATAGAGAGTCATCTTGGGCAAACTAAAATGACCACCCCATTATACACTGAGGTATCCAGAGTATAATAGGAGGAGGCCCAGGGGAGGTGACAAAAATAAAAAAAATATTCATACTCTTTGGGCCTCTTTGCAGCATCCAGTGCTCTCCTAGTGAAATCATACACTATGTTTTATAGATACATTCACAGGAACCCTGACAGTGTTATACACCATGTTTTATAGATAGGTTCCTAGGAGCCCTGACAGTGTCATACACTATGTTTTATATATAGGTTCCTAGGAGCCCTGACAGTGTTATACACCATGTTTTATAGATAGGTTCCTAGGAGCCCTGACAGTGTTATACACTATGTTTTATATATAGGTTCCTAGGAGCCCTGACAGTGTTATACACTATGTTTTATAGATAGGTTCCTAGGAGCCCTAAGAGTATTCTATGCAATGTTTTATAGATAGGTTCCTAGAAGCCCTGACAGTGTCATACACTATGTTTTATATATAGGTTCATAGGAGCCCTGACAGTGTTATACACTATGTTTTATATATAGGTTCCTGGGAGCCTTGACTGTGTTATACACTATGTTTTATATATAGGTTCCTAGGAGACCTGACAGTGTTATACACTATGTTTTATAGATAGGTTCCTAGGAGCCCTGACAGTGTCATACACTATGTTTTATAGATAGGTTCCTAGGAGCCCTGACAGTGTCATACACTATGTTTTATAGATAGGTTCCTAGGAGCCCTGACAGTGTCATACACTATGTTTTATAGATAGGTTCCTAGGAGCCCTGACAGTGCCATACAGACACCAGACGAAGATTGTGTAAGGCGAAACGCACATCACGGTGCATTTTCTCTAGGTGGGTTTAATACTAGGTTTTTCATGTCTTATTCTTGGGGTCTTTTTGGCTGTATACATGTTTACATTATCTGTTTACACAATGTTGCATTGCCATTATTTATGTAATATATGATATGTTTTACTATGCTGGATTAGCTATTTTTTCAGGCAAAAAGCAGCAACATTTTTAATTAAAGTGCATTATATGTTGGTCCAGAATCAGATGTTCTATGAAATGGGACTAAGTTGTCTCAGAAGTTAGTGACTATTTAAGTATACTAGATTATTCTGCTTCCGTGTTAACCTTTAATTCCCCAGGTTGTTGGTACATTCTCCCCAATTGTTTCCCGCTTTTGATATGTCTACTTGTTGTTATAATAGATTGCCTACCCCTGCCTGAAGTCGTCACTGTCACGAGTCAGGGCAGGAATTACTGGTGACTTAACAAAATGGCAAACAGCCCAGGAAGAAGACAGGAAAGCCGGGGGATGCCGCGGTGGAGCACAGGAAAGGTCAGTAAATTTTTTTTATCTCTTTTTTTTTTTTTTGGACTCCTCTTCTGCCCTTCACTTTTTATATCATATAATAAACAAATTTTCCTAGCACTTCCAGTTCCATCCAAACAAGAAAATTCCCGGAGAACCGCATGAATATTCACGAAGAGGAATGGCCCGATGTAGGGTTATAAGAAAAAATGGGAAAATGGGAAAAACAAGTCCTAAAAGACATATCAGGAGAGACAATGGATTCTCTTTAATAATATGCAAATTCTAGAATCGCCCCTAATGATTAAACTTTACTACCCTGAAACTTTTTTGGTCCGAGCCCCCCAATGCTCTCTGTACCGGCTTTTATTTAGGTCCTCTATACCATTGGACTAACAAACACTGGCGTTGGTTATATTTGTTACTGTAGAGAAATATTAGTTCTCAGATCTAAGCAGACTCGACAGGCAATAACATTGCTGAATTTATAGAACTGGCTGCACCAGCAGAACAAAGCCTGAAAAATAATATACACTAAGATTGCAAAATATACAGCTCTGACTGTCATAAATATCCCTATTACTTCCATGGGGCTGAGAAATGCACCAAGTCGTGATGCATTGCTGATACCTCTGGTATTTAGGGGATATACACAACACCCTCTGCAACAAATACACAGCCAAAGAAGGGGAGACGGCCGGGACAGGTCTGTATAATATTCATTTCCTTACTGGTATCAGAAGCAAAGCATCAGAATACTTACAGAAAACCATAAAACTACAAGATACAGAGGGGTCATATATCACAAGAATTGTTCTCCGTTGCGCTTTCTTTTTTATTTTATTGTTCTGTTTGGTTCATATTTTAAACATTGGAGATTTTTTTTTTTTTTAATTATGGAAATTTCTTCTAATCCGGAATGAGATGATCTGGATATTCCAGTTATATCACGGCCAGTCTGACCCTCAGGTTCCATGACTGATGTTAGTTAATGCTCCTGGGTCCTAAACCAAAATCTGCAATGGGGCTCCAAGGTTGCTGAGTGAATAGTGGATAGGCTCTTTCTGGTGTTCTGCGTGTGATGAGCCAGGCAAATGTCACTCTCTGTTGCAGCTCTACCTTCCCTCTCACAGCATACAGACTCCCAGCACATTGAGGGATAGAGACTGTAATAGGATCCTCCCATTCCCCTCTCAGGGAGGGATATTGCAGCAGCATCCCCCTCCTCCCTGTCTAGTATTTACTACTATTTCATACAAGGTGAATTTATTGGCCTGCATGTAAGAGGGTTGGAACACAAACCTCCCCCTTTTCCTTTTTAACTGTTGCTTTACTATATTGCCCATATTATGTCACATTATTGTAATGATTGTACTTCCAAATGCTGTGTATGTTATAATGTCAGTGTATCATCCAAAATGTATGTATATCCTTGTGCAGGTGGTTGGGGAAACAAGCAGACAAATATGTTGTATAGAAAAACCTCATGTAATATTGTTGAACGCTGTAGCTCTTTAAAGGAGTACCAACTTTTGATAAGGTGGGGATAACTTCATGATCAGTGGGGGTCCGGCCACTCAAGCACCCACTAATCATGAGAATGGAGGTCTGGCTCGCCCTTTCATTCTGTATGGGAGTGCCGAAGATAGTCAAGACTTGTACTCCATAGGAAGGGGGAACCAAACCCTCATTCTAGACATCACTAGGGGTCTGATTTGTGGGACCCCCACCAATCTTGAAGTTATCTCCTACCCTATCGATAGCTTAGGGATAACTTATAAAGTTGGTAAACCCTTTTGAACCTACAGGGTGCACCAGACCACCGTTCTCAGAATTGGAGGGGTCTGAGTGATCGGACCACCACATATCATGAAGTTATCCCTTATCAATAGGGAACAACTTCTAAAGTTGGTACAACCCTTTTAAGCCTAGGCTGTAGAGTAATAGATGCGGGTCCCACCTCTGGAATCTGCACCTATTACTAAAATGAACAACCCCCTGCCTCTGTGATCCACGTCTTACCAGATCATGCTAAGAAGACTTTCACTGAAGGTCAGCCTTTACGGCAATAGCGTAACTCTACGTAACTCCCATAGAGGTGAATGGAAGTTATGGAAACAATGTAGCTCACTCTTATACACTGTTGCCATAACTCTCATTCACTTTTATGGGAATTACGGAAACAGGGTAGCAGTCGCAGTCAGGTAAACCCAGAGCACAGATGAGGGGTGTTGATTTATTAGATATGGGTCCCAGAGGTGTGACCTACATCTGTCCGACATTTATAGTATATCCTGTGGTTATGCCGTAAATGTCTTTCGTGGGAACAAGCTTTTAAAGTAATGTGCATTGACAGGCTGTAATATTACCACAATGGTCCATCTGGATGGCCAAGGGGCTAAATAGGTGAACACGGTTATAATTTCATCCAAGTTGGTCAATTCTGCAGCTTTTCTAATAATCCTAGAGCTTGACCTTCAGGCTGAGCTATAGATCGGCCCATATGGGACCAGCTGAAGCTCTAAAAATCTTTCATCCAGAATTGTGTATTCATATTCAGAAGATGTAACCGCATCATCCTGACAGTCACGTAGTTTGTAAAAGAAATTTAAAGGTGGATGAAAAGACGACTCTGTAAAATACACGAGAACATTACTCACTGCTTCACAATTTTACTAGACGTATAGAAAATAAATGTCAGAGCGGTGGCTCTGCCTTCAGATGTTTTATGCATGAGATAAAGAACATCTCTAGCCAAATTTAGTCTCTGGTTAGGCAGCCTGTTGTATCAGGTGGAAGGTAACCTGCCATGCAGAGGCGGAATGCAAAGCTCCGGGGCCCCAATGCAAAATCTGTAATGGGGCCCCTCTCTGACCACTTAGTACTTAGTGCTTTATTTTATGGGGCCCCCATAGGGTCCAGAACCTATTAGTAACTGTTACCTCTGCACCCCCTACAGACACGCCTGCTACCATACAATGCAGGCTTCCAATGCTATGATCCATGTTGGCACAAGCTTTCACATGGGACGCATGTGGGCTTTTTCTGCTGTCAATCTTTTATGTTTATATGTTTTTATGAATCATTACTCTCATAGTCTAACACAGAAGTCTATAGAGAGGGGAAGGGCAGAGGAGACTGTTAATTGACTTATTGCCTCATTGTGTGCAGTGGTAGAGTCCTATCTTGAAGATACCACAGTCACTCACAGTGTAGCAGAGTTTAGCAGCTGCAGTTATTTGTGTGTCTTTTCCAGCAGCTTCTTCCTCTTCATAGACTTCTATATAAAAAGCAACTGAGCCTGATAAGTGGAAAATGAAACACATTTCTTTAATAGAGTAAATTACAAAGTTTCTTATATTCACCTGTACTATTCATTTATGACAAGTTGTTTTATAGTTGGAGGGACACTTTAAGTTGGAATCCAGCTCTCCTTCATTGCCTCTAGATGAAATAGGTCACAAAGCAGAGACAGCACTTCTCAGACTATAATATGGTGTAATTTTAAGCTTGCCGTACACATATGTTGCACAGTATATTGAGTTTCTTCTGTTTGACCCTCATTCTGATCCGGATTCTAACCCTGACCTTGACCTTAGTCTCACTTCTAGATTCTGCTCTTGTCTTGCTCCTTCAGATTTGTCCCAGACATTTTCTAGCATCGTACCTGCCTCTAACTTATGAGAAGTCTCAGGACTACAACACGATGATGCAACAAGGATAGTCCATATCTCCTTGCGACTATAATAGGGTCATCTGAAAATTCAAGAAATGACGTTAACGGTTGGAAATGTTATGAAAAAAATAAATAAATAAATAAAAATTTCAACTTTTAAATCCTCTTCTACTCCATCTCCAATGCTCTGATGGTCCCTGACAATCTTTATTTTATTTTCTAGAACGATGATTTCTGTACATTCATGTGACCGTCATGTGACTAGTCTGGTGGGAACCACCGGGGCACCGGCACTGGAGCGGCAGGGAATTTGATTATTGGGTTTTTAAAAAAAATTTATAAATAAAATAATTTATTTCTTAATTTCCTGATGTCTTGGAGAAGCCTTTTATGTGAAAACAACAGGAGACTCTTTCTGAGACACTAAACCACCTACAGGTCCTTAGGAAAATAATCCTAACACTGCCACAATAAAACAAAAATTCTATATTTATCTGGATTCTGCTACTCCTGAAGCCTGCACAATTCTTAACTAAGCTGTAGGACATCTCAGCTTCACTGCGCATGCACTGGACCTTGGGCGCATGCGCAGAAGCCAAGGTTTAGTGACAAACTTCACAGGCGCCGGGGGCACCAAGGATGAGCCCAATGAGGCTCATCGGACTCATCTCTAGGTAAGTATAAAACTTTTTATTTATTGCAGCCAAGGCGCAAGGAAAGGGCTTTTTGAGGCAATAAACCACCAGTCCATAAGACCACCTCACAAGATTTGTTTTACTGAATATTTTTGGGTTCGTCCGTCTATAATAATGGCAATTCTGCCAGCACTGGAACTGCCATTGTTGTACACTGTGGTCTAAGCATCATGACGTCAAGACCTAATCCCAAGCCGCTGATGTCATTCAGGAGGCCAGAAAAGGCCCAAAGAGGACACTAAGTGACCACCAGATGCCACAACGGAGCCCAGTAGAGGTCAGTAAGACTGTTATGTTTACTCATCTCTCCTGGACCTCCATTTATTATACTCTTCAGTCTGAAGGAACTCCCAAAAATTTGGGGTCTGGCGAAAATTTTTGGAAAATTTTTAAGAAACCTGGTTCATTACAAATCCCTTAGAAGGATCTATGGATGGTTTATTGTCCCCAAAGCGCATGTCAAGCTCCTTTTAAGACCATGGACAACTTTTTGAAACAAGGATTCTACGACTTCTCTGTATTTAATGTTGGATAAGGTCATAAGCAAAAAAAAAAAAAAAAAATCTGTTTACTGTTTATCTGCCTTTTAACAAATGCACCCAGTGCGGTGCACCGAGCGTCACTCACACGATGGGCAAATTATATGTATGGCTGCGGTGGCCATTTTCAGCCCCTCTCGGAGATGCAATGTAATGGAGCCAATTTACGTTGTCAGAGGATGTTTCTGTCTCTATCAAAGTGGAAGATTCTTCCTTTAAATGCTGACAGTGGTTTTTCACCTCCCAAGCACTAAAGAAATGCATCACTGGGTGAATCCCCGGCCATGTAATTTGTGTCATTGTCACTACACAATGACAAATTGCTCTTTGATGTTAAGTTTCCGAGTAGCAGCTTCTTAGTGCACTTACAGCAAGGGGTCGTCACTGACCCATTTCACGCCTCAAGAAAAATCTCAACACCGCTGTTCTATTTAGTTTTTGTTTTCTCTTTTTCTGGGAAAAAAAAAAAATAATAAAAAAAGAAATTTTTTGTACCCATCTTATAACAAAAGCGACCCATGCAAATTGTCCAGAGAAATTGTCCGCATTGTATTCAGGACAATTTATAGTTTTTTTTTTTTTTCTTCTGAGCTTGCGTCTCTGCCGTGTGTATTTTCCAGATAAATAAAGAAATTTTATGGACCTTGTGTTAAAGGCAGCAGAAATGCAATCTCTCTCTACCTCTCAGCTCAGGCCACTGGTGTTTGCTGACTATATTGCTTCTATATAAGACAAGCCATGAAAAAAATGGTCTTTTATTGCTTGACTCTTTGTGCCTTGGAACTCAGCCGGGTGTATTAATCAAACACAAATCTCTTCATTGCTTGTGGCCTCCTGTTGCTGTTCCTTATCACATTCACCAACTTAACCCTATACCAATTATAGAAGGATAAAGGAGGGAGAAAGGAAGTGATGGCTGGATAGATAGATAGATAGATAGATAGATAGATAGATAGATAGATAGATTTGATTGATAGATAGATAGATAGATAGATAGATAGATAGATAGATAGATAGAGTATATAGATGATAGTTGATAGATAGATAGATAGATAGATAGATAGATAGATAGATAGATAGATAGATAGATGAAACAAAAGTATAGCATAAAAAAAGAAAATACGGAGAAAACAACAAAGAACAACAGGTTGAGGAAAGAAAGAAAGAGAGAGAAAGAAAGAAAGAAAGAAAGAGAAACAGAAAGAATAGCAGATTAAAATAAATAGATAGACCGGCGTGGTCTAATTTTAGTTTTATAGATAGATAGATGAAAAAAAAAAAAAAAATATATATATATATATATATATATATATATATATATATATATATATATATATATATATATATATATACATGAATAAGAAAGAAAGAAAGAAAGAAAGAAAGAAAGAAAGAAAGAAAGAAAGAAAGAAAGAAAGAAAGAAAGAAAAAATGGTTGCAGATTAGGTGATAACAGACTGAGGTAGATAGAAAAATAGATGATAGATAGATAGATATGAGATAGATAGATAGATAGATATGAGATAGATATGAGATAGATAGATAGATAGATAGATAGATAGATATGAGATAGATATGTAAGAGACAGCCAATGTTGTCCTAAGCTTCATTTGTCTGTATAAATTGTTAATGTTGAATGTATTTCTGTGATTCTGTTCCTTTAAGACAGCAGCCATTGTAATTGTGACATGATGCTGGAGTGAGACCCCCCCCCTTTTATGTCAGCCTGCCTGTTCTGCAGACAGAGTGTGAGCAGAGAAGCAGGAAGTGACGAGACAGAGAGCAGCAGCCATCTTGGCAAGAAAGAAGACAGGTGTCTGTGTTGTATTGAACTGGTGTGGAGATTTTTCTGTACAGCTAAGCTGTATCTTGGTCCAGAGACAAACAGAGTGTAAAGAGACAACAGGACTAGTGAGTCCACGTGAAAGGAACTGTGCTCAGTGGCTGATCAGTGAGACTGACATTGTGACTGTGTATATGGATACCACATATAGAGACTCGCAGTGCTGTTGACGTACTGGACAGTAACTGCTAAACCCCGGCTTACATCCCAGCTCAGTGTATGGATTCGGCAGGACTGTCAGTGTGCTGAGTGGAATCTGCTGTTGGATTACATTGCATTCATTGGGTTTCCCTGTTAAAGAGGACTTCATTTCTCCCAAGATCCTGATAACCGTGAGGAGAGGACGCTTCACTATAAAAGAAAGGACCGACTTTGGGCCCCACCGCGCGCTTCTACGGACTGTAAGCGGTCCACCTGGACCACTGGGGAAGAGGGGGTGCACCCAAATGTGATGTCAGGGTCAGTTAGGGATAGTTTTGAGTATATTGTTTATTCAGTGTCCATACTGCAGAAGTGGACAGAGTAAAAGTAGAAACCATTGCAGAATTTGCCTTGAAATTGCTAATGCTATATTGTATATTTTGCTTGTCTTTATCCATGTCATTTTACCTTTAACTAACCTTTATTAACTTATAGTAAATATATATTTTTTTTTTCTTGAACTACCGCGTGTGCGTTCATTTCTGGTTGCGGAGTCCAAACCACCTGCCTTGCTCTCGGTTCACAGATAGATAGATAGATAGATATGAGATAGATAAATAGATAGATAGATAGATAGATAGATATGAGATAGATAGATAGATAGATAGATAGATAGATGGAGTAGTAGATAGATAGATAGATAGATAGATAGATAGATAGATAGATAGATGGGCAGATGCACAGGTGTACAGACACAGACAAACAGATAAATGAAACAAAGATATAGTAATATGAAATTCAAAAGAAAAAGAATGATAGTATAGATAGATAGATAGATAGATAGACTTATAGATAGATAGATAGATAGATAGATAGATAGACCTATAGATAGACCTATAGATAGATAGATAGATATGAGATAGATAGATAGATAGATAGGAGATAGATAGATATGAGATAGATAGATAGATAGATAGATAGACTTATAGATAAATAGATAGACCTATAGATAGATAGATAGATAGATAGATAGATAGGAGATAGACCTATAGATAGATAGATATGAGATAGATAGTTAATAGATAGACCTATAGATAGATAGATGCAGTGTGACTGTGCTCTGCACTGAAGCCTCAGCCAGACTAATGAGTAAGACAAACATTTAGTAAGCATTGCCTGCAGGGTGCTGATGCTGCCTGCATTATTACAATATATTCTACTTTGTGTATCATTACGGCCTGGTGTGCCTCTGTTTATTTGTCTTTATCTCAATCTTCCTTTATTACTTTTTATGTAAATTCCGGATACACAGAGAGCATAATCATTGTCAGGATGGAAGAAAAACTCTCCGAGAACCAGCCGCCAGATATTTATGGTACAATGTGTCCATGCAGAAAGAAGCGGAGGGTGCGGCCCAGGAAAATGGAAACGCAGACCACCTACTGGATCCAGAGGCCGGCACTACAGAAAATTACCGCTGTTAATCATGCAAACAAAGCATTGTGCACAAATAATGCGCCCGCTTGTTTTTCATGTGATCAAACCAAGAGTCCTAGGAGACATAAATCAAGGAACGGCAAAGTTCTCCAGATACTTCTTCACCTGCTGTTACTGCTTAGCAGAATATAACAGCTTCTTAAAGTGAAACTTCAGATTAACCAGAGGGAGTGCCAGACACCACGAAGATGCCCAGGAGGGGTGAGAGGAGGTGAATGTAACTGTTTATTATGTTCCCGCACATCCACTTATTATACACGGGGGTCTGAAGAGACCCCAGACTGTAACAATAACACTTCCAATTCAGGAAGTTTGGCACAAACCAAAACAAAACCACTCGAAACAAATCTTTGGCCATCTTGATTAAAGACATGGGTCCATCAAGTCCAACCTATAACCCTACACCGTGGATCAACATCCATTCTCCTATACATCCAGGCTTCTCCTCAACTTGCACAAGTATCAACTACCACAACATCCATTGGCAGTGAGTTCCGTAGTCTCACTGCTCTTACAGTAAAGAATCTTTGATGATTGTCTTTGATGATTGTTCTTTGCTCTAGATGTGACCATAACCCCTTGTTATTGTCACATGCCTAGGTGTAAAGAGATCCTAAGGGCCTGCTCACACGGAGGAACTCACAGCTGATTTTAAGAGAAATTCCTTCTCAAAATGAGCTCCAAGTTCCACCATTGTTTTCAATGGAAGGCAGCGATGGAGGTTTCTTACAGGTCTGGTTTTTAGAGAGGAATCTGAGACATAAGACCCATTGAATTCCTCTCCAAACTCCTCTGTGTGAACTTACCTTTAGAAAGATCTCTGAACTATCCATCCATATATTTGTACATTGTATGTGGATATGTCTGCAATCTCTATTGGTCTAAAATTGGCCATACACATTGGATTCATGTTGGCTGACATGTATAACTCATTGGGATGGTCTAATGTGTATAGGGACATCCCAACAGTTTGCGTGTGATGATGACTTTTTGTGGAGATAAGTCCATTTTGTAGGTATATGACACCCATTTATCTACCTCCCCCTATAGAAATTGACACCCACTTGTCCCTGGGGACTGAGGGAAGGTAGGGGAAAGATGACCAAACCATGGCCAGGGAAATGATTCTGTTGCTTCCTCTAATCTTCTATCTAAATATTCCGGTCAAGGCCGATTGGCTTGATGGGGCCTTCCTTGGTACCCCACCAGACCCTCTCTAGTTACTGTACCCCTCTGCCATACACATAGCCTGCTTTACTTATGGGTCCATGCATCAGCAGAAGTGCAGAGTTACCCCTTTCAATGACCAATCTTTTGCATGAGGGTAAGACATCCTGGTGGATTGACGTGCTGCACCAGAGCGCTGTGCTAGAGCTCCGCGCAGCTGTTTGTATGGGCGTAGTTATGCTTCACTGTATTTATTGTCACGTTCGGTTATTTTTCACTAAAAGTAACTGCAAATAATTGCAAAAACTGCTTTAGATGTTTAATTATGGAGAAATAGGAAAATTGGTGAAGATGAAACGCTTAATTATGGAGGCGAAAAAGAAATATTGCAGAGCTGTGACAGGTACCAGATGTAGCGCGCTCGTTTCTGCTCCAATAAATAAAGTGTCAGCACTTGTAGCTACTTTCCTGAAATTGAGGTGATGGTAACAGCACCAGAACGTGAGATCAGGTGTCATGACATGGGGGCTTCGCTCTACTTTGCATATGAAGTAGTCAGCTGTCTTGTATGGAATAACGGAGCGCTCCCATACTGTACATAAAGACAGAGCTTGGAGGATGCAGGGCAGAATATATTACGCACCTCTCAGCATTATGCCAAGTAGCGAAGACATCAAGAGCTTTTCTGGAGAAGCGTGAGCAAGGCGAACAGATGCCTTTATCACAAGCATGGCAATTACAAGGAAATGTCAATCCTATGGCCGGGAAATCGGAGCACTTAACTATTGCCTGCTCAGCTGAGACAAAGAAGAACCTGAGGACCTTTATTCATGGACTTGTCAGTGCCCATCTTATCTTACTCTTACTTCTTCTAGCATAGTCATAAGTCAATCTTCAGCCAAATACTATCATAACCTTGCCACCCAAGTCTTCCCTGCTTTCGAGGTCTAAGAGTTGGGTTGGTTGGGATCATGCATGTAGACATGGCCAACTCCAGGTCTGTGTGGACCCTTGGGCTTTGGGTTTTGTGGTCCCTTGAATCAATGGGGGTGATACTGGTACTTTTATTGTGCTGAGTCCCCTCATTGTGTATGCTCTGGTCTCTGCTCATCTACTAGTTTGTCCTGTGCTCTCCATGTCATGGTGGCTGAACCTCTGTCCTTCTGTGCCAGGTCTCTCTGCGTTGTTGGTGCCTGTGCGAATAGAGCACTGGCTGGTGTTGCATTGACAGAGAGCCTAAGATGGTGGGGAGTAGGTCACAAGGATTGACATGACATGAATGACCGGGGAGGTAGAGGAGAAGTTCCCATGGTATGTAGGTAAACCATGCACCAAAGCACCAAGGGAGCACTGGGGCACAGCAATGAGTGTGGAAAGACAATAGGGAGGGAAGAGCCCAAATATTCAGTTCATGCAGCTGCTGGCACCCGTGGAAAGACTATGTGGGGATGCTATGTATCGTGGTCAGCAGAGGTCTACAGCCGCTGACATAACACTAGGGGTTGCAGTGGTGACCAGACCTAGAAGAAAAGGGGGCCCAAAGGAGAAGTTGGGAAAGGGGGTCCAAGCTGATCTTTTGCACCACAGCCTGTGAGTCTCTAGTTATACCCCTGACTCTAGCTGACCCCTGCCCAGCAGACACATTTCTCAGGTTGAAGGGGCACTGTTGTCTATAATGGGTTTCTTAGCACCACTCAGTTGAGTCAATCCCAAAAGAGAATTTTAGGGTGAAATAAAGCCTGGTCAGTCATGGTGGGATTGCTGGCCAACCTGGCTCTGCAGGAAACAACCCGTTCCTTATTGGAAATGTAAGATGACTAGTTAGGGAGAGGTTTGGGGCGTAAAAAGATCCATTATGTACCCCAAAAATATATGCAACTTGCTTGCACCACTAATAACACCATCCAATATGGCTATATCAGTTGACAATCTCAGGTCCGTTACATGGTTAACACACGGCACATCTTATCTATGTTCTAATACACAGAATATAACTTGGGAGAGGTAAGGAAATCTATTGATTATGATATTGTGAATTATTAATGACATTCCCAATTACACCATTGGTATTTTTAGCGTTGGCTCTGGCACACAGGGATGAAACCTCCAATATCAGTGTATGAATACATGCTGAATATATCTGTAAATATCATAGATTCATCATGAGTACAGTATACAGCCCATACGTCTCCATCATAGATTAGGCTTGTAGAAGAGTTTTGGGTTGTATATGGATTAATGCACTCATAGTGTAATACTAAGGCAGTCTAACAAGACAACAACTATATAATGGAAGGTAAAGTAAGGCCCAGTACCCTAATAGGTGTGTGTATTATACCTGTACTGTGTCATCACTGTGTTTATTATCTCTGTACTGTGACATCACTGTGTGTATTATCTCCGTACTGTGACATCACTGTGTGTATTACCCCTGTACTGTGACATCACTGTGTGTATTATCTCTGTACTGTGACATCAATGTGTGTATTATATCTGTACTGTGACATCACTGTGTGTATTATCCCTGTGCTGTGACATCACTGTGTGTATTATCTCTGTACTGTGACATCACTGTGTGTATTATCTCTGTACTGTGACATCACTGAGTGTATTATCCCTGTACTGTGACATCACTGTGTGCATTATCCCTGTACTGTGACATCACTGTGGTATTATCCCTTGTGAGTATGTGAATCAGAGGGCGCTGTTGAGCGACCCAGGCCAGAAAAGGCTCTCAGCCACGCCTTTGGGTGGGGGGCGCGTAACTCCAGAAGGCTGAAGTATCCTGCAGGGAGCAGGAGATGGTGGACCCAGCTGGACAGATAGACGGTCTGTGCCAGGAGGGCTGGGGTCCACAGGGGACTGTTGCTGGAGCTGAGCAATAGTCAGGACAGTTAGGGGCTCAAGGAGTGAGTTAGGGCCCTAACTGTGGCTTAGGTTTTTTGTTGTTTTGCTATATTGCAGTTAAGCTGAATAAAGCCAGTTTTATTTTACACTAGGACCGTCTGAACGCTATCTTTCCGGCGCCCAGTACCACGAACCACCGCTGTCCGGACCAGGAAAAGCCGCCATTTTGAGTCTAATTCCCCAAGTTGTTGCACCCTGTACTGTGACATCACTGTGTGTATTATCCCTGTACTGTGACATCACTGTGTGTATTATCCCTGTACTGTGACATCACTGTGTATATTATCCCTGTGCTGTGACATCACTGTGTGTATTATCCCTGTACTGTGACATCACTGTGTGTATTATCCCTGTACTGTGACATCCCACTGTGTGTATTATCCCTGTACTGTGACATCACTGTGTGTATTATCCTTGTAATGTGACATCACTGTGTGTATTATCTCTGTACTGTGACATCACTGTGTGTATTATCCCTGTACTGTGACATCACTGTTTATTATCCCTGCACTGTGACATCACCATGTGTATTATCCCTGTACTGTGACATCACTGTGTTTATTATCCCTGTACTGTGACATCACTGTGTGTATTATCCCTGTACTGTGACATCACTGTGTTTATTATCCCTGTACTGTGACATCACTGTGTTTATTATCCCTGTACTGTGACATCACTGTGTGTATTATCTCTGTAATGTGACATCACTGTGTGTATTATCCCTGTACTGTGACATCACTGTGTTTATTATCCCTGTACTGTGACATCACTGCTTGTATTATCCCTGTACTGTGACATCACTGTGTGTATTATCTCTGTACTGTGACATCACTGTGTGTATTACCCCTGTACTGTGACATCACTGTGTATATTATCCCTGTACTGTGACATCACTGTGTGTATTATCTCTGTACTGTGAGATCACTGTGTGTATTATCTCTGTACTGTGACATCACTGTGTGTATTATCTCTGTACTGTGACATCACTGTGTGTATTATCTCTGTACTGTGACATCACTGTGTGTATTATCTCTGTACTGTGACATCACTGTGTGTATCTCAGTACTGTGACATCACTGTGTGTATTATCCCTGTACTGTGACATCACTGTGTGTATTATCTCTGTACTGTGACATCACTGCGTGTATTATCCCTGTACTGTGACATCACTGTGTGTATTATCCTGTATTGTGACATCACTGTGTATATTATCTCTGTACTGTGACATCACGGTGTGTATTATCCCTGTACTGTGACATCACTGCGTGTATTATCCCTGTACTGTGACATCACTGTGTGTATTATCCCTGTACTGTGACATCACTGCGTGTATTATCTCTGTACTGTGACATCACTGTGTTTATTATCCCTGTACTGTGACATCACTGCTTGTATTATCCCTGTACTGTGACATCACTGTGTGTATTATCTCTGTACTGTGACATCACTGTGTGTATTACCCCTGTACTGTGACATCACTGTGTATATTATCCCTGTACTGTGACATCACTGTGTGTATTATCCCTGTACTGTGACATCACTGTGTGTATTATCCCTGTACTGTGATATCACTGTGTGTATTATCCCTGTACTGTGACATCACTGCGTGTATTATCTCTGTACTGTGACATCACTGTGTTTATTATCCCTGTACTGTGACATCACTGCTTGTATTATCCCTGTACTGTGACATCACTGTGTGTATTATCTCTGTACTGTGACATCACTGTGTGTATTACCCCTGTACTGTGACATCACTGTGTATATTATCCCTGTACTGTGACATCACTGTGTGTATTATCTCTGTACTGTGAGATCACTGTGTGTATTATCTCTGTACTGTGACATCACTGTGTGTATTATCTCTGTACTGTGACATCACTGTGTGTATTATCTCTGTACTGTGACATCACTGTGTGTATTATCTCTGTACTGTGACATCACTGTGTGTATCTCACTACTGTGACATCACTGTGTGTATTATCCCTGTACTGTGACATCACTGTGTGTATTATCCCTGTACTGTGACATCACTGCGTGTATTATCTCTGTACTGTGACATCACTGTGTATATTATCTCTGTACTGTGACATCACTGTGTATATTATCTCTGTACTGTGACATCACGGTGTGTATTATCCCTGTACTGTGACATCACTGCGTGTATTATCCCTGTACTGTAACATCACTGTGTTTATTATTCCAATATGTGACATTAATTTTTTTTAAACCCATTGTATTTACAGCATTGTAAACAGATGATATACAGAGGGACCATTTACATGTATTCTGAGGTGCATAAATGAATTATAGTAAAATAAGATGGGCGTGTACAAAAAGTCGTAGAAAAAAACCTTCAAAATGCTTTGCTTTTTGTTTTGTTATAATGGCTAATGTAATGACAAGGCAACTGAAAATGTATGTAGTATGTCTGTCACACTCATACCAGTGTGGTAGGGGTAGAGTCAAATAAGGATTAACAGCTCATAAAGTGGAGTGGGAGTCGAGCCAGAGACCCCATTCCTTTTGAAATTTATTAGGATTTGGGACCCCCTTGATAATGATAAACCAGTTTCCCTTAAGGTATAATGGTCACCAGCTTCTTCCAATATGACAGTGAAGATACTTTATCAGCCATCCAGTGCAATGCAAGTATTTTGTGTGCCAAAAATACACGTGGTGTGCCCATTGTTCCTTATCCAATATGCCAAGCATAGAAATTTTAGGGGAAATATAATAATGGGATTGATATAAACAAAGAGACAAAGTCAAAGATCTGAGCCCAGAAAGATCGAACAGATGGACAATCGCAAATTGAGTGCCAGAAAATCTGCCTCCGATTGATGACATCCATGACAGGAAGAAGTGGGGATTCTTCTGATTTTGTAGAGTCGTATTGGCATTAAATGAGATTAAACGAGTTTTCTCACGAACATAATTATATTCAGATTTGTAGACAATTAAAATTTAAACTTTTTTGCAAATATACAGTAAATAATAAAAAATTTTGCAGAGCTTTAGTTTAAAAGATTTTCTCTAACCATCTTAGTGGTGACATCTGTTGTCTTGATCAGTTGCCAATGGATAGGACCATGAATGCCAGAACTTTCTATGGCCAGGGACTTGTCAGAAACCCAGCCATGATGTCCTTATTGTGGTCTGGTTATCTTCTCATATATGTAGTGTCCCCTCCTGATAACCAGCCATGATGTCCTTATTGTGTCCGGGTTATCTTCTCATACATGTAGTGTCCCCTCCTGATAACCAGCCATGATGTCCTTATTGTGGTCGGGTTATCTTCTCATACATGTAGTGTCCCCTCCTGATAACCAGCCATGATGACCTTATTGTGGTCAGGTTATCTTCTCATACATGTAGTGTCCTCCTGATAACCAGCCATGATGTCCTTATTGTGGTCGGGTTATCTTCTCATACATGTAGTGTCCTCCTGATAACCAGCCATGATGTCCTTATTGTGGTCTGGTTATCTTCTCATATATGTAGTGTCCCCTCCTGATAACCAGCCATGATGTCCTTATTGTGTCCGGGTTATCTTCTCATACATGTAGTGTCCCCTCCTGATAACCAGCCATGATGTCCTTATTGTGGTCGGGTTATCTTCTCATACATGTAGTGTCCCCTCCTGATAACCAGCCATGATGACCTTATTGTGGTCAGGTTATCTTCTCATACATGTAGTGTCCTCCTGATAACCAGCCATGATGTCCTTATTGTGGTCGGGTTATCTTCTCATACATGTAGTGTCCTCCTGATAACCAGCCATGATGTCCTTATTGTGGTCAGGTTATCTTCTCATACATGTAGTGCCCTCCTGATAACCAGCCATGATGTCCTTATTGTGGTCAGGTTATCTTCTCATACATGTAGTGTCCTCCTGATAACCAGACATGGTGTCCTTATTGTGGTCGGGTTATCTTCTCATACATGTAGTGTCCTCCTGATAACCAGCCATGATGTCCTTATTGTGGTCGGGTTATCTTCTCATACATGTAGTGTCCTCCTGATAACCAGCCATGATGTCCTTATTGTGGTCAGGTTATCTTCTCATACATGTAGTGTCCTCCTGATAACCAGCCATGATGTCCTTATTGTGGTCGGGTTATCTCCTCATACATGTAGTGTCCCCTCCTGATAACCAGCCATGATGTCCTTATTGTGGTCAGGTTATCTTCTCATACATGTAGTGTCCTCCTGATAACCAGCCATGATGTCCTTATTGTGGTCGGGTTATCTTCTCATACATGTAGTGTCCTCCTGATAACCAGCCATGATGACCTTATTGTGGTCAGGTTATCTTCTCATACATGTAGTGTCCCCTCCTGATAACCAGCCATGATGTCCTTATTGTGGGCGGGTTATCTTCGCATACATGTAGTGTCCTCCTGATAACCAGCCATGATGTCCTCATTATTGTGGTCGGGTTATCTTCTCATACATGTAGTGTCCGCCTGATAACCAGCCATGATGTCCTTATTGTGGTCGGGTTCTCTTCTCATGCATGTAGTGTCCTCCTGATAACCAGCCATGATGTCCTTATTGTGTCCAGGTTATCTTCTCATACATGTAGTGTCCTCCTGATAACCAGCCATGATGTCCTTATTGTGGTCGGGTTATCTTCTCATACATGTAGTGTCCTCCTGATAACCAGCCATGATGTCCTTATTGTGGTCAGGTTATCTTCTCATACATGTAGTGTCCTGATAACCAGCCATGATGTCCTTATTGTGGTCGGGTTATCTCCTCATACATGTAGTGTCCCCTCCTGATAACCAGCCATGATGTCCTTATTGTGGTCAGGTTATCTTCTCATACATGTAGTGTCCTCCTGATAACCAGCCATGATGTCCTTATTGTGGTCGGGTTATCTTCTCATACATGTAGTGTCCTCCTGATAACCAGCCATGATGACCTTATTGTGGTCAGGTTATCTTCTCATACATGTAGTGTCCCCTCCTGATAACCAGCCATGATGTCCTTATTGTGGTCGGGTTATCTTCGCATACATGTAGTGTCCTCCTGATAACCAGCCATGATGTCCTCATTATTGTGGTCGGGTTATCTTCTCATACATGTAGTGTCCGCCTGATAACCAGCCATGATGTCCTTATTGTGGTCGGGTTCTCTTCTCATGCATGTAGTGTCCTCCTGATAACCAGCCATGATGTCCTTATTGTGTCCAGGTTATCTTCTCATACATGTAGTGTCCTCCTGATAACCAGCCATGATGTCCTTATTGTGGTCGGGTTATCTTCTCATACATGTAGTGTCCTCCTGATAACCAGTCATGATGTCCTTATTGTGGTCAGGTTATCTACTCATACACGTAGTGTCCTTCCTGATAACCAGCCATGATGTCCTTATTGTGGTCAGGTTATCTTCTCATACATGTAGTGTCCTCCTGATAACCAGCCATGATGTCCTTATTGTGGTCAGGTTATCTTCTCATACATGTAGTGTCCTCCTGATAACCAGCCATGATGTCCTTATTGTGGTCGGGTTATCTTCTCATACATGTAGTGTCCCCTCCTGATAACCAGCCATGATGTCCTTATTGTGGTCGGGTTATCTTCTCATACATGTAGTGTCCTCCTGATAACCAGCCATGATGTCCTTATTGTGGTTGGGTTATCTTCTCATACATGTAGTGTCCTCCTGATAACCAGCCATGATGTCCTTATTGTGGTCAGGTTATCCTCTCATACATGTAGTGTCCTCCTGATAACCAGCCATGATGTCCTTATTGTGGTCAGGTTATCTTCTCATACATGTAGTGTCCTCCTGATAACCAGCCATGATGTCCTTATTGTGGTCGGGTTATCTTCTCATACATGTAGTGTCCTCCTGATAACCAGCCATGATGTCCTTATTGTGGTCTGGTTATCTTCTCATATATGTAGTGTCCCCTCCTGATAACCAGCCATGATGTCCTTATTGTGTCCGGGTTATCTTCTCATACATGTAGTGTCCCCTCCTGATAACCAGCCATGATGTCCTTATTGTGGTCGGGTTATCTTCTCATACATGTAGTGTCCCCTCCTGATAACCAGCCATGATGACCTTATTGTGGTCAGGTTATCTTCTCATACATGTAGTGTCCTCCTGATAACCAGCCATGATGTCCTTATTGTGGTCGGGTTATCTTCTCATACATGTAGTGTCCTCCTGATAACCAGCCATGATGTCCTTATTGTGGTCAGGTTATCTTCTCATACATGTAGTGTCCTCCTGATAACCAGCCATGATGTCCTTATTGTGGTCAGGTTATCTTCTCATACATGTAGTGTCCTCCTGATAACCAGACATGGTGTCCTTATTGTGGTCGGGTTATCTTCTCATACATGTAGTGTCCTCCTGATAACCAGCCATGATGTCCTTATTGTGGTCGGGTTATCTTCTCATACATGTAGTGTCCTCCTGATAACCAGCCATGATGTCCTTATTGTGGTCAGGTTATCTTCTCATACATGTAGTGTCCTCCTGATAACCAGCCATGATGTCCTTATTGTGGTCGGGTTATCTCCTCATACATGTAGTGTCCCCTCCTGATAACCAGCCATGATGTCCTTATTGTGGTCAGGTTATCTTCTCATACATGTAGTGTCCTCCTGATAACCAGCCATGATGTCCTTATTGTGGTCGGGTTATCTTCTCATACATGTAGTGTCCTCCTGATAACCAGCCATGATGACCTTATTGTGGTCAGGTTATCTTCTCATACATGTAGTGTCCCCTCCTGATAACCAGCCATGATGTCCTTATTGTGGGCGGGTTATCTTCGCATACATGTAGTGTCCTCCTGATAACCAGCCATGATGTCCTCATTATTGTGGTCGGGTTATCTTCTCATACATGTAGTGTCCGCCTGATAACCAGCCATGATGTCCTTATTGTGGTCGGGTTCTCTTCTCATGCATGTAGTGTCCTCCTGATAACCAGCCATGATGTCCTTATTGTGTCCAGGTTATCTTCTCATACATGTAGTGTCCTCCTGATAACCAGCCATGATGTCCTTATTGTGGTCGGGTTATCTTCTCATACATGTAGTGTCCTCCTGATAACCAGCCATGATGTCCTTATTGTGGTCAGGTTATCTTCTCATACATGTAGTGTCCTGATAACCAGCCATGATGTCCTTATTGTGGTCGGGTTATCTCCTCATACATGTAGTGTCCCCTCCTGATAACCAGCCATGATGTCCTTATTGTGGTCAGGTTATCTTCTCATACATGTAGTGTCCTCCTGATAACCAGCCATGATGTCCTTATTGTGGTCGGGTTATCTTCTCATACATGTAGTGTCCTCCTGATAACCAGCCATGATGACCTTATTGTGGTCAGGTTATCTTCTCATACATGTAGTGTCCCCTCCTGATAACCAGCCATGATGTCCTTATTGTGGTCGGGTTATCTTCGCATACATGTAGTGTCCTCCTGATAACCAGCCATGATGTCCTCATTATTGTGGTCGGGTTATCTTCTCATACATGTAGTGTCCGCCTGATAACCAGCCATGATGTCCTTATTGTGGTCGGGTTCTCTTCTCATGCATGTAGTGTCCTCCTGATAACCAGCCATGATGTCCTTATTGTGTCCAGGTTATCTTCTCATACATGTAGTGTCCTCCTGATAACCAGCCATGATGTCCTTATTGTGGTCGGGTTATCTTCTCATACATGTAGTGTCCTCCTGATAACCAGTCATGATGTCCTTATTGTGGTCAGGTTATCTACTCATACACGTAGTGTCCTTCCTGATAACCAGCCATGATGTCCTTATTGTGGTCAGGTTATCTTCTCATACATGTAGTGTCCTCCTGATAACCAGCCATGATGTCCTTATTGTGGTCAGGTTATCTTCTCATACATGTAGTGTCCTCCTGATAACCAGCCATGATGTCCTTATTGTGGTCGGGTTATCTTCTCATACATGTAGTGTCCCCTCCTGATAACCAGCCATGATGTCCTTATTGTGGTCGGGTTATCTTCTCATACATGTAGTGTCCTCCTGATAACCAGCCATGATGTCCTTATTGTGGTTGGGTTATCTTCTCATACATGTAGTGTCCTCCTGATAACCAGCCATGATGTCCTTATTGTGGTCAGGTTATCCTCTCATACATGTAGTGTCCTCCTGATAACCAGCCATGATGTCCTTATTGTGGTCAGGTTATCTTCTCATACATGTAGTGTCCTCCTGATAACCAGCCATGATGTCCTTATTGTGGTCGGGTTATCTTCTCATACATGTAGTGTCCTCCTGATAACCAGCCATGATGTCCTTATTGTGGTCAGGTTATCCTCTCATACATGTAGTGTCCTTCCTGATAAACTGTCCACAATAAGGACATTGTGGCTGGTTCCTGCATGCAGGACTTTGTCTTCCATTACAAAAGTAAACAAACATGATAGCATCTGTCATGTTGTTTACATTAGTGTCAATGGGAACGGACACAGAATCAGTCTGTGACCGTTCTCTGTGACAGTTTAATGTCTGTTGCTGTCATCCTATGACAAAAGACAACAATGGATATGGTTCTGTTCATGGGAAAACCCTTTAATGAGTCACTTAGAGTTGTATAAATTCGTTCTTAGCTGGGGATACAGAGGTATGGGAGCACAATGCCTCGTACTAGTCATTAGTGGTCGGATTAGGAATCAGGACACCCACTTAGTGTGCAGTGCAATGGAGAGGCTACGACTTTGGCTGAGAGTAAGTGACTATACAAAGCTGTTACGAGGCTCCTGGGACCTTGCAAAGTCAAAATACCAATTAAATGGCGCAAAAATAATAGTTTTGTTAGGGGAAAATGGTGTGCTGAAATCGTGCCACAACTGGAAATACTGATGTAACTGCACAGGAGTACACTATTTGATCATTACGGCCATCTTGCCTGAGCTTCTCCTCTGCTCTGTTTACAGCATTTAGTGATCTGCTTTACAGCACAGGCTGGAGTCAACTCATTGAGGTCTATGGGAGAGATTTTTAGACATGCTCAGTGCAGGGAGGAGGAGGAGATAAGCTGTGACATCATCTATGACATGATTTGGGATACAAGCCTTCCAAAAAAATCTTCCAAAAAGAAAAGACACCCATCCACAGACAGCTGTTTTGGGGTTCTTGCCCCTCAGCAGAGTACTGTTTGAGTGAAGCCATTGAAGTGAGTTAGGGGTACTGGGGCGACTACCTTCCAATAGGTGTGCGGTGACCAGATGGAAGGTAACGCTGCAGTTGGGATTGCGGGGTGCAAACAGCGCAGACTTGTCACGGTCTCTGGGCACGAGGGCGCAGCGCTGGTGCTGTCCCACGTTACCACCACTGGTACCGGTGATGAGGGGGCTGCACAAATGTTGGTGGTGATTGTTCCCCCGGGGCGCTTCCCCTATACTGTGCCGACTGGTGGTGTTTGGGGCGCCCTGATGTTGTCGGTGCAGAGTCAGACACAGAAACGGTTGTAAAGTTGAACTTTTACTTCCATGGGTGTGGAGGCACAAATGCTTAAACAGTTTCTTCAATACAAAACAACGGGGTACGCCTGGTGACACAGCAAAGTCCTGGGGTGCAGGGTAGACTTGATGAAAGGTGTTCCTAGCCCCTTATACTTCAGTGTTACAGCCCTAAGGTGCGTCTGGGCTCCTATTTGGCTCATAGGAGGATGCCCACCATGATACTAGTACATAATATTCCCCACTCACGTTATGTGGTCCTGATAGCTCAGAGTTTCGGGGTGCAATAGTCAGGGTGGCAGGATATTCCACAGGTCTGGCCTTGGCCCCTGGATCCTGTGATACTTGCTATGGAGCACGTGTTCCAGAATGTTCTCTCCACAGTCTCATGCTGACAAGATAATGATGCTTGACTTCCTTCAGGGCGATGGCTAGGCAGACAGGGGACAGGATCTTCTGAATAGCTGGAGTATGTCAGCTCTCCAACCTTCCTGGGCCTGTCTAGGACTTGAGATTCCTGCACTAAACTCACTGCTTTCTTCACAGGACATCACACTTATCTCCTCACCTCCTCCTCCTAACACTCCACACTTCTAACTCCTCACACGCAGGACCTTCCTGCAGGGGTGTTACCATGGGGACCCAGTGATCAGCTGACTCCTCCCCTTTTCCCAGGCGATGTCCTCCCATTGGACATTTGGTTACTATTCAATCCTATGGGAGGTGTAATGCATGTGTGAGGCTCACTAGGTGGCGCTGTGTTGTGTGAGACTCAGGACCCCCTGCTATGTCACACAGGCTATGAAGCAACAGGAAATAATACAATGACTACAGAGATCACCCTCAGCCCAGCCATAGCCAGCTCTGGGATGCCACAGGTGGCGCTAGAGGCACAGTTTTCCTTTTTCCATACCTTTTCGCCAAATTCCCCAGGGGCGCTTATGACCTCTAATTCTGCCTGCGCTGATAAAGCATTTTTTTTTAATTCCAATAAGTCTCTTCTGACGTTTGTTTATATGAGAAATTCCCATTTCTTAAGTTATAGGAGTTTCAGTCTTCTAAGCGTTAGGCTTCTTGTAAAGTGTGTTTTTGCAGAATCAGAGGAATCGCTGTCATTCTGTTACTGTGTCCCTCTCCTTCGCGGATCACAGGCCGCACAGATGGCTCAAACATTTCCACGTTTTGGCACAGCTGAGTCCTTCATTAAGAGCGAGGAGGCCGCTCGCAGCATATTGACTAAAGGTTCTTCAAACATGTTTACTTACGAGATTGATTACTTGCAGAAAGCAGCAATTCCTGAAAAGTCCATGTACTGAGCCTCCCAGAGCTGCAGGCTATAACAAGCTGGACTCTCTGTAAACCAGGATGTGCGCGGCCCGTCCAGACGTCGGTTCTGTCACTATGTTTGAGCCCATATGCTCAGGATCCTATTATGGGTACAGACATTGAAAAAAGTCATAGTAAAGCATCCATAGGAGTGAATGAAGCCACACGTATTCGTATAGCCCATTTTCATTCTATATACCGCTATTATATATACAGCCATTCCTCGGCATTACATACTGTAACTGTAATTAAACCTCGCAATTGCCTCTTTATGCTTAATGGCCTATATATATTTTTTTTTTTATTTAATTTTCTAAGAATTTTAAATAAAAAAAAAAAAATTCCATGTCACTATCTATATTTTAATAAATCCAGCAATATTCACTCTGGCCACTAAGCCTAATAAAAGACTTGCCAATTCTGTATGGGTAGCCGTTACATACTAAACTCCATAAGAACGTTTGCTTAGGCACCACCCCCACTTTGTCCATGCCCCCTCCTGTGACTGTAACTATTAGGCGCCACCCCCTGTGTCCACGTCCAACCAGGCAGGTTAGGGCTGCAATTAGGAGAGGCAGGTAATTATTTTCACTTGGAATATGCTCCAGCAACAAATACCAAGGCGGAGGGTGCAATACCTGAAGCTCACCAGACCGACAGCTAATACACCCAGAGCTGGGGCACCTACTGGGTCCACATGAAGTGGGCAGGACCAGCAAAAAGGTCATTATGCAGTATAGTATTTAGTCACAACCATTCTGTATGGGATTTCTTTGCAGCAGTCACCTCATTTACATCACAAATAGTATTACATTAGAAGATAACACCTCTTTACATACCACCACTGACCCATCATTACATCACTACTGACAATTGAAGATGTCACAGCTTATTCTGCTCCCCCTCCCTACACATATCATGTCTAGAAGGCTATTGCTGTCTATGGCCATGGCTCAGGCAAGATGGCCGTCCCCATAATCATGTACAGAAAATAGAAAAAAAAATATCTACAATCAGAAAATAAACCAATTAGAAAAAAGTGATAGATTACACTCTGGTTTTAGTAAATATATTAATAAATTGACTATGTATTCCCTTCGGAATTTATCTAGATACTTTATTCACTTTTCACCTTTGTACTGTTCTGATGTAAAGAGGACCATTCACCAACTCCACCTCTTTGCATCCTTTAATAGGTGTTGCTTTGCTGATTCCAGCACAGTTGGAATTTTTTCTCTAGCCCCAACATTCCCGAGCAATCAGTGCTGTTAGTTTCAGCACCCAATATGTTAATTAGGCTATCTACTGTTGGGTGGGCGTTCCTGAGCTGAAGTCAGGGACCGCCCACCTGTCAGTACAGAGCCTAATTAGTATATTGGGTGCTAAAATGTACAGCAATGGTTGCTCAGGAATGGTGGGGGCTAGAGGAAAAATTCCAACTGTGCTGGAATCAGAGGAGTTACACCTATTATGCAAAAAGTTGGAGTTGGTGGAGGTGCTAAAAGGTCCTCTGTAATGAAGCACTGTAACAATATTTTATCTGTCTATCTATCCAAATATCAATCTATTCTGACTTATGACTGCCTATTGCTCCATCTGGACTAAAACACATGATATAGTCTAATTCCGAGCCATAAATTTTCTTGTTTTGTTTCAAAAACTTGAATTTTTTTTTTTCTAGGAATCATTAAATTTTGCCTCCAGACTTCTCTGCTCAACCTCAAAATAATTTTCTATGAGGGCATTTCAGAATCTCCATCTCGCTGCCCTCCATAGGTGGAACCAGCAACCCTTCACTGCTCCGAGACGTGACATTTACTCCATCCGTCGCTGCAAGGTCATGCTGAAGGGTTTCCCAAGCTAATCACAGCATTATTGTGTTTCACAGTTCAGATGAATCAATAAATCCCCACCTCCTATATCCTGAGGCTAGACGTGTTCAGCCGGCTTCAGTCCCAATGTGTACGGCCAGAATTTATGCTCTATAAAAACCCCTGACGTCAACCAATGATGCAAGTGTCGTGTCCACCGAGCGGCGTGCAAATTTGGGATGGAATTAGGAGACGGTTGTCCAACCTCTGTGGGATGTTTGTTCGTTGAAGATAGATGTTGGAAAGTTTAGTACCTGGCGGCTGCAGGGTAATTTGTTTTGTGCTTTGCAGGACGTTCTGTGCTGGTTTTTCACAGCACTTAAATGCAGCAATATAGAGCTGAGAAGTAATTGGTCATAAGGGGGTCAAAATGACCTAAAAAAACAAGCAGCCCGGAACATGCCGTAATTACAATCAATAGAATCCCCAGGCCACTTGGAAATTTCAGCAAGTTCTGAACTCCAGTTTTGGAGGTTATGTTAAAAACATGGAGGTTTATTCAATGCAGAAAGCAAGGGAAGTGTTACGTGCAGGTCGTGTTTCCTATGCAGACGTTTGCACCAGTTCCACCTTATAGACTTGAGCTTTGCATATGGCTGTATTGCAGCTCCATTCAGCCTACGAGTTGGATAGAGTCATAGTCGAGCACTAGAAATGGGAAAAGCTCTCAAGGTTCGTTTCGGGTTTGGGTGGCTCGAGTCCCTGATTCGTTTCTGGTCAAACAAGTTTAGTATGAACTGGAAGTGAAATTATTATATTCTGGGATCTCTTCAGACCTGAGAGTATAATAGGTGGAGGTCAAGGGAAGGTGTAAAAAATAAAAAAACATTTATACTCACCTTCTCTCACCTCTTTTGGGCCTTCTCATGGCGTCCAGCGCGCTCAGTTTCTTTGGTGACATCATCAAGCCTGTGATTGGATCTCAGCGGTGACATGGGCGCACTGTATGTCATGACATTTTGGGATATTCGGGTCAAACCCAGCTTGTGCCATAGGGGTTCTCGCATCTCTATCAAGCACCCTAGGGTCCTTAATGTCCCCTTATATGCTTACGATAGGTTCACACTAGCACCGCCGCGCTCTTGGTCGAGCCCATCAGAGGATATAATATATAATGAAGTCTACTACTTTTTTATTTTCAGATTGTAGATATTTTATTCTATTTTCTGGACATGATTATGGGGCGGCCATCTTTCTGGAGCTTCTGCTCTGCTCTGTTAACAGCATTTAGTGATCTGCTTTACAGCATAGTCATGGCCATAGGCAGTAATAGACTGCAGCTGACTCATTGAGGTCTATAGGAGAGTTTTCTAGACAAGCTTTGTGTGCAGAGGGGGAGGAGATAAACTTGACATCATCTATTGTGGCATTATCTATAGAGGTGTTATCTTCTATTGTAATCCTGTCTGTGATGCAAACTATATATTAGCCAAGTTGAGAATCAGTGGTCCCGCACACCCTTAATACCTATGCATGGTGCCACCAGGTAGGGTTCCCCAACCCCATAATGACAAGATGCGATACCACGGGACACACTACTCGATATAATGTTGCAAATATTACAATGTTTATTGTTTGTAATGTATCATATCGATTCATGATGAGTGATCATCCACCAATGGACAAGAATTTGTAATATAAATATCCACAGATTACAGAGGCGACACTTTGGTCACGTCAGACCTTTCTCTGGCCCAATCTGTAGGAAGAATATCAGGATTACATAAAGGTGGACATCGGCCGGTTAGGGTACACATACCCTCAAAGCCTCTAAATCTGTGGATATCTATATTAGAAATTCTTGTCCATTGGTGGATGATCACTCGTCATGAATCGATATGATACATTACAAACAATAAACGTTGTTATATTGGCAACATTGTATCGAGTAGTGTGTCCCGTGGTATCTTATTTTGCCAAGTCAACCAGACCGCCCTCTTTGACACGGCATCTTTGGCTCGTTCTTCTGGACACTGTCACTTTAAGCAGGTCTCTCATTACTTTTATGTGTTTCTTCCCTCCTCTGATGTCTAACACCTGATTGTATTGGGACATTTTACATAGTTCAAGACCTCATGTAAAAGAAGCGGAGAGTCACCACCCAAGAGCCTCATCAAAGCCCGAGAACCTCCTGCTGACATCTGAGATACCTACAGAGGCCGAAGAACTTCAATCATTAGACATATGAAAAGAAGAGCCCCGACTCTCATCAATAGTGGCTGCCAGAGAGAGGGGCGCATCCCCTGCTAAAATACAGGAGGAAAATCTCCAGTTATCATATAATCTTACATGGAGGACATTGTCAGACTGAATAGAAACATCTTCTTTTCACTATACATCTCATAAAGCATCACTTTCAGCTTCAATAATCTAAGTTTTTCCACCCTGGAAGGAGTTTAAGGCTAAGGCAGCGAAAAAGCGCTACGGGAAAAACCGCGGCAGAAACGCAACGCTTTTCACAAAAAGTCTGCAAAGGTTTCCTCTGTGGACTTTCTGCTTCCATTATACCTATAGGGAAACCGCCGGCATTTCTGTAGATATAATTGACATGAAAACGCAACAGTTTGGAGATCGCAGTGTGTCCACTGCGCGTATTTTTCTGCAATGTGTGAATTGGATTCACTAGAATCCCATCCACTTTGCAGGGACCATGAAACACCACATGGGACCCCGGCCTTAGGGAGTCTATCACCTCCCTCAAGCATACTCAGTTGTCACCACCATGTTACAGAGCACATTACAGTGACACCATATCTTTGTTGTGTATGTCACTTTTGTAGATTTGGAGAAAAACAACATTGAAGTCTTAAGGAAATTGGTGCACCAGGGGTAGGCTTTCCGCCCTGGAGCACTGCTCTTGCTACCTGTGCCACTCCATGCATCCTCCCTCTGCTATGACATCACCTATCCTACTTGAGCAGGAAGAGCAGTGCTCCCAGGGCTGAAGGCCCGCCCCCAGTGCACCAACTGCCTCATTTGCATGTAAGCAGTGGTAGCAAGTGAGGAGACCCCACAGTATGATAGTATCTCGTGAGTGGCGAATCCCAAATTTCTTGGATTTGGGTTGAGCCTGAAATTTTTGGAAAATTCTGGTCGAATCCGGTTTGATCCCGAAATGGTTTGTTCATCCCTATAAACAAGAAGTTCAAATACACAGCAAACACATACACATGAACTATACACAAAGCCTAACATGAGTGGGGAACTAGTCATAGTTACCCGTCCACTAAGCCATCTTCTAAGCCATACTTGTGGAAGGGGTTGGCTTCCTTCACTTTACATTCCTCCTGGAAATATACGCCAGTACCATTCCCATTGTCAGCTATTTTGCAGTGATAACACAGACTGGACACTGTCAAAGTGGGTAGAGGCGCACTACATTGGCAATGGTGACACCAATTTATTCCTACTTTTCCAGGAGCAGTAGCAGAGGAATGTTTCAATGTACAGCATAGAGTTCTGGGTGTTCTATAACTGGATTCAGCCACACTGTGGGCGACTGCTACCTCTGCATACTTACCTATAGGTAGACATTGTTGCCTCGGCCTTGTCCTAACACGTCTGTTTTCTTGCCCTTCTCGTGGTTCACTAATGATTCTGACTGTTTCTCTTCACTTTACATGAAATGATTGGATTTAATTGATTTATTTTGTCCACCTTCTTTTCGATTGTGTTTACCGCGTACGAGAAAATCACCTCCTGCTTGAAAGTCGCAATTAAATTGGTCCTTCACATGGAATAATGCTGAGAACGCTTAATATTTCTCTTCACTTGCAGATATAGATTTACATTGAAATGTTCCCGGATCAGGGGTCCCCAGTGGTGACTGCCCACGAGCCGGGACGGAATAGTCTACCAGAGGAACATATTTAATGGATATACACAGAGGGGTACAAAGGAGAGAGGGTCCCTACTGCAAAGATCCAACTAGTCCCCCATTATGGTGCCGCATTTCGTAAACCCAGAACAGAAGGGATTAGACCTCATTCACACACTGAGTGTGTAGGCAGATGGGTCCGATATTTTAAGGGAATGCATCAGATGACTTATGAGTGTGTTCCATTAATTTCAATGGGGGGTTCCATTCTGATTTCGCAGAGCAAGATAGGATTAGAGATGGACAAACCTCCCAAAATTTGTTTCGTTTCGGGTTCAGCCGGACCGGGTCCCTAATTCATTTCTGGTTGAAAAAGTTCAGATAGAATTGGAAGTGAAATTATTATACTCTGGGGTCTCTTTAATAGGTGGAGGCCCAGGGGAGGTGTAAAAAATAAAAAAAATAATTATACTCACCTTACCTCATCTATTTTGAGACTCCTTGTGGCATCCGGTGCTCTTTCTCGGTTCTTCAGTGATGTCATGCACCCAGGCTCTGTGAATGGGCCTCAGCTGTCCCATGGACACCCCAAGCTTCATGATGCCACCAGGAGGGCACTGTATACCAGGAGGCCCAAAAGAGGTAATGGAAGGGGAGTATGAATGTTTTTAATTTATTTGTTACCACCCCTGGACCTCTGTCTATGTGATTTATAGAGAGAGAGAGAGAGGCAGTATTATCGGTGTCTACATGATGAGAGAGAAAGGAAGGCAGTACTATCTGTTTCCACATAATTTACAGAGATAAACAGGGAGGCAGTACTATCTTTGCGTGATTTATCGAGAGACACAGGGTGGCAGTACTATCTGTGTCTACATGATTTACAAAGAGAGACAGGAAGGCAGTACTATCTGTCTACGTGATTTATCGAGAGACACAGGGAGGCAGTACTATCCTTGTCTGCATGATTTATCGAGAGACACAGGGTGGCAGTACTATCTGTGTCTACATGATTTACAAAGAGAGACAGGGAGGCAGTACTATCTGTCTACGTGATTTATCGAGAGACACAGGGTGGCAGTACTATCTGTGTCTACATGATTTACAGACAGACACAAGGATGTAGTACTATCTGTCTTCATGATTTACAAAGAGAGACAGGGAGGCAGTACTATCTGTCTACGTGATTTATTGAGAGAGTAGGGAGGCAGTACTTTTTGTCTAGATGATTTTCAGAGAGAGACAAGGAGGCAGTACTATCTGTGTCTACATGATTTACAGAGAGACAGTACTATCTGTGTCTATCATTTACTAGGAGACAGTATAGGTCTTGTTATTTGCACCTATTTCAGTTACAGGCGGTCAGTGCTATCGGTACCTATATAACATACAGTACCCTATGGGGACCCTTCCATGACATTCACTTGCTCTAATAGGACTTTGGCAGCCTTCATGATACAACCCTTCTAATAGAGACCCCCTTCCCTTCTTCTAATAATAGGGATCTATTAGTCTCGTCCCTTCTCTTAACCTAATCTTGACTTTGTCATTCCACTTAAGCCCAACATCTGACACCGTGCGGGATTCCACCCTCATCTATGATTCAGATCTCATCCCTGATACTATTACGTTACCGGCTGCTAACAAGCTGCTTTCCACAACAGGAGTCCATCTCTATAGTATCTTCTCTCTGGTCCATTTCATCTAAGTAGCCCCCGCAATAAAAGAGAACTTCTCGACAACATTGACCACAGTAATGGCAAATGCTAATATAATAATGTCATCGTGTGGATGGCGGCGGGGGATGGGTTGACATTGGCCTTGTTGTAGGATGCAGTTGCTTGCACAGCAAAGAATTAACAGATGGAAGATATGCAGACTATTGAGTAAAGGATCCTTTATTTGTCCTAGGAGGTAAAGCTGGAAATGTTCTATCATCAGAGGTATTTTTCATCTTTTATTTCCAGCAGGGCTGCCGCGGAAAGACAAGATGAAAAAATAGATGAAAATAAAGCAGATTTTTCTTTTATTCTAAGCAGGGTAGAGCCGCCTCTCTTTCTGGAGTGTGCGGTATTCCCGGGGGAATATGCCAGTTAGGTAGTAAAAACAGACGTCCCTGTTATTCTTCCCCTCGCACCTTGGCGTTGCCTCCAATCAATCACCTGCGCTCCACGCGGCAGAAGGAGGCCGTATAACGCTGAGGAATGGGATCCACTTTCCAAACATTTTCTACCTTGCATGCGGTTCTATAAAGCATTTAAACAGGGGCATCAGTCAGCCGCTAGCCTTACTGCTCCCTACCCTCACGCGAGTCAGCTTTCCATAAATTACTCCAGGTGGCGCCACTATTACCGGAACTTAACAAGGAAATCTGTAAAGGGCCGAAAAATGGCGCACACGTGAGATCAGCAGGTATGTACAATGTATCCAGGATGCTACCATTGATGGTCTACTGGCAATGTGTGATCACCAATATTCCCACCTCGAGGACTATTGGCGTGATTCCTGTGATTGGGCCTCAGTGGTGACCCCTGCATGCCACCCAAGAGGCCAAGAGATAGCGCTGGACTCCATGAAGAAGCTCAAAAGAGGCAAGTATGAATGTTTTTTATTTTTTATACCTCCCCTGGACTTCTACCTCTTCATACCCCAGAGTATAATAATGTCACTTCCGGTTCATGGGTGATGAACCCTAAAAGTTTCATATTCAAATGAACATGAAACTTTTGGAAAATTCTGGATGTATCCAGTTTGTTCTGAGCCAGTTTGCTCATCTCTAGTAGGTACTAAAGCGCTGCCCCATAGTCTTCAATCAGACAGCACTGCAATTCCTACACTCATCACTAGAGTGCATGGTGAGTGAGCAGTGGCCTTGGTACTGGTGATCGTTGGGGGTCCCATTAATATTTGTTGTGACCTTTGCTCTTTGGAGGAGGAGTCCTGGAAGGGATGATCCGGCCCCCACAGATATAGCCCTGATCTCATCATCATCCAGTCTGTCTGGGATGACATGAAGAGACAGACGGATTGGAGCAAGCAACATCCACAGAAGATCTGGGCTTAGTGCTCCAAGATGGCGGCGGGAACAACCTCCCTGCCCAGTTCTGCCAAAAACTGTCTGCAAGTACCGAGAAGAACTGATGGAAGGCGAAGGGCAAAGGTCACACCAAATATTGATGGGATTTACATTTCTCTTTTCTTCATTCACTTCATTTTGTTAATTGTCAAAAATAAACTATTAACCCTTCTATTTCTGAATGCATTCTTACTCTGTAGCATTTTTCCACCTGCCTAAAACTTTTCATCAGTACTGCAGGAGCAGTGGATCGTCCCTGTATCTGTGCCAGGTACTGCGGCTTGCTCCATTCACCCTTCTCTGTGCTGATCGTAGGGGATTATAGATGTAAGACCCTGCCAATCAAATATTGATAGCTTATCCTAAAAATAGGTCATCAATATTTAAGCCCTGGAAAACTCATGTAAGCTTAAAGATTTATGTTCATGCTGGAGGTTCTGTTCTGAGCCTCTGTTGTAGACGTTGGTACATTTGATGAAAAAATAGCAGTAGAGGTCGCCATGGTGGGGTCATGAATTAGCATGGGGTCAGACCAGTGTGTCCAAACGGCCCCACAGATGTCTGAGAGCAAATATGAAGAGAGACGTTCCCGGCCGTAGTGTTCAGACTGCAGCACATGCAGGCATTGGAGGCGGGTATGCTCATGTGGGCACCAGCTTACGTTAGGTTCACACTAGTGTTTGGGTTTCTGTCCTTCGGGTCCGCTTGGGGTCTCAAAAGATGGAAACCCTATCTGCTTAAAAAGCGGTTACACACGGAAACCTGTAGACTCCATAGACTCCAATTCCATCTAGTGGGGAAAACACTCCAATACCAAAGGCCAAAAAGTACCGTTATGTGAAGGGGCACAAAAACCCATCTCAATTGTGACCCTGTTACAGGTCACCCTCCAGGACCGCTGCCTATCAGTACAATAAAGGGTACACTTGTAAGCATTGTATCCCCTTCATTGTTCATTGACAACCCCTTTAATAACATGCAGTACCTCCTAAGTTCCCATTAGTGGCACCACAGGCAGCCTCCATTGTATCACTTCGCCCTATGTCAATCCTGGGGTTTTGGAGCTTTGTATCCAAAAATTCAAGCACTGCCCACAATGAAGAAATGAATCAGCTCCGACTATTGTACAGGAGTGGAATAATTACCATTTGGACACAATTTTTTATTTCTTTCATAAATTTTCCTCCCATCGCTAGACAGAAACTATTCCTTGCTATATTCTTTTACTGTCTTGTACAATCCATGGACCACGCAGTCACTTTATGAGCAATGCCAATTCTAGAAGTCCCAGGAAGACAGAACAAACATTTACTCTTCCTTATGTCTTGTCTGTCAGTCATCACATTGCATCCAGGCGATAGCAAGGCGGTATGAAACTCATCTTCTCCAAAGACATAGCTTAGGGACAGCTGACATGACACTTTGTCACTTGGCTTTCCACATGGAAAGGCTTTCCGAGTCTCAGAAGCATCTTACGTGTTTCAGACATCTCAAGGAAACAGATTCTATGTAGTTAAGTCTTGTATGCTGGCAAGACCCAGAAGTCTTATTTTGTAATGTGGACTCCACAATGGGTGGTATGTCAGCCATCCTAATGTTACATCTGTATATACGGTCTATATGTGTATGTGTAGATTGTCAGTAGAAATGAAACAACGCCCACAACTGGATTTTATGGGCACGGGGTTCTGGTCACAGGGGACATCCATATTGATGTCAGATTTTTGGATCAGCAAATGCCCACTAAATAATGGTTTAGCCCCAAGACACATTGGCACAACTAGGGGTTGCAGAGGTCGCAGCTACCACTGGGCCCATAAGTGTGAAGAAGTCTTTATGGTGGTCTGGGCTAGATGGAAGGAGAGGGAAATGTAACTGTTGCTAAAATAAGCTAAGCTTTATACCAGGTCCCAAGAGCCTTTAGTTACTCCCCTTCCAAATAAAATGTTGATCCCTTGGTTGGTCTTAGGGGAAAATATACTCCTGGGCCCATCAGTCTACCAATCTGTATTGGTGCCAGAGCCAACCTTGTATTAACTTTTTTTTAACACTTACCTTGCTGCTGTTCCAAATCATACACCCAATAAATAAATAAGGGAATTTAGCAGCATCCGGTGCACCCGCCATTCACTGTATTTGGCACTAAATATCGAAGTACCTGCGCTGAGTGCCAAGGTGATCCAGGTCAGTGGCTCCCCCTTCTGTAAGCAGACGCATTGCACACAAGGCCAATCCTGATGGTACATTTAAAGGGGATGTCTCACTAAATGACTGATTTCTTCCAGAGCTTCACTCTGTCTAGTATTGTAGTTTGCAACCTAGTGAATATGGCAGTGAGTTAAAATACCACATATGATCTGTAGACGGGTATGGCACTTTTGGAAGAAAGCAGCCATGTTTTTCTAACCTATAGCCTTTAAGACAAGTCTTACCCATATGTTCTATTAGATCATATCGACATTACCTACTTAAAGGGAGTCTGTCGGGTCCAAAACGCCTCCCAAACCGAATAGAGTGCCACGTAGGAGCTTTTACTGGGAGTAGAAACATACTTTTATGACCACAAAGCGATGAAGCAATACATAAAATAATATATCTTCATATAGATATGCAAATCAGTCAATAAGCGCACCAGTGGCGGCGCCAATTTGCCTATTTTGCCTACAGAAGCAGATACAGGCTATAAAACTCATTCACAGCCATTGGAGCAGTTGAGGGGAGCTGGAGCACTTGTGGTAAATTAGACCCGCCCCCAGTGCACTTGCCAGCTGCTTTGCATATCCATGTAAAGATGATGATCTTTGCATTGCTTCATCAGTTTGTGGCCATAAAGGTATGCTTCTGCTCCTATTAAAGACCCTATTATTGGCGTGGGAGGCATTTTGGCCCCCTCATAGGTCTGGTTGTCATTGCAATCCCTACTCCCCCTATGGCTTGCCATCATTAGCACCCCCGCCTCCGTTGGCATTTTGCTCCTGTCCTGTCTGTTGAAGATGAGGATGGTCGTGCATTACGGTCAGGTCTCACTTGGCAGGGAAAGGGTTTAATGGCTGCTAAGTATTAATTTCACAGTAATTAGCTCTAGGATTCCAGTCCCTATAGATCCTACTATTCCAGCGCTTGCGACGGAGAGTCTGGGTTTGTCCTGTTCTTTGCACAATGCTAATTGCCTGAATACAGATTTCTGGGTCACTAATTATCAGCAGCGACACTCGGCTCAGGGACACAATTACAGAGAGAACCCTAATTAATCAAGGGTAATTAAGAAACTTTATAATTCTGGGAGAGATTAATGAAGGTAGTTGTGCTGGAGGAATCAATGCTTGAAGGCTGGGACTTGCACTCTGTACGGGATGTATAGTCTCTTCTGTCGAGTGGATTTCCTAACTGTGTCCGCTCTATGGCATTCCGGTGGGGCGGCATCCATTACTAGGACTCAGTATTCATCTCATGACTCAATTCTAGTTTTCAAGCACCATTCAATGAGGTGCACAACAAAACTGTACAACTGAGAAAATTGACTAAACATGGCTGCTTTCTTGCAAAAAAACACAATGCCATATCTGTTCACAGGTTGTGTGTAATACTGCAGCTTTGAAGAGAACTGAACTGCAATACCTGGCATAACCCATGGACAGGTGTGGCGCTGTTTCTAGAAGAAAGAAGACAAGTGATTCTAATCCTGTGCAATGTTTTGACGGTGTAGCGTTAAAATGACGCGTTCCAATAAATTAAAGAAAAAAATCAATGCTGTGGAGTCAGCAGGCTAAATTCTATTTTTCCATTGCCGGACTATGATTACGACTCCTGTTCCAACTCCTTCATAAATGGCTGACAGTCATGGTTAGAAAGATGCAGTAAAGCTCCTCTAATTCATTAAAAACTTAGTGATGGAAGTGCAGGAACATTGTTTGAAAAATGGTGCGGGCTTCTGTCTTCTGTTATTGCTACTTAAAGGGGTGTTTACTTTAGACAACCTTATTTTGTTAGAAGGGTACCTAAACTATAAGATGCTCACATGGTATCCTGCTGTTAAGACCCCTAATGATCAGCTGTGATCTGTGATCAACCCTGCAGCAAGTATTCCATTTCTCTGGAGCTCCTCCACAGGAGAAATTCGGTATTACACTCTATCATTGAAATCAATGGGTTGTCAGTATAATACATGGACATGCTGGGTCCTCTAGTGTAAGAGACACTCTTTACATAGGTTCTTAATGGGATGTTATGTAATAAGGTATTTGAAAATTGCTTTTCTAAGCCATACAAAAAGTTGGTTACACCTCTAGTTCAGTTTTCATCAGTATGGTAGAAAGAGGGCCTTATTTTGTTAGAAGGGTGCCCAAACCAAAAGATGTTCACAAAGTATCCTTCTGACCCCCAATCAGCTGTGATCTGTGATCAACCCTGCAGCAAGTACTCCATTTCTCTAGAGCACCTCTACAGGAGAAATTAGGTATTACATTACTATCATTAAAATCAATGGGTTGTCAGTATAATACATGGACATACTGGATCCTCCAGTACAAGAGACACTCTTTACATAGGTTCTTAATAGAATATTCTGTAATAAGGTATTCGAAAATTGGTTTTAAAAGATAAGTAAAAAGTTAGTTACGCACCTATTCAGTTTTTTATATCAACAGGTAACAAAGTTGTTATGGGGACCCTATAAATTCTAGTGATGCACGGCTGGTGACATCACTATTGACGTCACTAGTTATAGAGTCCTCAATCCATCTCTTTCCAGCATTGCATGAATATTCCTAGAGGTCCTCCGACCCTATTATTCCATGTGAAAGGTGAAGTCCATCCCGCCCCGCAGATATCGCAGTGTGAGTGACCGTCGTCAGCTTTCCTACCCTTTCTATAAAGCTAAGTTCTCCTTTATAGCCATTTGATGAATGTAGGTCACAGTATATTACGCCGAAACATAAAAACAAGAATCAATGTTTAATCGTAAAAGTCTAAAGTGTATTCCACAGGGGACAATGACAGCATATTACAGGCTTTATGTGTTAATCAATCTTCAGCTTGAGAACACCTAATAAGGAAACTTAATGAGAATCCCTCACAAAATACAGAAAATCACCCAGATTAAATTCTATAGCCAAAGCAATCCAAGAAACCGCTAAAAAATGGGAGCCACAAAAAAGTTTTATATACACATAATTAGCTATCATTATGTGCGGCTGATTCTTTACCTTATGGATCTTGGACAGGTTATAGTAAAAGCTGCAAAATAACCAGTCCATATAGTGTTTATAGGGCTGAGAATAATGGATGCTGCACTGCTTTACCACCTATATATCCACACAACGTACAGTATGTAACAAGTTAAGTACCATATTACTTATTTTGTAACACTCTTAAATTACAATCTGCATTATAAACCAGAGCTGCATTCACAATTCCGCTGGTTGTCACTGGAAACAGTCAACAAGCTTGTTGACAGATACACCTCTAACTGCTGAGCTAAATTTCTAGGCAGCACTAGGATAGTTAGTTTTTCCTATAGCAGATTACTGTGCATTGTCTCATTGTCTGATTCTGGGAGATTCCAGCTAGAAGGCTGCAGAATTACAATTACATTATATGATCCTTGGCCACCATTTTGCTACATGACCAGGCTCATTTGTCAGATTAAGTAGACCCCAAGCCCAGGGTTGTTTCCAAGCTTACTCCATAATACATACACTTTCACAGCATCTCACAGTCTTCTGCTTTGTGGCATCTCTTTGGTACTCTTGCTCTGGTTCAGGACCTGTACACCTATGACCATTATCTGTGCAGGTCTTTCTGCAAGCAATACACACATTTATATCGGGGATTATTGCTATAAACCATACTTGCCAACTTTTGGCTAGCTCTGTCCATGCGTAAATTTGTGGGTGAAACCACACCCCCTATGGGCACGGCCATGCCCTTTTGACATTAACCCCTTAATTTTTGTTTTTGCAGTTCCATTCTTTTCCTCCCCACCTTCCAAGAGTGATCATTTTTTAATTTTTCAGTTCACAGAGTCACATGATGGCTTATTGTTTGTGGGACTAGTTGTACTTTGTAATGGCACCCTTCCATATCCTGTACAATGTAATGGGAAGCTGGAAAAAAAATGAGTGGAATTGGAAAAAAAACACATTTGTGACAATTTCTTATAGGTTTAATTTTTATGTCATTCACGATAAAGGAAAAATGACCTGTTACCTGTATTCTGTGGGTCAGTACGATCACGGCGTGCTAAATTTATATAGTAGTTTTAATGTTCTGATACCTTTTAAAAAATTAAAAACCTTGCAAAATGTTCTGACACCTGTAACTTTTTCATATTTACGTGTATGGAGCTGGGTATTGCATCTTTTTATGCAGATACAAGATGTTTTTATCTATACCATTTTGCGGAAGGTCTGATGGTTTAATCTCTTTGTATTCAATTTTTTTTTTAGATGCCGCAGTCACGTTTTGCTGCGGTATGTAAAGCGTTAACAGCCATGATCGGTGCCGGCACCTATCGCGGCTGTTAGAGGCAGGTGCTAGCTGTGTTATACAGCTGGCATCCCCGTGTATGGAGGCTCCTAAGCCCTCTCCATATTGCCCATCTTGCCTATCACGTACATGTACGTGATTTTGCACGAAGGGGTCAAATAAGCTGGTCACCACCCCTTTTTGAACATGACCAGCACATAAAGTGCCATATGTCACATACTAAAGTGACTGCTTTCTTGGCGGTCCAGAAATTTGCTGTCTCTTACTGGAATCTGAGAGGTCAGCTATTTTTTCAGGAGCCTCCCGGAGAGTTGACAAGTATGTAATAAACTCTGTTACTGTAATAACACAATGGGCATCAAATTTGTGGCTGCTTTAGATGTTCATGGAATCCAATATTCCAATGCTTATTGGTGCTGCCGGTCTGGGGGGATCCTTATGTTTTGTTGCTTTGACGTCCTGCTTGCAAGGAAGAGTTTGGGGGTGCCTAGGGGTGCTGGTAGATTCTGAAGGTACCTGGGACACCGTGGAGCACTGGTGGACAATGCAGATGCCCTTAAAGGTGGACATCACTGACAGTGCTAGATCTGAGCACTGGGCATAGGACGCAAGGCACACATGTCCCTCATGTCAATGCCACTGTGGGTGCAAGTAACCTACTTCCTATCACATTTGTATGTTAATAATCCCATTCCATCCCAATCCATTTGGCACAAATTCTGTGTTACAATTCCAGTGCCGAGATCCAGCCGTGAGTGTCACTTAGGGGTGACAGATAACAAATGACTGCACTTTCCATAGATGAGATGCACTCATTGTATTGGGTGGCGAGGCCTCTTAATCCTGTTACTGTCCCAGAGACCTGCATGGCATTGCAGCAAAAGGATTAAACTCCTTCAAGAAGAAAGACAAAGTGAGACGCTGAGTTTATCAGCTCATACAGATGTAGCTCGTGTCATTGTCGCACCAGATAAAACAATTTTATTAAAGCCCCCACAATATCATAGGGTGACTATAGAATGAGCAGCAATGGGAGCTGTGAAAGTTACAACATAATATCACGCCGGAGGGAATCATGAAACCTGCTGTAACGCCATAGAAAATCTGATGACATATGGAAAAAAGCTTCCTTATCTCAGTACAGGGGAAAGCAGAGAGCTGCATGCAGCGCACCCCTGACTGTGGCTGTACCATGGAAGCCTCCTGGCGCCGCTGCTCGAGAATTGTTTAAACTGATGTGACATATTTCAGGAAGATCATGTCTGGGTATCCACAGAGCTGGACAAACAGGGACATTAGTAACAAAGCAATGTTCCACTGTCACAGATGGTGAAGCCGGGGGTCCTTGAGCAACTAGCCAATAAGATCAGGCCGGTAATGAGTCTTCAGCAGAGGGACCAACAAACTGAGCGGCTTCAATTAAAGGAAAATTACAGATGTTAGTCCAAAGCCAAAGAAAAGTCATCGACTTCATTCATTAACCCATAGGCATCCTAACAAGATATCGTGTTCATATTATATTAAAGGGGTATTCTGCTCTTATAAAGGGAGCGTATATTGGAAGACTATGTCATCGCTTTATGATTATGGGGGTCTGACTTCTGAGACTCCCACCAATCCTGAGGACGAAGGAGCTGCAGTGCTGATATAGTACTGCGTCCCCGTCCGGCTCCATTCACCTGAATGGGGACAGGCTGCAATTCTTTACAAAGGCGGATGCCCCTGTGCAGGGAAAAACAGTGAAGGTGGAGCAGCGCTATATCAGCACTGCAGTCCATATATTCTCAAGATCAGAGGGGATTGACCCCCGCATGGCCTTAAAGTGATGGGATAAGTCATAACTTTATAAGATAGGAATACATATCTAATATCATTCATTCTTGTTATCTTAAAGGGTATGCATACTTTAACATTTTTTAATTTCTCCAAGATATCTTAAATACAAAGTGAAGCAAATTTGCAAATACTATAGTCTTGATTAAAAATCTGCTACCATTAGGTGTATATAGCTCCTATGTAGATCTATATGTCACCATGGTAACAGACTACAAACACTATGTGTAGTCTGATCCTCCCGTCCTGTGCTTCCACTCTCTGCAGGGTTTCATCTTACTATCTTAAAGGGTAGGCATACTTTAACATTTTTATATTACTCCAAACCATCTTAAATACAAAATGAAGCGACTGCAAATATTCTTACTTCAAAAATCTCCTACAGTTTTGTGTATACAGCTCCTATGTAAGTCTATATGTATCCATGGTAACAGACTACACACACTGTGTGTAGTCTGATCCTACAATCCTTTGCTACTTCTATCTACCTCCTCTTATTGCTACACTACAGAGAGAAGAAGCAGGGCCGGATTATAGAAAGGGCGAAAGAGACAACAGTCCAGTGCCCTCCTCCACCCTGCTCGCATTGCTAGCTAGAAGAACATAAATTATGCCTGACCCTAGTTCACCCCAGCAGCTAGCCATCAGGGGACAGTTTTGCTGTCCCGATACATACTAGATTGTCATCATTCATTCCCGTTCCACTTTGGTGGGCTCTGCCTACAATTATCTAATGCATACTGTATACCCAGTTTATAGAGAAGCAGTCAGCTTGAAACAACAGAGCCTTGTGTCATTCCTATGTTAATCCTCCTGGAAAAGTATGAACAAAATGACAACTGGATATTGCAATCTAATAGGATGTTCCCCTATACAGATGAAGGCAGTGTTAGGTTTTACATTGTTGCTTACTAAAAAGAAGTTTAGATTTTGCCATAATTTTGGCATCAGTGCATTTTTTCTTTTAACATGCGAGTTTTAAGTCTTAAAGGGAGTCTATCACTAAAACCAGCATATCACCCCAGCCCTGCAGATAGATAGGTTAGTGTCACCAGAACCAGCATATCACCCCAGCCCTGCAGATAGATAGGTTAGTGTCACCAGAACCAGCATATCACCCCAGCCCTGCAGATAGATAGGTTAGTGTCACCAGACCCAGCATATCGCCCCAGCCCTGCAGATAGATAGGTTAGTGTCACCAGAACCAGCATATCACCCCAGCCCTGCAGATAGATAGGTTACTGTCACCAGACCCAGCATATCACCCCAGCCCCGCAGATAGATAGGTTAGTGTCACCATAACCAGCGTATCACCCCAGCCCTGCAGATAGATAGGTTAGTGTCACCAGAACCAGCATATCACCCCAGCCCTGCAGATAGATAGGTTAGTGTCACCAGAACCAGCATATCACCCAGCCCTGCAGATAGATAGCTTAGTGTTACCAGACCCAGCATATCATCCCAGCCCTGCAGATAGATAGGTTAGTGTCACCAGACCCAGCATATCCCCCCAGCCCTGCAGATAGATAGGTTAGTGTCACCAGACCCAGCATATCATCCCAGCCCTGCAGATAGATAGGTTAGTGTCACCAGACCCAGCATATCATCCCAGCCCTGCAGATAGATAGGTTAGTGTCACCAGACCCAGCATATCATCCCAGCCCTGCAGATAGATAGGTTAGTGTCACCAGAACCAGCATATCACCCCAACCCTGCAGATAGATAGGTTAGTGTCACCAGACCCAGCATATCACCCCAACCCTGCAGATAGATAGGTTAGTGTCACCAGACCCAGCATATCACCCCAGCCCCGCAGATAGATAGGTTAGTGTCACCATAACCAGCGTATCACCCCAGCCCTGCAGATAGATAGGTTAGTGTCACCAGAACCAGCATATCACCCCAGCCCTGCAGATAGATAGGTTAGTGTCACCAGAACCAGCATATCACCCAGCCCTGCAGATAGATAGCTTAGTGTTACCAGACCCAGCATATCATCCCAGCCCTGCAGATAGATAGGTTAGTGTCACCAGACCCAGCATATCCCCCCAGCCCTGCAGATAGATAGGTTAGTGTCACCAGACCCAGCATATCATCCCAGCCCTGCAGATAGATAGGTTAGTGTCACCAGACCCAGCATATCATCCCAGCCCTGCAGATAGATAGGTTAGTGTCACCAGACCCAGCATATCATCCCAGCCCTGCAGATAGATAGGTTAGTGTCACCAGACCCAGCATATCACCCCAGCCCTGCAGATAGATAGGTTAGTGTCACCAGAACCAGTATATCACCCCAGCCCCGCAGATAGATAGGTTAGTGTCACCAGAACCAGCATATCACCCCAACCCTGCAGATAGATAGGTTAGTGTCACCAGAACCAGCATATCACCCCAGCCCTGCAGATAGATAGGTTAGTGTCACCAGACCCAGCATATCACCCCAGCCCTGCAGATAGGTAGGTTAGTGTCACCAGAACCAGCATATCACCCCAGCCCTGCAGATAGATAGGTTAGTGTCACCAGACCCAGCATATCACCCCAGCCCTGCAGATAGATAGGTTAGTGTCACCAGACCCAGCATATCACCCCAGCCCTGCAGATAGATAGGTTAGTGTCACCCGAACCAGCAAATCACCCCGGCCCTGCAGATAGATAGGTTAGTGTCACCAGTACCAGCATATCACCCCAGCCCTGCAGATAGATAGGTTAGTGTCACCAGACCCAGCATATCACCCCAGCCCAGCAGATAGATAGGTTAGTGTCACCAGAACCAGCATATCACACCAACCCTGCAGATAGATAGGTTAGTGTCACCAGAACCAGCATATCACACCAACCCTGCAGATAGATAGGTTACTGTCACCGGACCCCAGCATATCACCCCAGCCCTGCAGATAGATAGGTTAGTGTCACCAGACCCCAGTATATCACACCAACCCTGCAGATAGATAGGTTAGTGTCACCAGAACCAGCATATCACTCCAGCCCTGCAGATAGATAGGTTAGTGTCACCAGAACCAGCATATCACACCAACCCTGCAGATAGATAGGTTAGTGTCACCAGACCCCAGCATATCACCCCAGCCCTGCAGATAGATAGGTTAGTGTCACCAGACCCCAGTATATCACACCAACCCTGCAGATAGATAGGTTAGTGTCACCAGACCCAGCATATCACCCCACTATAACATATAAATACCTAGGTGTACATCTGGCTACTATCTTTTGGTTAATTCTGTGTGGGGACGCATCCTATTGACATATGGAATGGTAACGCCTATTTATCAATATATTCATACATTTCCAGGAGGAACAGCAGGAGAACTGCACAATGCAGAACTCTGAGAAATGCTGCTTCAATAGATTCAATAGATAACTCATAGAGCAGGGTCCTTACTATAACTCATTCATAGCTTAAAATAAAAAAAATTATCTTATGCTATGAAATTATTGAATTTGGAAATTTTTAGGAAATGGCGCCATGTAATAGTAATGGCATTAAAATAAGTATTTAGACAAACCCAGGTCAGATAATGAAGATACAGAGTTCATTATGCATTGATCCCGATGTAGCAAGGACACACTCACTCCATTTGCCATCCCTTTCTCCGTCCATAAATTTGCATATAGTGATGGAAAATCTGCATTAAATGTGATCCCGCTACATTCATTTGCGTGCAGTTCACCCGTGACAATGGCAGAAGGCTATTATATGCTGTCCTGCCCCTTCATCTATTATGTATTTTAAGAGCTAGGAGAGGTTTTGGTGAAGAAGGGTCTGTCCCTGCGATGACCACTATAAAGCCAGAATAACCCTATAAAACGACATGACAGCGGATTAGAGCCTGCTCTCCCACCCCTGCCCTGGATCTGGCTGGTGCACTCATTAGCATTGCAGGCTGAAGGTGGACTCTGCAGAAGACGTCTGTCTGGATAAGAAACCTTCTCCACCACTCTGTCAAACGCAACAATATTGAGTCGATGAGGGCATCAAAAATGTGTCAGGTTACATGGTATCCAGCTGTCATGAAGAAGACATGTGCAAAACAGAGGAGCTGAGGTGTGGCCCCTGGAGCCCCCAGCCCTAGGCCAGGTCTGCTGCAGTCTCTAGCAAGACTTTGGTGCAGGCGATCGAATATACAGACTATTAGGACACTTGGTAATTCATCCACAGTTCAGATTAAGCCCCCGAGATTCCCAGATGTTCTGTATATGGTTAGGATTGTGTATATATAGTGCCAGAGATGGGTAGGTTACTTTTTAAAATGTCTCCAATGTGTTTATAAATTAACGACACCGTTTTTAGGTAGGATTAGTGCTCACATAACACTGCCATACAGTGCTCGCATAATACTGCCATACGGTGGTTTCATAATATTTCCATACAGTGCCTACATAATACTGCCATATGTGTCAACTAATAAGGGTTCTATATAGTGTCCACACAATACCATTAATCAAAGACAGCAGAACAGTTCTCTTACAATTAATGTATAACATATAATATAGTGCCATACAGGGGGTATATAATATGACCGTATAGAGAATATACTAGACAGTTAGGCTCAGTTTACATCTTGTTTTGAGTCTACACTGAATTTATATATTGGAAGGAACTGTGAATGTATCTTGGATGGAAGGCTATGACATTTTATAGGTGGCATTGGTAGACCAAACCACCAACTCTGACTCCTCTATTTTCCCACAGTTTGACTCTGACTCCTGCTGCGACTCTGACTCCTTCACCTCTCCATCCATTCACAGCGGCCATGAGACATAGAGGATTCTGTTTTTGAGCTGGGACCTTCATCTATTAGTCATTTACTGCATATCCACAAATGTCAGGCATTAAGAATACCCCTTTAAGTCAGAATTCCCTAATATTATATATGAAAATAGAATTTCTATATAAGACAACCCCAATACTATTACACATTGAATTATCATAGATGATTTGCTGAAAAATGACTCCCCCTAGATGTAAGGAAAACCATTACATCACCTGTACTAAAAAGATTGATGAAAATCTCCCCCAAGCACAGGCTAAGATACAGTCGCTGTGCCGATCCCTCCGCCAGTGCAGCGTGGGACATATGACGCTTGATAAATGGGAAGGCGACTCTGCCCACTCTGAAAACATGAAAAAGAAAATCGTACGAAACAGGGAGTGAGTGTGTGACCCTCCCAAATATTAAAGTCTGACCCTGTGGTGGTGCAGGGACTTAAGAAATAGAGCATTGAGCCTGGACACCATGGTGAAGATTTATTAAAGGCATACTTACCAACTTTTCAAAGTTGGCATCCAGGAGAAGCTTTATGCTCTGGGAGAAGCTAGTACACCCCCCCTCTCAATAAAGCCCCATCCCATTCGGGCCCCTTTTTTGTGAAATGGACACTAATTGTGCTGGTCGTGCCCCTATTTTGTGATGTGAACGGCACGTAAAGTGCCCAAGTTACATATAATATAACAGAGCGGAGCAGCCCGGGAGATTTTGCAAAGTCTTTTGAGACTCCAAGAGGTCAGCCCTTTTTATGGGAGCCTCCTGACCATTTCAGGAGAGTTGGCAGCAATAATGAATGGACAAAATGGTGGCAAAGGGCTTAGCTACTTCCCGGTTTTGTCACAAAACACAGGAAATTTCCATAACTGGAGAGCAGAGACCAGCAGGGACCTGGAGAGCGTCAGAATGGGAGTGGCATGGATTTAAAAAAAGCAAAAAAAAAAAACACTGTATCACTTTCCCATCATATTTGCAAAAAAATGACTACGCATAAGGCTAAGATCACATTTGAAGCTGACTTTGAAGCATTTTCTGCCTGAAAACCAGCTCCAAATTATAGACAGAATCTGAGTCCCAATTTCAATGGGAGCCAGTGATGGACGCTGAAATGATTTCAGTGATGGGCGCTGAATAAAGAAGCTTCCTGCTCAATCTTCCCATGCGTCTGCAGCAGATTTAACCACAGAACCCGCAGTGCGAGACTACTGCTGATCAGCCCCATTGGATCTGTGGCTAACCTGCGAGTAAACCAGCGGTGGAAAACTGAAGCTCTGCTGTGGGATCCACGGGGACAGAATGTGGAGAGGAATCTGAGGAGGAAGGCGGAAGACCATCTCAAATTCTTCTCCAAATTCTGCAATGTGACCTTAGGGGCCATTCACAGTGGAAATCAAGGAAAAATTAGGCTAGGTTCATACAGAGGAAAATGAAGAGAAATTCCTTTTCACTTTCTGCCGCCGTATTCGGGCACGATGGAACGCGGCTTTCCTCTGATGATTAGGCCTGGATGAATGGGCCTAATCGACAGGGACTCCTGAGCCGTGGAACCTGCGGCTGAATCAGCCATGTAATCCGAGGCAAGATCAAGCAGGATGCTGATTTTTCTGCTTCCTGCTGCGATCTCTTCCTTCCATTGAAAACAACGGGAGGCAGATTCAGGGCAGAATTCGCAACGGATTCAGGGGCAGAGTTCACTCCCAAATCCGTGGCAGATTCCTCCATACGTAGACGTAGACTCTAATCCCCCCGACTTCCTGCAGCTGATGAATGGGGCTGAGCTGAATGTCTTTCTGTCTTTTGCTGCAGTTTCTGCAGTGAAATCTACGGCAAGTTCCATCAGGATGCCGATTTTTTTCAGCGTCCTGCTTTGATTTCTGCCTCGTATTGAGGTAAATTCAATATGGAATTGGGATCTGATTTTGAGCCTCAAAATCAGTGCCAAATTCCTTTGTGTGAACATGTCCTTACAGCTCCAGCAAAGTGGATAACATCCACAAGTTGCATAAAAATCTGCAACAGAAATTCTCCAGTGTCAATTGTTGCACTTTGTCATTGCAGCTTTCGACTTTTAGGATACATGGGGTAAAATTGGGGCTAAAATACCCTATTTACCCCTGATACCGTGTTTATTGCCCATAGCAACCAATCAGAGCGCAGCTTTCATTTCATATTCGGCTGTTGGAGAATGTAAGCTGCGCTGTGATTGGTCGCTGCGGACACAAAAGGCAGATTTTCTTTTAGTCCGTTTTCGTAAATCTTCGCGTTTTGCAGACATGGAGGGAAATCTTGGAGAATCTGTGCCGAGTTTCGCCTCGCCTATAGAAGTGCTGGGATTTCCTGCGCTGGATGTCATAGACTTCTAGAGGAGAGGCGGGCGCCGGCAGGGCAGGGGTTAAGCCTTGTGTAATGCTTCTCTGCCCCGTTTTAGCACAGGGTGGGTTAAGGCAGAAGGGTGGGGGATCCTGAGAGCCCTCCTTCCCCAGCTGATCTCAGACAGGGGGTGTGTGCCAGCCAGCAGTGCCGGGATCTGTGTGCAGCTTTACCGGGACAGTCACACATGCAGGAGCCCGGGGGGCCACAATGTGGCCCCTGTGCATGGAGTCATGGCACCCAGACTGAGCCCCCGCAATGCCCGCAGGTATTTCTTCCTCTGCACCCTGTGCCTGTCCTGCACCCTGCTCTGCTACAACCTCATCCTCCGCGGCGGGCACCCCAACATGCACAGCCAGGGGTACCAGCACCTCGGCTGCCCCCCAGTGGTGGGGGGCAAGAAACTGCTGCAGAAGGTCCTGCTGTGCCCTCACTCCGGAGCTGCACTCACCTTCTCCAACACGGACCTGTCCTCTTACTGGAGTAGCAAGAACCAAACTGAACCCCCTGAAATAACGGGGACCCCTGCCAAACCCACTGAGCACCAGGTGCCCCCCACTGGAAATAGCACAGCTGCCCTCAGATATGGGCACAAGAGGCTGCCCCAGGCGATCATTGTGGGGGTCAAGAAAGGGGGCACTAGAGCAGTCCTGGAATTTATTAGGGTGCACCCAGAAGTCAGAGCCATGGGCACTGAACCCCACTTCTTTGACAGGAACTATGAGAGGGGGTTGGACTGGTACAGGTAAGTGGACATTTCATGCATAAAGCCCAAGTATCTGCGGTGATCACTTCCCATCGTCCAAAAAAGTTTTATTGCAATTGCATATTTTAACACTCCCATTATAGTCAATTTTTTCCCCGATACGAGAACAGTCATCGGATCTTGCATAAAATTGTCCCGTCTCTTTAAATCTGAGCATTTTAGTGCAATAACTAACCCGACAAGTAATGTATAGCTGATAGAAATGCAGCTAGTAAGGGTTTATTCACACGTACAGGTTTTTTGATGCAGTTTTTGAAGCCAAAATCAGGTGAAAGAAGAGAAAGTATAAAGGACAGGCGCTGGGTCTTCTCTTTTCTGAATCCTTTTCTGCTTTGGGCTTCAAAAACGGCATTAAAAAAAACCTGAACCAAATCCTGATCAAAACCTGCATATGTGAATATAGCCGCTACCTGCATCCAAAATCAGGTGGGGAATATAAAGGGAGAGACGGTGTAAAGGACAGATGCTACTTCTTCTCTTTTATGAATCCCTTTTCAATTGTGGCTTCAAAAACTGCATAAAAAAAAAAACCCGAACTAAATCTGAACAAAACCTGCATGTGTGAATACACCCCCTACCTGTCATCACCTCTATACTATACATTCTTAGGATTATCCTCCCTTTACCCAATACTGTATCAATGTCATCATTTCTTAAAGGAAAAATTACATATCATTTAATTAAAAAAAACAAACAAAAATGTATTCAAAATTTTTTGTAATCTGAACCAATCAGAACGCACCGTATATATCGCTATGTCAAATCGGGCTACATGTTTCCATAGGAAAACCTAAGACCTTCATCCATAATATTGACTCTTTAAAAGGAAGCAATTTTTTAAATTTATTTTCATACACGGACTTCCCCTTTAAATCGTCTCACACCGGCACTGATAAAGTTAATGGCGTCTCTATAAGACATGTATCTGTGGTGTCACATGGGGATATAGTGTTGCCATTTGCGACATTTTAGGAGTCACCAGATTTCTAATTCCTTCAACTTACATCTCAAGCAGGAGTCATTAGGAATGATTGAGCGCGGTTCCCTAGAAGCATTGCAAGGACTGCACAAATACTGCCAGCAAGGTGACCATGACAGATGGCTTCCAATATTGTATAATATTCACTGGAGAGCGTCCCTGCAGTGGCTTCACCCCAAAATTCCATCAGACTGGTGTATCCCGGCACCACGTCTGGCCAAGGAGCTGGGATCACTTGAGGTCTTCCTTACGGATACACAGAGAACCACCTAACGTCTTATATAATGAAATCAGTGTAGAGGGAAAATATTGAGACACTACGCTCAGTATGATCCCTGATGGAGGAAGGGGGGGCACAAACTTATCCCAAGACTGAAGAGACCAAATTGTTAATAATTACCCTGACTACAGCAGCGCATTAACCCTTTCAGTACCCCAGAGTTACCTTGCAGTAATTGCCCCTGGTTCCTGTCATAACCCTGTTTATCAGTCTGTCATCTGCACACCATTGACTTCAGCTTTATGATATGCGTCAGTCACATTATGGTGAGAGTTTATGGGATTTGGCAATAGTTTCCTAACTCTTAACATAGTGCGGTCTGGATGTGCTGCTGAGATGATGTGTAAAATATACACAAAGGCGCATAAAGGGGCGTAATATAATGGACGCAGAATATCCATAGATAGGTATGAAAAGGGGAAAGGTGTAGAGAGGGTTCTATAGAAAAGTTTGATGGTGTCCATCTAGTCTAGAAAATTACAAGAACATAGTCTTGGGAATTATTATATTACCATGCTGTGTATATAGATATATACTTTCTCATCACAGTGTTTTATGACCTATTAAGAGGATAGATAGATAGATAGATAGATAGATAGATAGATAGATAGATAGATAGATAAGAGACAGAAGACAGCCAGATACTATAGATGGATATGGAAGAGAGAGAAAAGATGGATGGATAGATAGATGATAGATAGAGATATGAGAGAGAGAGAGAGAGGGTAGATAGATAGATAGATAGATAGATAGATAGATAGATAGATAGATAGATAGATAGTGGATAGATGAGAGAGATCAAATAGATAGTGGATAGATAGATAGATAGATAGATAGATAGATAGATAGATAGATAGATAAGAAAGAGATAGATGAGTGTGTGAGAGAGAAGGGAGATCGATATTATAGAATAGATGAATATGAGAGAGAACAGATAAATAGATAGGAATCTTCTTTCTCTCATATCTATCTCATATGTTCTTTTTCTGTCTCTCTCAAATGAGGTAGATGGATACATAGATTAGATTAGATGAGAAAAAAGAGAAAGATTTCATTCCCATTGTAACACATTTTCCACACCTTTCTGATATTAGAACAGCAGAAATTTGTTCTGTCTCTTTAAATCTGAGCATTTTGTTACAATTAATTACCCAAAAAGTAACATAGATACAGATAGATAAACGATAGATTGATGGATAGTCAGACAATAGACAGATTGATCGATAGTGCAGTCTGGTCAGGGGTCTACCATGGGGTGTTTGGTTTTGGGGCTGTATATAAATGCCTTGTAGATTAGGGTCTGTATACATTGGGGACCTGTTGTGAGGTCTGCATTGAAGGGTGTCGGAGCATAAGGAGAGGGAATTTTTCATTCCCATGTTCAGATTTCCCTGATGTCTCTCTTCAAACATTGGCAAGTATGGTTAGATAGAAAGCAATGGATAAACAGACAGACGAGAGGGATAGATGATACTGTAAAGGTCCCTTAGGATAGGACCACATTATATAATCTCATTCCTTCGCCCAAGGAGATTTATAAAAAGGAGTCCCCAAGATCACTTATTATTTACGTAAGAAAGATGTTCCTATATTTAAAGGGGTTTTCCTACACTAAAATTTTGATAACCTGTAATCTAGGATAGATCAGATTGGCGGGGTCCAACACCGCCACAGATCAGCTGTTTGAAGAGGCTGTAGCATACAGGTGAGTGCGCCTTATATTGTGTATTTCCCATTAATTTGAATGGGGCTGAGCTGCATATAGACCATGTGACTAGTGAACATGATGTCACAGCCTGAAGCTAATTGCTGGGGGTGCTAGGACCCCCTACCTATCTAATATTCATGGTCTATCCTAACGATAGGTCATCAGTGGTATAATCCAGGAAAATCCCTTTAAGATTTCTAATTCATCTGTTTTGGGGGATGGTTAGCTCTATATGGGAGTTGGGTTGACTTTAACCAGGTTGTTGGCTATAAAAACCAACTATGTAAATAATCTGTAAATAAGCAAATCTGTAATAATGGGGGGAGGGGGGTCTTCACTTTAGGTTCCCTATTTATTAGCAATATCAGCTACAAGAGCGTCTCGCACTGCTGGAGGTCCCAGTATGTCTATGCATTACACAGACAGCCTATGGATTAGTGTAATACATCATTTGTCCAGTGGTGGTGCTGCAGGGAATTTGAACACTTGATGCTAGATTCCTCCACAGATTACGGATGATCTCTAGGGATCCCACAACTGTGATCATCTGATCATTGTGACAGAAAGGGACTGTGCACAGAGGACAATCTCTTGGGTAGAAGTAACCACATTTATAATGAATAATATTTTTTCTTTTAATAATTCCAATACAACAATCCCTTGAAATTGGAGTATTACAATACAATGATATATATAAATTACTTACTAAAAAAAAAAAACACCCCAAAAAAATCCCCACATTTTTATATCTCTTGGTCTGGCTCTGTAGTCTGGACCGCCCCCTCCAAGCTGTCTGCATGCAGTAAGGGGGGCGGGCCAGACTACAAAACTAAATGTATTTGCAGCAAATTTCAGCTTTCTCCTTCAGTGTCTTCACTTCCTTTCAGTGAGTCTTTGTTAGGTGTTCACGCCCATTAGCAGAAAACTACAATATTTCTGCAAGGAAATTTATTTAATAACAATACTTTACAAAGTTACCCTACAATGCAGTGAGTGTTCTTACTACCTGTTGTATCGGTGGTACAAACCCTTTAAGAGTATGTTCAGATGGGGTAGACTTGCCGTGGACAGTGGTGTAGCTATAGCATACCTATCAAATTTCAGAGGATGGAAAGAGGGCAAAACTTATACATGATAAACCACACCTTTTACCCCGCACAATTCCACCCAGTCCTTATCTGCCCCATGCAGTAATAGTATCCTCCTTTGTTATAATGCCTCCTTACTGCCCCTTAGTGCCCCACAGAGTATAATATACCCTTTAGTGCCATGTAATGCCCCCTTAGTGCCCCTCCCCCCTCAGGACTCTGGACTCCTCTATTTTTCCACAGTCTGACTCGGACTCGGACTCTGACTCCTTCCTAAATGGCTGACGGCCAAGGTCAAGCAGAAGCAGTATATCCTATAGATCCTATAGTTAAAAAGGCAGTAATTGACTTGCTGTGAAAATAAATATGTAACAAACTAATTATCAAATTAATTATTCAATATTAATCATTGTCTAATATAATGAAAAATAACTCATCTTTTTATTTTAAAGCCGTTAACAGTAACTTTTTTTCAATCTCTACCCAAAATTGGCCCCCATCTCTGACCCTACAGTCCTGCCCACACAGTATAATACACCTTAGTGACGCCATGCAGCATAATGCCCCTGTATTGTGCCACACAGTATAATGTGCCTCCACATAGTTTAATGTCCCCCAGTGCCCCCATACAGTATAATGCTCCCCTTAGTGCCCCTACAAAGTATAATGTCCCTCAGGGTCCCAACACAGTATAATGCTCCCCTTAGTGCCCCAACACAGTATAATGTCCCCCAGGATCCCAACAAAGTATAATGCTCCCCTTTAGTGCCCCCACACAGTATAATGTTCCCCTTAGTGCCCCCACACAATATTGTGCTCCTCTTAGTGCCCCCACACAGTATAATGCTCCCCTTAGTGCCCCCACACAATATAGTGCTCCCCTTAGTGCCCCCACACAGTATAATGTTCCCCAGTGCCCCCACACAATATAGTGCTCCCCTTAGTGCCCCTACAAAGTATAATGTCCCTCAGGGTCCCAACACAGTATAATGCTCCCCTTAGTGCCCCAACACAGTATAATGTCCCCCAGGATCCCAACAAAGTATAATGCTCCCCTTTAGTGCCCCCACACAGTATAATGTTCCCCTTAGTGCCCCCACACAATATTGTGCTCCCCTTAGTGCCCCCACACAGTATAATGTTCCCCAGTGCCCCCACACAATATAGTGCTCCCCTTAGTGCCCCCACACAGTATAATGATGTCACTACAACACACCTTCTTGCGTCCCAGATCCTGACAGAAACAGTGAGTGATGGTGGAGCAGGGAGCCGATGACGCCTTCATTCACCAACATATTTAACTCTATCTGCGACCTGAGAACACAGATAGAGTTGAAGTCGGGATATGCTTCCCGGAACAACTAGACAGCACCCGAAATCTGGGACTGTCCCACTGAATACAGGACAGTTGGGAGATATGGCTATAGGGATGGGCAGAGGCAGACGTCACCCTCAGACCCTCTGCCACATAGAGAACCTCAGAACATGGTATTTGGGGCCCTGTTACAGACTTGTATTGGGGCCCTGGAGCTTCACTTTACATGTGTGAATTTAGTGTAGAATTTTCTCTCTGCAGCCTACAATATAATACATGTCATTGGGCTCCAGACCCCTCTTTTTGTTGCATAAGATGAAATTTGCAGCAGAAAAAGTTCCCCACACGTGGACTCATCCTAATATCTTAGAAACCAAGGTTGTCTGTGATCCCTTGTGAGTCGACAGTCTTCGCTGCTTCCCAGTAATGGGTGATATCATGTACAACAAAGATTCATTCTTCTGGAAAAACTTCCCTTCAGCAACAGCATGAGACAGAGGTACAATGTATGAGAGGGACGCAGACTCTGCCGGTGGCCATATTTATCATGTAGACGCAGATGCCGGAGAAGATAATTCAAGTGGAAAAGTGGAGTAATATATGTTTCAGCTTCGCCTCAATAACTATTCATGATGGAACCAGGGAGAATTCACCTACTTCTGGAGAGAAATCTTAAGAAGTTCCTGTGGCGTGCATTAATTCTTACTGATAATTACCGGGATAATGTACTCTTTAGTGAATGCTGTGAAAGGGGTTGTCCAGGATTAGAAAAATGGACTGTTTATTCATATAAACAGCGCCACTAAGATCCCATAGGCTGTGCCTGGTATTGCAGTATTTCCTTTAAAGGGAAGAACACACTAAGTTGAAGGCTTTACATCTGCTCAGCTTTAGCCTTATCGGTTTGTTCCACGTAAAGTGACACGGTTCACATACAGCAGTATCACGTAAAACGGGAAATTTCCAAAGTGCAAATCCACATAAGGCAATAACAAGCAAGTACAAATAAGTCAAAGGCTTCTTTATACTCCTATTAAAGGGATGTTTATACACCTATTAAAGGTGACACTTTTATTAGTTTGGGAGACATTTGCCATACCAGACAGAAACCACGAGTGGTCTTGTTTTAGAGCACAAAACAAACACATTTTCCTAATCCTTTCATGGTGGACAAAACCCAAAAGATTTTGCTTCTTATCCATACTTGGCCATATTTTAGGTCAATACATGGCATGACAATTTTGGATTGAGGCCGCGCCCTGTATGGATAAGACCATGCCCCATCCGCACCTTAGCATGGTCCCCTCTTTGTGACGTGAGCAGCAAATGAAATGCCCAAGTCACATATTAATGATTGCCAGCCTGCCGGACGTGCCCATTCTTCTCTGAGGTTGGAAGATCCTTCTTCTTTTCAGGAGCCTCCCAGATGTTCCAGGAGAGTTGGCAGGTGTCCTCTAATCCGATGAACATGCTCATAATAACTTCATCAATTCTAATCCTATTTAGCATTGACCCTGTACTTTTTTATTTGCCACCTACACCCAATATTCTGGATGAAGAAGCCATGAATAGTTATTCGCCACCGAGACTCTTATTTGCACAGGTTTGATACATTTTTGCTGTGCTGGAACCAACTTTATATGCTCTGAATAGGGTCCACTATAGATCTTTCCATTTTGATAAAAGTATGGCTGCCTGTTTTGATGTCATGACAGTGGGTGTGATTGTCATTAAAAGGTCAGATGATGGGACATTTTTGGGGGAAGGGGCATTTTTGGGGGGAAGGGGCATTTTCACTATATCTACCTTTCCATTAAAGGAGTTAGAAAATAGAGAGCGGCTGTTAATAGCTGGTAGTGCAACTCTTTCCCGTTCACTTGAATTTGGCTGATCTGTGATACTACACACAGCTAATGGATGAGTGCTGCTTTTTCTAAAAAAAAAAAATAAAAAAATAAAAATAAGATCTTCTAAGCCAGGGGTCCGCGGATTGGGACCGGGTCGTTGGGGATCTTTTGGCGTTCCTTGGGGTCTCGGTAAAGGCGACTCCTGACACTTTATGTGGGGCAGGTCGGTGATCTGGCCACAGTGTTAGCTAATGGCGCAGGACCTCGGCGTACAGCGCTGTGGACCAGGTCCCCGCCATTAGCTATGCTAGGAGCCACAACACTGTGGCCAGATCGCCAACCCGTCTCGTCTAAAGCGCCGTTTACTGTATAACCCCACCCCATATGACCAAAGCCTCACCCTTAAACCACCCCCCCTGCCCCCCTGCCGGGCCACGGAGAACTAAAGGTTGGGGACCGCTGCTCTAAGCCTTTAAAGAGGACCTTCCACCACCTCCACCAACTCCACACCTTTATATCCTTTAACAGGCGCCGCTCCACTGATTCCGGCACAGTTGGAATTTTTTCTCTAGCCCTCACAGTTCCTGAGTAATCAGTGCTGTTAGTTTCAGCAGCCAATATGCAAATGATGCTTGCTACTGTCAGGTGGGCGTTTCTTAGCTGAAGTAGAGAACATATTAGCTGCTGAAACTAACAGCACTGATTACTCAGGAACGGTGGGGGCTAGAGAAAAAATTCCAACTGCAGATTGTGCAGGGACACACCCCATTGAGAAAAGAGTGGTAGCACCCAGTTGTCAATCTATACATATATTTCCAGGAAGAAGGGCGCAAAGCAGAGTCATGAGAAAAGAATTGTTATTTCGTGCGGAATACAAGCATTTACTAAAAGAGACGTGTCTGGAGAGGCGACAGGTCCTCTTAAAAGTAAATGAGTGTTATCAAACCCCATAGACAACGTACATAGGTCTCAGTTGGATCAATTTCAGTTGGTCGTGTGTGTGTGTGGTCATGTGTGGAATAACTCTTTAATGGCCACAATCACAGGCCGATAGGAAGCAGCGCCCTTGAGATTTATGTCTAGGAGTCAGATTATTACAGCACACACTTCACAGTCCACTGGATATGAGCCATTAATAGTCTGACAGTCCCGAGTAATTATGGCCCTACATGTAAGTATATCATGTCTGTGTATTGACAGTCTGGTCCATGGCATTCCAGTAATGGCTGCTTATGCTTAGAACACAGCGGTGGGGTTGTATCACTCATTTACTCCTTTGGATTAATTATTTGTACCAGGACACATGCACAAACTCATCATCGGTCATTTGCACCCCCATCCACCCAGGTTAAAGAGAGTCTGTAGAATCCACCATATCAAATGCCTACCTGCAGATAGATAGGTTAGAATCACCTAAATCAAATGGTGTTTTCCTCTTTTGAATCACTGCCTCTGTTGCCGAGATATTACTGCCTTAATTGCTCCAAAGAGCTCATTTGCATATTGACAAAAACAGTGCTATCTCAGTAAGAGAGACACCAATTCACAAGGGGAAAACACTGTCCGATTGAGGTGACACTAACCTATCTATCTGCAGGGCTGGGGTGATATGCAGGTTCTGGTGACACTAACCTATCTATCTGCAGGGCTGGGGTGATATGCTGGATCTGGTGATACTAACCTATCTATCTGCAGGGCTGGGGTGATATGCTGGTTCTGGTGACACTAACCTATCTATCTGCAGGGCTGGGGTGATATGCAGGTTCTGGTGACACTAACCTATCTATCTGCAGGGCTGGGGTGATATGCTGGATCTGGTGACACTAACCTATCTATCTGCAGGGCTGGGGTGATATGCTGGATCTGATGACACTAACCTATCTATCTGCAGGGCTGGGGTGATATGCTGGTTCTGGTGACATAACCTATCTATCTGCAGGGATGGGGTGATATGCTGGTTCTGGTGACACTAACCTATCTATCTGCGGGGCTGGGGTGATATGCTGGTTCTGGTGACACTAACCTATCTATCTGCAGGGCTGGGGTGATATGCTGGTTCTGGTGACATAACCTATCTATCTGCAGGGATGGGGTGATATGCTGGTTCTGGTGACAGTAACCTATCTATCTGCAGGGCAGGGGTGATATGCTGGGGTGGGTGATACTAACCTATCTATCTGCAGGGCTGGGGTGATATGCTGGGGTGGGTGATACTAACCTATCTATCTGCAGGGCTGGAGTGATATGCTGGTTCTGGTGACACTAACCTATCTATCTGCAGGGCTGGGGTGATATGCTGGTTCTGGTGACATAACCTATCTATCTGCAGGGATGGGGTGATATGCTGGTTCTGGTGACAGTAACCTATCGATCTGCAGGCTGGGGTGATATGCTGGTTCTGGTGACACTAACCTATCTATCTGCAGGCTGGGGTGATATGCTGGTTCTGGTGACACTAACCTATCTATCTGCAGGGCTGCGGTGATATGCTGGTTCTGGTGACACTAACCTATCTATCTGCAGGGCTGGGGTGATATGCTGGTTCTGGTGACACTAACCTATCTATCTGCAGGGCTGGGGTGATATGCTGGCTCTGGGGACACTAACCTATCTATCTGCAGGGCTGGGGTGATATGCTGGGTCTGGTGACACTAACCTATCTATCTGCAGGGCTGGGGTGATATGCTGGCTCTGGGGACACTAACCTATCTATCTGCAGGGCTGGGGTGATATGCTGGGTCTGGTGACACTAACCTATCTATCTGCAGGGCTGGGGTGATATGCTGGCTCTGGGGACAGACTGTTAGTAATTTATCTCATTAAAGTGACCCTACATTTATAAAACAACATGTCATAAATGACTAGTACAGGTGAGTATAAGAAACTTTGTAATATATCTTGGTAAATAAAATCTGTTTCCTCCTCCTTATCTCATTTTCAGTTTGTTTATCCAGTTCACACACACAAATCTATTGAGGGGGTGAAGGAACCTGCAAAGCGATTTATTGTCTCATGCTGTTGCTTGATAAATGGAGAAGGAAACATCTGTCTTAAATATACTGTATTACAAAGTTTCTTATATTCACTTGTACTATTCATTTCTGAAAAGTTACTTTATAGTTTGAGGTAGGCTTTAAATCTTGGGAAAAGCCATTTCATCTACACATTTTGTAACAGTGCCCCCTGTAGGACTCCATAATCTGGTGACAGAGCTTCCATAACATAATAGTTTGGATCACATCTCAGAGAGGACTTAAAATGCACATCTCGTCACCTTCCAGGTTCCTTCACCATTTGCTTCCATCATCCTCTTCCTGTCGATTATAAATTCATTTTTGCAGGCTCCTCTGCCTGTTGTATCTTGTTTGTTTAAACTATTTAATTAATGATGTAATTATAATAATTACCCTGAGTAATCCCCAGTCTGAACAGCTCTGCAGGAGACGCCGCTATATCAATTCACACTGAGTCCAATGTCTACAATAATGTCCTTCAGACAAAAACTCCTATTAAAACAAATATATCAATAGCAATGAATATTTCAGCTCAGGTGTTTTCTATGAGGGGTTGGAAGGTTTGTAAATAGATGGTTCCCCCATTCAACCTATTGGATACAGCATAAATCAGCATCTCCTGCTCTGGAGGACCCAGAAAGTCCACTGATTATAATAGAAAAAGTGTAATACCTAATTTGTCCTGCAGAGGTGCTGCAGGTAAACTGATCACTTGCTACCAGGTTTGCCAAATGTTTTCTGGGGACCATTCTATTGAAAATGTAATTTACAAAGAGGACAAACCTTCAGGTTCACTTGGACAAAAATATTCATAGTATATTATGGAATTGCATTATGTATAAGTCCCAAATATAATGATATTATCAGAATCCATGATTCCCGTCACAGGCCCAGAAGTGTAGCTTTTGGGGGTTGATGGTCAAGCAGTTCATAGGGGAAATACCAATAATCCACACATTCTTATCCAGGGTATTTATACTCTAGTCTAGGGCAGCATCTGCAATTTTTTTCTCAGGTGGAAGAAATCCTGTTTACTGTGGACTGCAAGCTTTGTCAATGGGCTGAACATAAGGTGGCCGTAGACATTGATTTAAAGGGGTTGTCCAACTACAGACGCTTATCCTTATAGCGCTGGAGTCCTGGGTTCGAATCCTGCCAAGGACAACATCTGCAAGGAGTTTATATGTTCTCCCCGTGTTTGCGTGGGTTTCCTCCGGGTACTCCGGTTTCCTCCCCCACTCCAAAGACATACTGATAGGAAACGTAGATTGTGAGCCCTATATGGGACAGTGACTGTCAATGTCTGTAAAGCGCTGCGGAATATGATGGCACTATATAAGTAAGCTTAATAAAATAATAGGAATATGGGTCCTGTTCCTGTCTTAACGGAGCACTCTGATGTCTTCAGCAGTCCCAGAAGATGCATGGAGTGGGATGGAAATGTGCACCCATGGGTCCATTCATCCAAAGAGTAACAGTTACCCCCATTCTCATGATCGGTTGGAGTTTCAGTGGTCAGACCCCCATGATCAGACAAATATTCCCTATCCTGTGGATACTGGATAAAGGTTTATAGTCAGACAACCACTTGCGTGAACCTGACAATTTTGGTGGGACTGGTTGATTGCCTAATGTACAGTATATGGGGACCTTTCAGCACTCCTCTGATGGCAGGAAAGAAGAATCAGCTTGTTGGATTTCAGTATGCCTGATCCTTTGTTCTTGAGAGAGATAAGTCACCACTAGAGGTGCTTGGCAGAAGTTTATTTCCATCTCACCACTTAGAACACATGAACCATTGGTTAAACCAAGCCTGCAAGTTTATGGGGGGATTGTGTGTAGTTGGTGTCGGCCAAATGAACGTTGGGCCGACCACTATTTAGGACGCTTTCAGTCTCGGCTGTGAAACTTGGTCCATGTGGGTGCCGGATTTACCATCCTGAACATGTCGGGAGATGGACTTCTAGCAGTATAGTTGTCTATGATGCTGGGAGTCCCTTCCTCTCCACTACCTACTGTCCTGTACTGTGATCACTATGGGGACAGTATTTTGTGGGAGGCAGGGACCCCCAACTACATAGGTAGCTAGAATGCTAGAAGACTGTCTCCCAACAGGCCGGTAAATTGAGCTGTCACACAACCGAGTTTCACGGCCAAGACTAAGTCGCGTGAATCCATCCGTAGAGTACTGCCAGTTGTGATGGACATCAGTCCTATCTGTAAAACAGCGATTAGACCATTCTAGTAGATAAATCCTGACGCCTGACGCAGTTCCCTAGAATATTGTGTCACGTGCCTCTATGCTGAAACTTTCCTTTACATTTTTATTATGCAGCCACGTTTGAAGACTTGCATTCCTTTTTCAACTCCTTTCAAGATAAAAACAATATATAAAAGTATAGATTTCTACATAGAACAAGAAGCCATAATCTTGGCTGCCGCCCAAGTTCTGTTGTAATGAACAGGGAAGGGAGGGCACACGAGGACTTGGACTCGTATGAGTTATAACATGACAGGTGAACTCTCCGTCTCCGAGTCATAGCAATTTTTTCCCTATAATGGGGTAGATCTGAAAGGTTGTCACTTAATTACCACCAAGGGCATCACTAGAGTTCATAGGGCCCCATAACAATCACAGAATGGGACCCTATAATGGAATGCAACATGGCTATGTTGGTTTGAAAGCTCATTTTCAGTGCTCTAAATAGTATATGTACCATAGAAATTGGCCTCAGAACTACTATGAAAGGACAGAGTCTGACTCTGAACTGCCCCTTCTAGCATTGTGGCTATCTACACCCACCAATAGGGGGAGCTCTCTGCATACAGAGGCATACATATCCCACTAAGTACAATATTATTTGTATAATTCCATATGTACTTAGCTCCCCCAATTGGTAATGTGGCATGTGTGTTTATTCAAACTGATATAATTTATCAAGGGATAAACAGCGCCCCCTATCCAGATACTATATAGTACAAATGATATCAGCACAGGATTTAAGGACAAAAAATGGAATTGTACAGAGTAACTCTTATAAAAGTGTAACACATTTGGCGGTGCTATCAGTTGTGTTGTGGGGCGCTGTGATTTTTATGTGCAATGTCCCCAAGCTAGCAAGGTGGAGTTGAAGCCAGGGAGGAGATCCAAGATGGCAGCTACTCACTACTTCTTGTGTCATGGTGGCTTTGGTGCCAAATCCTACACTTGGGTGATGTTGAAAGTTTTTTCCCTGAGGCTCTTCCAGCAGTGAATCTAAGTGTTGGTGGCTAAGGGTGCCTTCGATGGTGTGTGCAAATGAGCCACAGGAGTCATGGTGGCAGCTGAACAGGCAATTCTCGCACCACAGTTTACTCAGTTAGATTTTTCTGTCACAAGTAACATGGAGATACAGGTTGTAGTTACCTGCATCTACTATCATCTGCCATTGTTACTCTTATGGGGCTGATTTTCTGTCAGCCATCTCTATCCCCCTTTTAATTATCCACCAACCAAGTGCTTCATTTAATTTAGAGACTTTTAATCCAATGATAGATTGATGATCCAGATAGATAGGTTAGTGTCACCAGAACCAGCATATCACCCCAGCCCTGCAGATAGATAGGTTAGTGTCACCAGACCCAGCATATCACCCCAGCCCTGCAGATAGATAGGTTAGTGTCACCAGAACCAGCATATCACCCCAGCCCTGCAGATAGATAGGTTAGTGTCACCAGACCCAGCATATCACCCCAGCCCTGCAGATAGATAGGTTAGTGTCACCAGAACCAGCATATCACCCCAGCCTGCAGATAGATAGGTTAGTGTCACCAGAACCAGCATTTCACCCCAGCCCTGCAGATAGATAGGTTATTGTCACCAGAACCAGCATATTACCCCAGCCCTGCAGATAGATAGGTTAGTGTCACCAGAACCAGCATATCACCCCAGCCCTGCAGATAGATAGGTTAGTGTCACCAGAACCTGCATATCTATCTGCAGGACTGGGCTGATTTGCTGGTTCTGGTGACAATAACCTATCTATCTGCAGGACTGGGCTGATCTGATGGTTCTGATGACTATAACCTATCTATCTGCAGGGCTGGGGTGATATGCTGGTTCTCCTCACAGACTCCCTTTAAACCCAACAAGTGCAGTTTCTTTTTACTAGTTTAAGACACGGGTTGATCAGTAACAAAATTAAAAGTAAAGAAACAGATCCATCCGGCTGGTAATTAATAGACTGTCCTTCGTGCGGATCAATATTTCTGATCAGAGTTATAATGGGAAAATCTATGGCGGCCCGTGATTAGATTCTGGCAGCAGCAAGGATTTCTCTGACTCCCAACATTGCCTTTGATTTATATCCTCTATGTGGCAGGTAGGTGCTCCGCAGGCCTAGGAGCTATACGGAATGGGTCAGCAGGGAGCTGCATCAGCCAAGCTCACGGTACTTGAAAGGTACTCTTAGCGGGGGAATACGCTGACTTAGGCCACTGAAGAGCAGCATATTAGCATAGCTCTGGGAGAGTACACTGCCAGCACTGGAGCTGATTTGTGCTGTCCTAAGGCTTCCTGACTAATATGCTAGTGATTAATATCTGTGCTGCGTTCAGAATACTCCTGCCAAATACTCCTTCCAGGACTCTGGCGCCATCAGTAGGTGACATACTTGTACCGACGGCCATATTGTTTAACGACTTGGAACAAATTAAGTGTCTCATAATGGAGATTATAAATGCAGGGGGAAATGGGAATAGTTTTTTTTTTTTTATTAGAAAGGAGTAAAACTTTGCAAATTCACTTTGCTCATGTTTGGGTAGATCCAGAAGTTTTTTTACTTGTATCGAAATTTGACAAAATATCATTATTTTTTTGGTAATTATAATATAAAGGGGCTTAATTACTAGGGTACAGATGTAGCAGACTTTAACTTGACATAGACGTGTGCTTTGTTAAAGGGATTTCCCACACACAACTTATTCCCTATCCATGTGACTGGGGAACAAGTGTCTGGTAGTTGGGACCATGAGAAGGGACTTTCTGTGCATGGCTGCCGCCAGGGATTTCAGGGCCCCATACAGGCAACTTTTGTCTGCCTCTCATACAGGAGGTCCTGGGTCTGAGACCTGGGACAGACCTTGTGAAAGCAATAAGTGGAATAAAACATTAGACAGCAGCTTCATTGATCTGTGACCGTGCCCCTGATGGTGGTACCTCCAATACTGCCCTGATGGCAACCCTGTTTCAGTGTATCCCTGTTTGAATAGAGTTGCACAGGCAATCTACTGCTCCATTTATCACTGTGGGACTGTTAAAGGAGAGCCAATTGCAGTGCTGTAGACACAATGGAGTGGCAGCGCAGCTACACAACCATCACTCCCTTCCAATATGAATAGGCAGGACCCATTTTCTTCTGATCAGTGGGGATCCCTATTCTATGTAAGTGATGGCACATTGGTAAGAAATGTGATCGCTTACTGATTGATGGGGATCTGACTGCTGGGGCCCCCTTGTTCCTCAGAATGAAGAGGCTACAGTACTAGTTGAGCTGTATATTCCTGGCCACCGGAAATACAGCACAGCTCCATTCACACAGTGCACCTTGACCAGCAGGTAGTGCTTTTGTGTTTGTGAAATGCCTAAAGGACTTCACTTTCTTCTCCAGATCTGTAGTGGGCCCACAAGTCAGTCCTCCACTTATTATGGTGTTATGGCATAAGCCAGTAATACAAGGGTGTAGCTGGGGGGTGGGAATTGGGTCATGAGCTGTAGGCACAGCTAGGAAAACAATTGCTGCCCACCCTGCACTACATGTATCTGATAGGGCCCCTTCTGGTAGGGATTGTAGCTGTGAGTGGGGAACCCTTAGGTCTGTGGCCCAATGGAGCCCCCATGGATAAAGTAACATTGATGCTACCAGAAGGGTATATGCAAGATAATGGAGTCAGCCAGCAGACGTACACTAGACCATTGTCCTCTAGGGTCTCCACTTAGCCACGACCCCAGATCTGAAGGGTTTGCAGGTTCTTATGAATTTCTGCCTCCTCTTCTAACTGTGAGATTCATCATTTTCTAATGTATGGCATAAAGACGAGCCTGGATGTATTAACATTTTTGGATGCTTTGGGCTATAAATAAGTTTACTTCATTCCACTTATTCCTTGAGCCTTGAGAAGTCGTACTGATCCACCTAACACTTTTACAAACATTGCTGCTCTTTGCATGCGAGAACGCACAAGCAGGCGCGATAACCTTTGCCGCCTCTTCCCAATGTGTACATACATGTTATGTCTGCGAGCTGCATCTGCAATCCTCAAGGCTTGTTGTGCCAGCCGAAGCTTTGTCTGGGAGGATGGTTGTAAGCGTTGGCTGGCGGGCCTTACTGAAGATGTAATCTGCAAATTTCAAGGTCTCTGTGGCACGTCACTCACATATGCTAGATATGATGTAGCTCCTAAATAATTAAATAAAAGCCGCAGCGGTCCACAAGAGACTTCACTTTCCTTCGAAGATGATTCATTCCTCGGCATTTTCTCATTGGCCTGTATATACTGTCAGGGAATGTACAGGATAATGACGTCATTTCTTCGGCAGGTTGTTTATTATAGGAATTTGCTGGTTATGTAAAGGTTCTCTGCTCGTAAACATGAATGGTGCGGGGCCTGAATAGTAAAATTCTCACACTACAGTCCAGTCCCCGACACCATCAGATTGGAGTCTGTGTGAATAGATGAATGAATAGTTAACAAAATATACTTAGCAAATAAAAGAAACTATTGCAGGATTAAAATCAGATACAAGAACCTTGAAGACTAACGGGTTGCATCATCTCATAGGCAGCTTAAACCCAGCCCCACAGATTGATTCAGGTGACCCTAACCTAACAGTGTTTTCCTCTTGTGAATTGCTGCCATAGTTGCCGACATTGCAATTTTTGTCAATGTGCAAATGAGCTCTTTGGAGCAAAGCTGAGGCTGTTGCTCTAAAAAGCTAATTTGTATATTGTCAAAGTCGTGATATCTGAGTAATGGAGGTAGTGATTCACAAAGGGAAAACACTGTTTGATTCAGGTGACACTAACCTATCTATCTGCAGGGCTGAGGTGATATGCTGGTTCTGGTGACAGTAACCTATCTATCTGCAGGGCTGGGGTGATATGCTGGGTCTGGTGACACTAACCTATCTATCTGCAGGGCTGAGGTGATATGCTGGTTCTGGTGACAGTAACCTATCTATCTGCAGGGCTGGGGTGATATGCTGGTTCTGGTGACACTAACCTATCTATCTGCAGGGCTGGGGTGATATGCTGGTTCTGGTGACAGTAACCTATCTATCTGCAGGGCTGGGGTGATATGCTGGGTCTGGTGACACTAACCTATCTATCTGCAGGGCTGGGGTGATATGCTGGTTTTGGTGACACTAACCTATCTATCTGCAGGGCTGGGGTGATATGCTGGTTCTGGTGACACTAACCTATCTATCTGCAGGGCTGGGGTGATATGCTGGGTCTGGTGACACTAACCTATCTATCTGCAGGGTTGGGGTGATATACTGGTTCTGGTGACACTAACCTATCTATCTGCAGGACTGCGGTGATATGCTGGGGTCTGGTGACAGTAACCTATCTATCTGCAGGGCTGGGGTGATATACTGGTTCTGGTGACACTAACCTATCTATCTGCAGGGCTGGGGTGATATACTGGGGTTTGGTGACACTAACCTATCTATCTGCAGGGCTGGGGTGATATGCTGGTTCTGGTGACACTAACCTATCTATCTGCAGGGCTGGGGTGATATGTTCCCAACCCACAAGCAGAGGGGTACAATGCAGGAGGAGACTAGCAGCCTGCATCAGGACACCTGCATAGGTGAGTTATTGCAGACTAAACTACTTGGCCACCCAGGACAGGATACCACCAGTAGGTTATCAGGTTGGAGATACTTCTGTTCTTCACCAACCTCAGGAATTGACATTCTGTGATGCTGTTCAGTTGGTACCAGATGCTGAGAGTCTTAGTAAAAGTGGCCTTGGTAGAAGATGCTCGGGAGAGTCTTACTAAGAATGGCCTTGGTAGAGGGTTAGTCTTGTGATACAAAAGAGATATTTATGGCAGATCCAGTCAATTTTGGTTGGAGCTACCAACTACATTCCACCATAGACAAGAGATTGCAGATTCCAAGATACAGTGAAACCTCATTGAGATTGCCACCCAACATTGTATTAAAAAGTGGGCTTCTTGGGTAATGGTGGTAGGTATAGCCGTCTTCGCAAAGCAGATATCCAGTATGCATAATATAATATGGTGGAATTAAAAACTGGTCACAGGAAATCTGGTATGTGTAGGTAGGTGGTCACCTCTAAGAGAGGTTTTAATGTAATTCACTGTTATCTACTAATTACATCTCAGGTCTCATGTCTGTGGCAAAATTAAGGAATTAGTAAGGTGAGGTCCAAGTAAAGTCCTTCCTTTATATTTCTCATTCCTTATGAATATTCTCTTGTATGAAAAGAGTTAATATCAGGCTGGGTCGAGTTGATTGGATGAAGCCAATGTTTGCGTCTGGCCTGTTAGCACCGGGGATCCTCTTGGGTCCTCCAGTCATTGCCTCATTTACAGTAACAATGTGGTTTGTACTATTATAAGACCCATCGCTGAAGCACATCTATTCCCCAAGGCTTACTCCATACAGTTATATAGAAGCATATCAGATGTACATACAGAAACATACGATTCTTCCGAGGGATGAGACGTGACTGAATATCGGATAAATAATATCGTGCAATGTTTTGGATGGCTTTTCTTCTTCCAGCTTCTTTAAAAGAGTTGTCAAGAATTTGGAGGAACCTCAGGAGCGGCAGGGAACAAAAAAAAAAGGCGTACTCCTTTATCTCCAGCACAGTTGTCCCCTCCACTTGTGTGCCAGGACCATTAAAGACATCCACATACATCACCGGTTCTCTTCACAGATTGGTCTCAGCGGTCATGTGACCCTCTCCGCTTCCAGTACTGCAAGCCACGGAATTTGAGGGAAAGGGGACTGGGACTAGACAACAAATTGCTGGGGATACGTTAGTCTTTTTTTTTTATTTTCCTTTTACACCCTCGCCCACCACCCCTGAGGTTACTCCAAATCCTGGGCAACCCTTAAACAGTTCCACATTTATTTAAGGTATGGGTCTGGTATAGTTACTTAAAGAGTACCTGTCATTTCAGGTGACTTTTCAGGATAAGGTGTTTTTGTATCTGAGAAATAACACTATTTCAGGTCATGTTTCCCCCTCTCTATGCTGTATCTGGAGATTGCAGTCCTCTCTGAGCTGGTGGGTGGAGAGCTGGGATACACTGCTCACAGGAAGTAGAGGAGAATCTGCTCTCTGACTCTCTCTTAGAAACAGCCTCAGGATCATGCAGGGCATATATAGAGAAGTACTGACATGTACGGATGTGAGGGTGTAAGAGTTGTGATAAAATGTTTTGATTTAATCTTGGATTTTCTTCTCTCTCTCCCTCCCTCTTTTTCACTTTTCCCCTCTTCCCTCTCCATAGACTTCTATAGAGATGTATCATCTGAGTCATGTGACCTGAAGTCCATCCTGAGATTGATAGGGCAGTGATTTTAACAGTGAAAGTTATTTTAGCATAGGAGGGAGAGCAGGGAAACAGCCCAATAAGAGCAGAAAGAGGCAATATATATTACAAAGTTTCTTACAATCGCCTGTACTATTCATTTATGTCATGTTGGATAGGAAAAAACTGCAATTCCAGACCCAGCCTGTGTCCAAGAGTGATGCTGTTTCTGAAACAAAAGCAGATCCATTTTCTAATACTGGACAACGCCTTTAGATCACTATCAGAGAGTACAAATAGCATACATGTTATTTGGATATATCTAGTTTGGTCTGTTGAGACAGTCTGCCTTTCTTATGTAGGAGAGATTTTGCATATTTTACCCAGAAAGCATCGGCTAAAATCTGCTTACTCTCTATTCATATGCAAAGGCAGAATATAAATTCTGCTTGTTGTTACTTGGCGTACATCTGTGGTTTATCTACATTGTCGCACACAGTTAACTGACCTAACAGCTTAGCTCCACTCACCTGAGCTCCCACAATGCACTGCACTCATCTAACAAAAACATGTGGGATTTCATGTTTGGCTTTGTAGGTGAACGGAGAAGAAAATATCACGTAATGCAAAAAATAAAAATTGTCTGTTGTCAATAACTAAAGGGAGTCTGTCACCAGAACCAGCATATCACCCCAGCCCTGCAGATAGATAGGTTAGTGTCACCAGAACCAGCATATCACCCCAGCCCTGCAGATAGATAGGTTAGTGTCACCAGAACCAGCATATCACCCCAGCCCTGCAGATAGATAGGTTAGTGTCACCAATACCAACATATCACCCTAGCCCTGCAGATAGATAGGTTAGTGTCACCAGAACCAGCATATCATCCCAGCCCTGCAGATAGATAGGTTAGTGTCACCAGAACCAGCATATCACCCCAGCCCTGCAGATAGATAGGTTAGTGTCACCAGACCCAGTATATCACCCGAGCCCTGCAGATAGATAGGTTAGTGTCACCAGACCCAGTGTATCACACCAGCCCTGCAGATAGATAGGTTAGTGTCACCAGAACCAGCATATCACCCCAGCCCTGCAGATAGATAGGTTAGTGTCACCAGACCCAGTATATCACCCCAGCCCTGCAGATAGATAGGTTAGTGTCACCAGACCCAGCATATCACCCCAGCCTGCAGATAGATAGGTTAGTGTCACCAGACCCAGCATATTACCCCAGCCCTGCAGATAGATAGGTTAGTGTCACCAGACCCAGCATATCACCCCAGCCCTGCAGATAGATAGGTTACTGTCACCAGACCCAGCATATCTCCCCAGCCCTGCAGATAGATAGGTTAGTGTCACCTGAACCAGCATATCACCCCAGCCCTGCAGATAGATAGGTTAGTGTCACCAATACCAACATATCACCCTAGCCCTGCAGATAGATAGGTTAGTGTCACCAGAACCAGCATATCATCCCAGCCCTGCAGATAGATAGGTTAGTGTCACCAGAACCAGCATATCACCCCAGCCCTGCAGATAGATAGGTTAGTGTCACCAGACCCAGTATATCACCCGAGCCCTGCAGATAGATAGGTTAGTGTCACCAGACCCAGTGTATCACACCAGCCCTGCAGATAGATAGGTTAGTGTCACCAGAACCAGCATATCACCCCAGCCCTGCAGATAGATAGGTTAGTGTCACCAGACCCAGTATATCACCCCAGCCCTGCAGATAGATAGGTTAGTGTCACCAGACCCAGCATATCACCCCAGCCTGCAGATAGATAGGTTAGTGTCACCAGACCCAGCATATTACCCCAGCCCTGCAGATAGATAGGTTAGTGTCACCAGACCCAGCATATCACCCCAGCCCTGCAGATAGATAGGTTACTGTCACCAGACCCAGCATATCTCCCCAGCCCTGCAGATAGATAGGTTAGTGTCACCTGAACCAGCATATCACCCCAGCCCTGCAGATAGATAGGTTAGTGTCACCAGAACCAGCATATCACCCCAGCCCTGCAGATAGATAGGTTAGTGTCACCAGAACCAGCATATCTCCCCAGCCCTGCAGATAGATAGGTTAGTGTCACCAGAACCAGCATATCACCGCAGCCCTGCAGATAGATAGGTTAGTGTCACCAGAACCAGCATATCACCCCAGCCCTGCAGATAGATAGGTTAGTGTCACCAGTACCAGCATATCACCCCAGCCCTGCAGATAGATAGGTTAGTGTCACCAGTACCAGCATATCACCCCAGCCCTGCAGATAGATAGGTTAGTGTCACCAGCATATCACCCCAGCCCCGCAGATAGATAGGTTAGTGTCACCAGAACCAGCATATCACCCCAGTCCTGCAGATAGATAGGTTAGTGTCACCAGAACCAGCGTATCACCCCAGCCCCGCAGATAGATAGGTTAGTGTCACCAGAACCAGCATATCACCCCAGCCCTGCAGATAGATAGGTTGAGGTCTTGTGAATCACAAGGGGAAAACACTATTTGATTCAGGTGACCCTATATTATCTATCTGGGGGGCTGGGCTCATATGCTGGGTGACAGACTCCCTTTAAATATATATTTAATGCCCAAAACATACATAATGGGACCACACTTAACACATAATTGAAGATTTTACATTGGTAACTCAGTGTATGGTGGGATTTCCTGCTGTGCTAGAGGAAGACAGAGCTGCCTTATTTAATGTTTAGGTACAGACATGCTCACATATCTGCTGCTGAAAATGTACGGTTATGTTATAAGGGAACCTATGGTTTTGCAAGGGGCTGAACAGAGCATCACCTCTCACTACTTAAAGCTTCACCATTGGGCCTGATGGGCTGGAACTTGCACCCCCAATTCCTATACTAACAGCAGGGTTAATTGGGCACGGTCTCATTGTTTTGTTTATTAAAGGGGTGTTCCAAATTTTTATTTTTTAAAGTGCACATAAGCATAAAAACAACCTTACTCACCTCTCACCAGGTCTCCGTTTTCAGCAGCAGCAGGTCCAGTCTTCTGAATACAGATCCCCTTGTTGCAGTCCTGTTTGTGCGAGGGGACCATTGCAGCCAATCACAGGCCTCAATGGTGACCTCTTCACAAATGCCACGTCACAGCAGTTATATCCCATTTGTGAAGACCTCACCGCTGGGGCCTGTGATTGGCTGCTATGGTCCCCTCGCACAAACGGGACGTTACTGGTGACTTAAGTCGGGGGAACAGTATGCAGAAGGCCGAGCTCTGGGACTGAGAACAATGGCAAGATATATATTACACATATTGCAGGGAAATGTTTTATATTCCATTGGACTTGACTCACTTGAGTTTTAATGCAGTACAGTTAATACACCGGAGAGGGCCGGTAATCCACAGGGATGGAATAAGGGTCTAACCGGCTTATTTAACCTACCTCCTAATTGGAACCTGAAGAAGGATCGGCTGTAACCCTGTTTTTAGTGCCACTCAAGCAGAGAAAGCAAATATGGCCCTAACTGATGGCTTCACACGAGCGGCTGCAGTAATTTCCAGGCTGCTTCTCGCACAGTGTGGATGCGCAATACACGGATAAATCTTCGTCTCGACAAGCTTTTGATTAGGAAATAATTGCAGCAGCTGTAGCTTATTATGAGGGGTTTTAATGAATGGAGCTTTGCTTTATCTAGGTTGGAATTTCACCTCAGATTAATTACTTTCAGACAAATTAACTGCACATAAATGCCTGTCTAAGTAAGGCAGAGACGGGGCGAGTAGATGGCAGCACGCGCACATCTACGGCGGATACTCTGTCTGTTTTAATGATTTCCAGCTCCGTCGGGTGCTAAGAGGGCTTTATGTATTTAGATTCTGCTTCTCGGGTGGCAGACTGGCAGGGTTTGATTAATTAGGACTAGGCCGAGTCACGGGTGCGAGCAGCTGTCACCGCCGCGAACAATAGCTCCGGCCAGTCCTATGTTGAGTACCACAAGGATCTAGAACCTTTAACATCACCTGCGGAGCTTTGGATGAAGGTTCCTATTAAACCTTTATGGGCTGTGGAATCGGTAGACCAAACCACCGACTCAGACTCCTCCATTTTTGCACAGCCTGATTCCGACTCCCTTATAAATGGCTGCCAGACATGGCCATTCAGAAGCCGTAAAGAGCCTCTAATTCGTTAAAAATTTAGTGATTCAATCTCTGTGAAAGTAAATATGTAACAAACTATACATCAAATTCATTATACAATATTAATAATTCTAGAACATGATTAAAAATATTTTTTTTCTGACTTCAACCAAAATTGGTCCCGACTCCGATTCCACAGCCCTGTAAGGAACACGCAATGTACTACATACATGTTGTGATCATGCAACCAATGGTGAGTGCAGATAAGGAGCAGCGATGGAGACTGGTCATGTGATTGGAAAAGCCAAACTGGTGGAGCCACTTTGGCTGTGATACTGACACTAAAAGGCCACAAACGTATCCGTACTATGGGTTATTTGTCCGAGTTCTAATCACAGGCATACCTATAAGGGTCGAAGCTGCAACCAGACCCAGAAACCAAGGGGACCCCACAGGTCGCCATCACCAAACTAGGGCTGGATCAACTTCTTTGATCTCCTTTCTGATTTCCATTGGCTGGCATTCTGTGCATTGTAAATTTATGATCCCTGCCCCCTGGTGTACAGGAGTGAGAAGATTTATGATACACAGCTGTCCACTGTCGGAAAGGAGAAAGGTAGGAGTAGGAGGGATTCTGGGGGAGGCTGTGGCACAAAACTGGACATGGTGACCCCCATATAACAATCAACAGGGGATGAGAATGATGGGAACTTTTTGGGCACAGACATGTTGTGTACAAGTCTTCATGGCAGTCTGGGCCAGATAGAGAAAGAAAAGGGAATGTAAATGTTGCTAAAATGTGCGGATGGGACACTCCTGATGGTTGTGAGGAGAAGTAAGGAAGCCCAAGCTGAGTTTTTGCGCCAGGGCCCATGAGCTTTTAGTTATGCCCCTGGTGGCTTTAATAGGGCTTCCATAGTGGTGTATAGGGCCTCTACTGTATCTCCATATGCCTCTGATTTCATACAGAGACAGGGAGATTTTTTTGGGCAGATTACATATGTACATATCCTCCATCAGACTGTATATGGAGGTATTCTTCTCAGCAGGATTGCTTCTAGGAGAAAATATCTCAGTAGTCTCTCTACAGCACATGGAGGCATAAAGTACCGCTAGGGAACTCTGTAACCTCCATGGACTGCAGTACAGGCTCTATATACTGTGCTGCCATGTACATGAGACCTTAAAATACCCACAACCATACCTTCAACCTGACCATTGCTTTTAGGATAGAATATCTCAGTAAGAATGGAACCTGAGTCTTTTTTGGAATTGGTGAAAGATTTGTCATTAAACTATTATATATCACTTTTTTGGCCAAGGTCATATTTATATCCTAAAGGGTTAAATAAAATCAAATTAAAAGAGCAAGATCATCTTAGATGGTGATCCAATGTCCCTCAAGGCATCCAAATTCTAGCCTAATGCCAGGGAGAAGTCATTCTATCTGGTCCTATAGCCCCCAGATTAGAAGATGAGGAAATCCCAATTAAGTTGATACTAGGATTTGCTATACAGTATATAGGTATAGGGTTATAGTAAGGTCCAAGATCCCACCACTCTAGTGGGATTAAATTGAATGATATAAATTAGAATGAAAAATATATATATATATATATATATATATATATATATATATATATATATATTCCACTAGATTCTCAAGAATGTTGGTCCTCAAAGGTTCTAAGCTGATGAGAACCATTTGTCAAAATTTTTAAAAAATTTCAATTTTCTTCTCTTCAAATACAGAAACCTGATGCCTCGATCCGTGGATCGCCAAATTACAGTAGAGAAGACCCCCAGCTACTTTGTGACACGAGAAGCCCCTCGTCGGATCTCACACATGTCACCCAGAGTCAAGCTCATTGTGGTAGTCCGGAATCCTGTGACGCGGGCAATCTCTGATTATACTCAGACTCTCTCCAAGAAACCGGACATCCCCAGCTTCAGCGAACTAGCCTTCCGCAATAGGACAAGTGGGGAGGTGGACACTTCCTGGAATGCCATCCGGATTGGACTGTATGCTTTACATCTGCAACCCTGGCTTAGCCATTTCCCAATATCCCAAATGCACTTTGTAAGTGGAGAACGGCTGATCACAGATCCAGCCGGGGAGATGGCAAGAGTACAGGACTTCCTTGGCCTGAAACGTCTGGTGACAGAGAAACATTTCTACTTTAACAAGACTAAGGGGTTTCCTTGCCTCAAAAAACCTGGTGGTGGAGGGGCACCACGTTGTTTGGGTAAATCTAAGGGTCGGGCTCATGTACAGATCAACACTGAGGATATAGAACAGTTACGGGAATTCTATAGACCCCATAACATAAAGTTTTATGAGACTGTTGGGCAGGACTTTCACTGGGAATAGGGGACCAATGAAAACCCATGGGACAAAGTCTGTCGAGAAGAAGAAAGACACAGGATAAAGACAAGAAATAGATAGCTTAACCCTGTGGACAAACCAAGACACTTGAGTCTTATGAGATACTTTGAATTTTTTGAAGAAGGGTGGATCAAGATAAGAGGAACGAATGGTACTAGGTCTTCACAGAAAGGCTAGAAATCTTCACATCCCAAAAATCTTAAACCACCATGGATGGACTAATCCCACATGTCAACGAGACATGAAGCACGATGCACTTTGATCTTCCACTGCAAGTACTAGAGAACATGATCCACAGATGAAGCCAATAGCATTGGAACTAGAAGGTCCCAGCACCCGAGGCACAATAAACAAGTCATCCATTTTGAGATCTGGTCATTTCATGTTGTTCTCCAAAAAACAAGGAAGGTTCTAATCATTGAGAAAATCTCAGCAAAAAAAAAAAGTTTTATGTAAAAGATTGTAAATTATAATATAAAAGGCATTATTAAAGAATCAAATTCTAATAAAATGAATGACTAAGAGTTGGGGTTATCATCAATATCAACAATTGCCGTGAATTTTCTTTAGGTTCATACACATTGAATGATGATGGAATTTTTGGGGATGTGAATTCTTAAAGGGGTTGTTCAGGATTCCCTGCTTTCCAGCTATTTTTTAAACATCCTGGACAACCCCTTTAAGTCTGCCTTGAATAAAGTGAAGTGGAGTTACGGGCCAGAACACAACAATGCACTTTAAATACCACTGTCTCATGCTTTAGATGCTTTGCTATTACATTGAGATTGTAAGCTGTCCATAGAAGGGTCCTCTGCATTATCGTGACCCTAAAGACTATTAATAGGCAACATCAACAACTTCTGTTTCGCCACCTTTAAGCGGATCTGTTATAGTGAAGTAGTTCCATGCAAGCTTGAAAATAGGACCTAGTCCTACTCCAAAATGTCCCTTTTGGCACCAGATATGCAGAGATGAAGCAAAGGCTGTTAAGGACTCAAAACAAAAAGTTGTGTGGGAGTCTTCATTGCTATTTTTGGAACAAAATCTTGATGCTTAAAGGGAGTCTGTCACTGCCTTTAGGTTAGGGTAACCTAAATCAAATGGTGTTTCTCCTTGTGAATCGCTGCCTCTGTTTGCCAAGGTATCAGCATTTTTGTCAAAATGCAAATTAACTTTTTGGACAACGAAGGTGTTCACATTTTCCTTTTTGGAACAATGGCAAAACCCTCATTTCCAAAGAGCTCATTTGCATGTTGACAAAAACGGCAATATTTTGGCAATGGAGGCAAACACTGTTTGATTCAGATGACCATAACCTATGTATCTGCAGTGCTGGAGTGATATGCTGGTTCTGGTGACACTAACCTATCTATCTGCAGTGCTGGGGTGATATGCTGGTTCTGGTGACACTAACCTATCTATCTGCAGGGCTGGGGTGATATGCTGGTTCTGGTGACACTAACCTATCTATCTGCAGGGCCGGGGTGATATGCTGGTTCTGGTGACACTAACCTATCTATCTGCAGGGCCGGGGTGATATGCCGGTTCTGGTGACAGTAACCTATCTATCTGCAGGGCCGGGGTGATATGCCGGTTCTGGTGACACTAACCTATCTATCTGCAGGGCCGGGGTGATATGCCGGTTCTGGTGACAGTAACCTATCTATCTGCAGGGCCGGGGTGATATGCCGGTTCTGGTGACACTAACCTATCTATCTGCAGGGCCGGGGGTGATATACTGGTTCTGGTGACACTAACCTATCTATCTGCGGGGCCGGGGTGATATGCCGGTTCTGGTGAAACTAACCTATCTATCTGCAGGGCCGGGGTGATATGCCGGTTCTGGTGACACTAACCTATCTATCTGCGGGGCCGGGGTGATATGCCGGCTCTGGTGACACTAACCTATCTATCTGCGGGGCCGGGGTGATATGCCGGTTCTGGTGACACTAACCTATCTATCTGCGGGGCCGGGGTGATATGCCGGTTCTGGTGACAGTAACCTATCTATCTGCGGGGCCGGGGTGATATGCCGGTTCTGGTGACACTAACCTATCTATCTGCGGGGCTGGGGTGATATGCCGGGTCTGGTGACACTAACCTATCTATCTGCAGGGCTGGGGTGATATGCTGGGTCTGGTGACACTAACCTATCTATCTGCGGGGCTGGGGTGATATGCCGGGTCTGGTGACACTAACCTATCTATCTGCAGGGCTGGGGTGATATGCTGCTTCTGGTGACACTAACCTATCTATCTGCAGGGCTGGGGTGATATGCTGGTTCTGGTGACACTAACCTATCTATCTGCAGGGCTGGGGTGATATGCTGGATCTGGTGACACTAACCTATCTATCTGCAGGGTTGGGTTTAGATGCTGGTTCTGGTGACACTAACCTATCTATCTGCAGGGTTGGTTTTAGATACTGGTTCTGATGACAGACTCCCTTAAGAGCAGCAGTTTTTCTTCGTCAGGAGCAAAAGATCAGCATTTTAAGATCCAATATGGTTGAGCCTTCATTCTCTGTCATCTGCCATCCAGGGAGAGTCAGGAAACTACATATACATTAGTCAGTCCCACCAAAACCTCTGACATGGTTGACATTTATCTAACATGTTTGACTACCTTAAGGCTGAGGCCCCACGTTGTGGAAATGCAGTTTTTTTCTTGTTGTTGCAGATTTTGCTGTGCTTTTTCCACATAGGTGAAGGTTCTAGAGGAGGGATTTGTACCTAGCAGATATTTATGGCATATCCTGTGAATATGGCATATATACCCCATTTGTAATGCTGCAGGTTTGGACCCACTCTGTCAATGAATGGATTTGACTTGGATCTACACATAAGAGCCCCTGGTATTTACACTTTAACCTCCATTTGGGGGCTTGGACTTTGCTTCATGGAAACCACCAGGTTGTTACCTCTTGGAGTAGTTTGTGTTTAGTGACAGCTGACCCAGTAAAATGATAGGGCACGGAAACATGGTGTGTAGCGGCAATCCAGGCAGAGGTCAGGGCAGACGGCTCAATCAATACAGGAATCGGGCAGAGGTCAGGACAGGAGGAACAGGTTCAAAGTCAAGGAACACAAGCAGACGTCTAACATGGACAGTACTATGGCGAGCATCTTTGCAGGACAATAGGTGCCAATGGGTGTGTAGTGATCGGTGCACTGGAAACGTTACTAACATTAGGACCTGGTCCATAGTACAGGAAGCTATCGGAAAGAGGTAAGAGTAGCCATCAGCATTACGCTATACTCACACAACTGTCGATAAAAATGGCCATAAAAATGGAAGAAACGGTCCATTTTTTCATGACTGTTTTGCATCCGTCTGGGACCATTTTTCACAGATTCTTCCTAAATTTTAATCTATTGACAGATCTGTGAAAAACGGACAAAAATGGACCAAAAGAAAAAGGACATTGTAATAATTTTTGTGTTCCAAACATGGCCATGTGACGGCTGTTCCAGGTTGTTACAAAGCCCATCAATGTCAGAGAGGCACGGGGCACGTTATACCTCATTCATGTTGCCAGCAAAGTATCTGCCTCCAGTATAAGTGGAGGAGACAGATCGTACTTTTTGCAGCAAGCTGATTTTTGTCCTTTCCCTAAAGGTTAATATCTTCCGCCGTTCCTGTGGTCTGGGGGATTACAGCGATTATACGGAGATAAGACTTGTTTGAGGCACGGTTCCAGATCATTTATAACAATCCTTCCTAGTCTCGAAAATCTTCACTCAGAAGAAATTAAACTTTGGCGTAAGGAGCCTTGTCTGTCAGGAGGCTACGGCACATTACGAAACAACTAAATCCAATAAAACCCGCCTGTGATGATCGGTAGATGTGTGGCATTTACCGTAATCTCTTCCTGTCTCTACTTACCCAGCATGCATTGCACCACTAAGACATTGCACCAAGGGATCTTTTTTTGGTCAGCATTGATTCCACAAATTGTATACTGTCTGCCAGGTAGTAGACCGCACGGTGGAGGATAAAAGGTTCGCTGTTCTTCACACCTGGTTATTAGAGTAGGTCTGTAACCCCCGGGAAAACCACAGAACATCACATAAAATGTTAACCGTGTACATAAACATTGTGAAATCTACGGACAGTGACCTCTGTATACGACACGATCTCTCCGACATGACGCCTATTTTCTTACAGTCCACCCCTAATGGGGTTGTCTAGTTTCAAATACCCTACAAGGGTGGGATTCTCATTAACCACAATAGAGAGCAGTTGCAAAGAGTGTCTCTTGCTCTGGAGGACCCAACATGTCCATACATAGCGCAGACAAGCCATTGATTTGAATATAAACTGTGTAATGCTTTATTTAACCTGTGGAGGCACTGCAGGGGAATTCAATACCTCAATTCTAGAGGTTATTGTAGCCTCCCAAGTATTCACCCTTTAACCCCCGAACAGGGATTTGGAATTTGCTGTAAGGAGACAACCAGGTAGTTCTGGTATAGGGGGCAGCTGACCAAAGACAAGAGAGGCTGGTGTCTAGAAAGTCATCTAATGTGGGCCGAGTCTGTGGGCAGGCGGATACCGAGCAGAGTCGAAGACAGGCCGAAGGTCAGGGCAGGCAGCACAGGTTTGGTAGTCAAAGGCAAGCCAAAGTCAGTAACAGGAACCAGGCAGATCAGGGAGAACAGACATGTATGGAGTCCGGATACAGGCCAAAGTTTAATAGAGAGAAAAACTGGGACAAACCAGCAAATACTCTCGGAAGAGCAAGCTAAGCTGAGGCAGAGGCGACCCTGGGAGGAGAATAAGCAGAACATAGACGAGGCTGGCGAGGAAAGGTAAATTGGTATCTGTACCGGCTGGGGGAGGCAGTGTTCTTGTGGGCACAGAGCAATGGTTTAAGAGTTGGGGCAGGGTTTTGGCTGCCATGTGAAGTAACCGAGTGGCAGGGACCGATGCCAGCTTTATACCTATGTCCTAATTACAACACACATGAAGAATAAAGTAGAGCCACTTTGTAAGTATCACATGACTTATTCTGCACTCCAGAGCTGTATGCACTATGTTTAGTGGAAACAGTCAACAAGTTTGTCAATAGACGACCACCTAAAAGCTTACTATAATGCAGGGAGGGGTGAGCAGACAGTTTTTCCTTGTATACTGTGCCTGGTGTAAAGATGAAAATTCTCAGCATGAAAATCACCAGAGCGACTTCTTCGCAAACACTGAGCTAGCAAGGAATCAGTACTAAGGAGCGCAGCTCTGGAGTATAATACAGGTTGTAACTGAGGATTAATAGAAAATAGTCAATGTGATGTGTTTACAAAGTAAACTCCTGGGACCCCTGGTAAGAAGTTGATATAGCAAGTAGAAAAAGAGTGAGTAGCCCAGTGTCTCTGCAGTGACCCCTTCAGGGGAAATGTGGTATTACATGGTGGCCATTCAGATATAATATATTGATAAGACCAATGTCACACTGAGATTCCTTAGGCCCACCAGATAAAATGATTGTGGGGGCCCACTCTCCAACGACTCATAGGAAATAGACTATAGTGCCCTTCACATTTGGATGTCTTCTACCGGACCATTATTGAGTTAGGGCCTGGGCCCACCACTCTAGCGGGCAAGTCCAACACTTGGAGGGTCCAGAATAGGAAGCATCTTCCCCTTCCTATGATGTTCATACACCCTAATAGGGCACACACACAGGGGTTTTCCTGAAGGGACATCTTCTTAGAAGACTTGAACCTGATGTTTAGAGGTTACAACTCTAGTGGTTACCATATATATAAGGGTACCATGTAGAGTGATCTCCAACATGTGGCTCTATAGCTTTTGAGAAATGACCTCTCTCAGTATGCCCTAATATCCTGTGGCTGTCAGTGTATGCTGGGAGTTGTAGTTCCCCACACTTGAAAAGTCACAGGAAATTATTAAGTCTGGAAACTAAGGTTGGAGTCTCCATTCAGAGCCTTCAGGGCAGAGTCAATCCTGGACAAAAAAAGTCACGAAAGCCCAACATTTTGTTTACTGAGGTCTGTCAAATATAAAGGACACCTGATTGTCCCTGTTATAGTCAATGGGGTCCCTCAGGGTCCATTGCTGTTAGTGATCATTTTTACGTTCTCTGGTGCGTTGCAGAAGACAATGGCGTAGATGTGAACAAGCCCTAATATAGATAAATTGACCCTCTTGGCCATATTTTTGTCTGTATTTCAGTCCACTGGTATAATGGACGCCTTATGGGACTGGGACTTGATCTTTTGATATCTCTAACCTTAGACTTTATGCATAGTTTCCCCTTAAAGAAGTCTGTCAGATGCGGAGTTTGGAGTGGTAAGATTATCTATGTGCGGTAAAGAAGAGGTAATAGATGGATTTAATATTATACGTGACAAGAGACCCGTTCAGCAACCTCCAATACAACCATCAGCTCGCGGTTCTGTCAGCTCGTCGGCGGCAGATTATACGGTGATTGTTGTATCTTTTTTTCGCCACATGAACGTTTATTAATCATAGTTCCTTCTGGTTGATCTTAAGATCTGACGCAGGAGAAGGTTGGCTCTATATTAGCCATTACCATTTACAATATATGTGTCTAGCATCTGCGGGGAGAGATACCAGAGCAGAGTCACTTGTGCATTGTAAATAATAGTCTTCCCCGGATAATGAGTTCTGCCTGTGTTCCAGATAAAATCTGCGCACCCCTGAAATGTAATGCAGGTAGGCGTGAAATGACTTACTGTACACGTCTTATGACTTCACTTATCATGAGGCAAGTCGGAGAGAAACTCACGCTGAATTTGGAGAACAGTCCTTCACTTTGGGTCGTGCTAGCTGCAGAACAGCTCTGCGGTATCAGCTGTATTCGTGACAGAGCAGTATGTTGTGAACAACTGGAAGATGGAAATTTCCTTGCACATCTGGAGACCAAGGGGAGTAAAGGTGCCCATGTACATAAGAGTGAAGTCACGTAAGGTGGTGCGGACTCATACCTTCAACATTTTCGCCTGTTGCATGGGAAGGGTTATAGTAAACCCCATCCCGACTGCGCCTGTAGTCTACAGTGTTGGTAGAGTTAGCACCCCACAAGATGGTGCAGGGTGGTTTATTTCTTACGTTACGTTTTATGATGTACTTGTCCTATGTTATACAGTATGTACATGTCACTTTAATTAGTGAAAGTTGTAAAGCATGGTGACACTTTCGAGGTGGAACATAGTTGTGTCTGTAAATTGTATCACGGGAGAAGTTGTTTCTTGCTCCTCCATTATGCTACTCGCTGAGGTCAGACATTATCCAGGTTGGGAACGGCTCCCTTTTTAAGGCCCGTTCCTGAGGTCTCGACAATGGGTTAGCTTGCTTGAATAGAGAATAGCTTGGAGCATGCCCAGCTTGAGCGTGAATTGAACAGCTTAAGGAAGGAAGCTTGTTCATGGCCCAAGAATGGCATCTGATTCTGCAAAATGGACAACCCAGGATACTTGTGAGTAAGAGAATGGGTTCTCCAGTGACGGAGTCTGTTTCTATCATCCCTGGTGGGCAACCTCAGGTGACCTGCAGGGGTCATTGTCAGGGTACCAGCTGGGGGGATACGGGTCAGACACAGTGGTGCATAAGCCGAAGAGAGATATGTTGGTGACCGCAGCGGAGAAGCCATATTGTCACTGTCCTGGTTGCTGGCACTTTATTACAGTTGGATGAGCGCGCCAATTTTAGAGGGAGTGACCAATTATCTTAAGTGTATGGCAATATTCCGACTCTCCCTGACAGATTCTATCCGAGAACAGACGGATCAGGCATGTCGAATGTAAACATGCCCGATCCCTTGTACATATAGGAAATAAGTGCAGGAGAGCTGTATTCTGACAAAGAATTATAATTATTTTGTCCTCACCTCCCCTGAACCTCCACCTATTATACTTTGAGGTCTGGAGAGACATCAGAGTATAATAACAATTTGTGGGGGTGAACTCCCAAAATTTTGAGTTTGGCCGAACCTGAAATTTTCGGAAGATTTGTAACGAATCTGGCTTATGAGCCTTCTCTTGAAATAACACTTGTGTCACTTAGAGCCACCATTTTCTACATTGTCGATACTATAACGCAACACTACAGAAAGGGTACAAAGCTTAAAGGGGGCACACTAACACAATTTACCATTAAAATGCATTTTTCAGTAAGTTTACAAGTGTCATTTGATGAAAGGGTTAACCATTTACTACCAGATCACCACCAATATAGAGTATTTTTCGGTAACAGCCGGTAGATGTGTGACATGAATATGGATGGGGATTTGGTTCCAGGGATGGATCAGAGAATCCTACATTGGGCCTTGGCTCTGTCGGTGCTTATAGTTTTATTCTGGTGACTCCCTTTCAGGGGGGTTTTTATCCTGTTTTGAGACGTCTTTGCTTTGCCAGTAATCGCTCCCATCACCCTCCATGTTTTATCGTGGTTCCTTCTCGATCAGCGGTGTTCGGTATAGAATTGCGTTATGTCTAATTATATTTATTAAAATGGTTATACCGCGGGCCTCATAATCCTTATTACATTCATTCTCTTCCCTGGAGGATATAGAGGAAAGCGCCAGCGAGCCTTGATATATTATCATTGACCCATATTCTATTGTCAGACTCACAATGCTATAATAATGTTATTCCTTGCAGGAAACCAGTCCTCTAATGGGATTGTATTCTAAACTAGCACTGGTATCGAGCATAAGCTGTGTGTGAGCCTTGGGACTCCTTAATATTGTGAAACACTGTGACCAGAACCAGTGTATCACCCCGGCCCTGCAGATAGATAGGTTAGTGTCACCAGAACCAGCATATCACCCCAGCCCTGCAGATAGATAGGTTAGTGTGGCATCCCAGAGCTGGCTATGGCTGGGCTGAGGGTGATCTCTGTGCATTGTATTATTTCCTGTTGCTTCATAGCCCGTGTGACATAGCAGGGGGTCCTGAGTCTCACACAACACAGCGCCACCTAGTGAGCCTCACACATGCATTACACCTCCCATAGGATTGAATAGTAACCAAATGTCCAATGGGAGGACATCGCCTGGGAAAAGGGGAGGAGTCAGCTGATCACTGGGTCCCCATGGTAACACCCCTGCAGGAAGGTCCTGCGTGTGAGGAGTTAGAAGTGTGGAGTGTTAGGAGGAGGAGGTGAGGAGATAAGTGTGATGTCCTGTGAAGAAAGCAGTGAGTTTAGTGCAGGAATCTCAAGTCCTAGACAGGCCCAGGAAGGTTGGAGAGCTGACATACTCCAGCTATTCAGAAGATCCTGTCCCCTGTCTGCCTAGCCATCGCCCTGAAGGAAGTCAAGCATCATTATCTTGTCAGCCTGAGACTGTGGAGAGAACATTCTGGAACACGTGCTCCATAGCAAGTATCACAGGATCCAGGGGCCAAGGCCAGACCTGTGGAATATCCTGCCACCCTGACTATTGCACCCCGAAACTCTGAGCTATCAGGACCACATAACGTGAGTGGGGAATATTATGTACTAGTATCATGGTGGGCATCCTCCTATGAGCCAAATAGGAGCCCAGACGCACCTTAGGGCTGTAACACTGAAGTATAAGGGGCTAGGAACACCTTTCATCAAGTCTACCCTGCACCCCAGGACTTTGCTGTGTCACCAGGCGTACCCCGTTGTTTTGTATTGAAGAAACTGTTTAAGCATTTGTGCCTCCACACCCATGGAAGTAAAAGTTCAACTTTACAACCGTTTCTGTGTCTGACTCTGCACCGACAACATCAGGGCGCCCCAAACACCACCAGTCGGCACAGTATAGGGGAAGCGCCCCGGGGGAACAATCACCACCAACATTTGTGCAGCCCCCTCATCACCGGTACCAGTGGTGGTAACGTGGGACAGCACCAGCGCTGCGCCCTCGTGCCCAGAGACCGTGACAAGTCTGCGCTGTTTGCACCCCGCAATCCCAACTGCAGCGTTACCTTCCATCTGGTCACCGCATTAGTGTCACCAATACCAGCATATCACCCCAGCCCTGCAGATAGATAGGTTAGTGTCACCAGAACCAGCATATCACCCCAGTCCTGCAGATAGATAGGTTAGTGTCACCAGAACCAGCATATCACCCCAGCCCTGCAGATAGATAGGTTAGTGTCACCAGACCCAGCATATCACCCCAGCCTGCAGATAGATAGGTTAGTGTCACCAGACCCCAGCATATCACCTCAGCCCTGCAGATAGATAGGTTAGTGTCACCAGAACCAGCATATCACCCCAGCCCTGCAGATAGATAGGTTAGTGTCACCAGAACCAGCATATCACCCCGGCCCTGCAGATAGATAGGTTAGAGTCACCAGAACCAGCATATCACCCCAGTCCTGCAGATAGATAGGTTAGTGTCACCAGAACCAGCATATCACCCCAGCCCTGCAGATAGATAGGTTAGTGTCACCAGAACCAGCATATCACCCCGGCCCTGCAGATAGATAGGTTAGTGTCACCAGAACCAGCATATCGCCCCAGCCCTGCAGATAGATAGGTTAGTGTCATCAGAACCAGCATATCACCCCAGCCCTGCAGATAGATAGGTTAGTGTCATCAGAACCAGCATATCACCCCAGCCCTGCAGATAGATAGGTTAGTGTCACCAGAACCGGCATATCACCCCAGCCCTGCAGATAGATAGGTTAGTGTCACCAGAACCAGCATATCACCCCAGCCCTGCAGATAGATAGGTTAGTGTCACCAGAACCAGTATATCACCCCAGCCCTGCAGATAGATAGGTTAGTGTCACCAGACCCAGCATATCACCCCAGCCCTGCAGATAGATAGGTTAGTGTCACCAAACCCCAGCATATCACCCCAGCCCTGCAGATAGATAGGTTAGTGTCACCAGAACCAGCGTATCACCCCAGCCCTGCAGATAGATAGGTTAGTGCCACCAGAACCAGCATATCACCCCAGCCCCGCAGATAGATAGGTTAGGGGCACCTGAATAAAGCTGTGTTTTTGCCTTGTGAATTGCTGCCTGCAACGCCAAGATACAGCTGTTTTTGTGAGCTCTTTGGAACAATAAGGACATTAGGATTGCTCCAGTGAGGTAAGTGACAACACCCAGTCATCTTCTGGCCTCTGTGATGATGTCACAGGCCCTGGGGAATGCTGAGGCCCTGTGATTAGGCCTCCGTGGTCATGTAGGGTGCACGAGCATCATGACGCATTGACTCTCAATGGTCCCTTATGCCCCGGGTCGTCACCGTGGAGGATCCCAGAAGCAGACAGAAAACAACTGAAAGCGGATTGAGAAGGAGCCTGGGAGAGGTGAGGAAAAGTGAGTATCACTGATTATAATTTTTATGCACCAAACCCTGGGCCTCCGATTACTATATTTTAGGTTCTGAAGAGACCCTAGAGTTTAATATTAATTCGTGGATGGCAAGCCCCAAAAATTTCAGGTTCAACCAGACCCAAAATTTTTGGACAACTCGTAATAAACCCAGCTTGTTGCAATGAACCCAGTTTGCTCATCTCTAATCCCAACATGGATTTCCAACACCCATAAAGAAGCCCATCCATCATGTGGCACCAGTCAGTATGTCAGTATGTGCCCCTCACCTAGATCCTCTGTTCTCTCTGTGTCTAGATTATTAGTGCCTCCTATATCTTTGAGATAAATGTAATTAAATTCTCAGCTTTGATTTATTAATATCTGATTGGATTAAAGATTTAGTCATGTCGCCCGCAGCCGGATGGGATTATGTTAATATGATTTTTCTCCTGGTTGGCAGCCCTCCTAATCTCTAACATTAAGAAAGACAATTCCCTTATATAGTAGCACAAGATCTGCATATACCTGGCTGGTAAATCCACCCTTGGATATTTCATTATCTGTATGGTAAATGTAGAACGTTGTTCTTTGCCGCCATAACTTCATGATCCTGTCGGCTTCATATGTCAGGATCTGAACAAGAAAACATGGGATTAAAGGATTAGCTTTTACTTATTTGGCTTCAATACTCCCCAAAACCCCACATTAGTCTGACAGGAATCTCCTTGATATTTTAAAGTGGTTTCCCATGAACAGAAATATATTTACATTTGTAGATTATTAAACGTTAAACATTTTTGAAAAAATAAATAATTACAAATTTTGCAAAGTTTTATAGATTTCCTCTAATCATTTTAGTGGTGACATCTGTTGTCTTGATTGGTTACCAATGGATAAGACCATGAATGCAGGAACTTTCTATGGTCTGGGACTGGTCGGAAACCCAGCCATGATGTCCTTATTGTTTACAGATTATCAGGAGGGGACACTACATGTATGAGAAGATAACCCGACCACAATAAGGACATCATGGCTGGTTATCAGGAGGACACTACATGTATGAGAAGATAACCAGACCACAATAAGGACATCATGGCTGGTTATCAGGAGGACACTACATGTATGAGAAGATAACCCGACCACAATAAGGACATCATGGCTGGTTATCAGGAGGGGACACTACATGTATGAGAAGATAACCCGACCACAATAAGGACATCATGGCTGGTTATCAGGAGGACACTACATGTATGAGAAGATAACCCGACCACAATAAGGACATCATGGCTGGTTATCAGGAGGACACTACATGTATGAGAAGATAACCTGACCACAATAAGGACATCATGGCTGGTTATCAGGAGGACACTACATGTATGAGAAGATAACCCGACCACAATAAGGACATCATGGCTGGTTATCAGGAGGGGACACTACATGTATGAGAAGATAACCCGACCACAATAAGGACATCATGGCTAGTTATCAGGAGGACACTACATGTATGAGAAGATAACCCGACCACAATAAGGACATTGATCATGTTGAGTCCACTGCCCGCAGTAGGATCACCTCTTTGCAGTGTCTTTCTGCTGTGGCTCATAGCGACAGATCCATATACCCTAATGGGGCACATAGAAAGGGGTAATTCAGATGATCCCACCCCCATCTAGGGTATGGTTACTGGTTTGCTATGATAGTTGTGCTCGTCGACCTCTTCTCCTCGAAGAGATATTCTCATTATCTGGAGTGCTTCATGTGACTAGGATTGCGGTATTTTTCGGAGATGTATACATTCGCCCCCAGCTTTATTGTACCTGCTTTTTCCATACACCTCTCTTCTGGCCTTTGAATCAAATGTTTTTCGCAACCTCTAAACGAGATTATTAAACGTGCTCCCCAGGTCCGCGGCAAAATCAATTCTTATTGATCCACTTCCTGAGTTTCCAGATGCCTCCGAACAGCAGCTGAAAGAATCCTCAGAAACCGTCCTCACCAACCAATAAAAGTATATCTGTTTAACAAGAGACAAGTCCGATACGTGCGTGATCCGCGGTCCACAGAGGAGCGCCGCTCTGCACACTGCAGCACATGAAAGTCTACAACTGGACCAATTCACAATGAAAATCTTTTCTATTTGTTCTATGGAGTCAGATAGACGCGCAAGGCCACAAGGTCAAAATCCTAAAGAGTGAAGAATAAGACTAAGCGTTCATGGCGATAGAGATGTAAGGAAACTGTGCGTGTACCGGAACTGCGCCATAACTACAGTATCATTAACCATTTCAGTACTGGTTCAGGAGCAGACACATTTTTGTGTTTTTTGTCTATGCAGTTTTGAAGGCTATAATATAGATAATATTTTTTTCATTTGGGTTATTCAACTAGTTTTTGCACCTTTTTTCAGCAACAAATAAGTTATTTTTATTTTTTGCATATTTTTTTGTTATACTCAGCAAAATTTAAACAAAAAAGGAGGGAAAAACGTGTCTGTTTTTCACATTACTTTTTTTTTTTTTTTTTTTTTAGCACAGCAAAAAAAAAAATTTAAATAGTTTTCCTTCTCCATTACGGTAATTTGTATATTGTATTGTGTCATTGGGGGCGGGGCTAGAACCTGTGATGTGGGCGTAGTAGCATTTTTTTAAAATTTTTTTTTTTAATTATTTTAAATTTAAATTTTTTATCATTGTGTCCCCATAAGATCATAATAGACAGTATTCTTTTTGGTGGGGGAGATAATAATCCACGTTTACCTACATTCTGCGGGTTGTTACAATTGGCAATACCAACATTATCTGGTTTTTGTTAACACCTTAAAAATCCAAAACTTAAAAAAAAAAAAAAAAACACAACTTTTTTATATTTCCATATACAAGGCTGCATGAGGCGCTTTTTTGCGGGGCCAGGTATACCTTTTATTTATACCATTTTGGGGAATGTCTGATGTTTTGAACGCTTTTTATTGAAATTTATTTGAAAGGCGAAACAGAAAAAAAAAAAAAAAAAAAAACGGTGATTCGGCCATTTTGATTTTTTTTTCCTGCTATGGCATTCGCCATGTGTGAATTTTTTATTTTTTTTTATGTTTGTAGTTTGAGAATTTACAGTTGTGTGTTTATGTTTATCTACTTATTTTTATTTGGGATCTAGGAAATGGGGCCTGATTTTAACTTTTATATATATATATATATATATTTTTTGAATATTTTTAAAAACTAAAAAAAATATATATATATTTTTTTTAGCTTTTGAACCTACAATTAACAGATCGCTTGTACCATAGACTGCAATACAACTGTTTTGCAGTCTAGGGCAAAATGCCTATGTATCTATCGCTTATGTATCTATGCTTCTCAAGGTTCCCAGCTGTCATGGCAGCAGGACACCTCCCACGATATCTATGTGCAGGAGCCATCCTAGACAATAAAAGCAAAAGGACAGGTGGAGGCAGAAAAATTGAGCTTTAGGGGTCATAAAAAGGGTTAATGCCTGTGATCAGAGAAGGTTTTGATGACAGGCTAACGAAACCCTTGAAGGTCTGCAATTCACAAAACAGCTACAGGTTGGCTGCGCCAAGACACAGATAAGATATCACTTTGTGACACAATATCTTCAAATCATGTTGTCTTGTAAAGCTGGTGATCTTGTGACCCATGTCTGGACATGTAAAGTCATAATCTCGTTCATGAAATTCCTAATCTCCAGGATCCCGTAATACAGGAAATCAAAGAATCCCAAATTTATTACATTGTTACATAAGGAGGAGTATTATAAACTACGCCCTTTTCAGGCCGGGACAAACCAGAATTTTCAGAGATTTTTAGGACTGTCCAACCAAATTCAGGACAGTTAGCAGCAATTGTGAAGTTATAGGGGAAATTAGACAAGAGCCGCGCTCAGACCACACGTAAGAAGACATGAAGACACGTGGGAGCTGGGAGCGCCTATTACAGGGTTTGTATTTGGACCCAGGAGCTTCAAGTTACACCTCTGAGACCAATATCTATAAGATTCTAGATCACGTTTTCCGCAGGGCGCAAAAGCTGTAAAGCGAGACTTGGCTATAACCCAAATAGTGCTGTAATGATCACAGATAGGTCACATTAGCAATAAGTACTTGATGCGTTAAGGCCGGGAGATCAGTGACAGGACCCAGAGGACACAGCTAATAAACATTCCCCCGCTAACATGTCAGGAGAGGGAACGTTACAGCAGTGAATACACTGACAGGGCCTCTCCAGGGGCCGCCGCTCATGTTCGTCCTAGATGCCGCCTTCTCATCCGCCGCTAAATTCTGATTATATTAAAGTGATTAATAAAATTATCATCATTAATGGACCCGACCTGACACCTGTTTACCGGCTGAGCAGAGGTGTATACACTACATATATACAGTATATACACAGCTTGTAAACACACACTCAACATTGAAATTGCAACATCAAGGAAAAGTCTTGGAATTCTGGAAATGCCAGGATGGATAGATACGTGAAGAATATGCAAATGATACAAAATGGAAACAAAATATTCCAAACATCTCGATTTATTCAGTATCTGCACATGCAGAAATCCCCGCACTTACACACCTTGGCATGTTATCAATGAGGTTACTAATGGTTGTCTGAGGAATGTTATACCACGCTGAATACACTGGGGCCACATATCATCAAGATTGGCTCCTGACATCTCCTTCTGCAATTACCAACCAGCGAAATCCAAGATCTGCTCGATGGGAGACAAGTCCGGAGATGCTGCAGGCTATGGTAGGGTGCTCATAGTAACACGAACCTGGCGTTGTCCTGTTGGCACTTTGGAGAAATGGCCGTCCCACTGGGGTGAACCTCTCTTGTGAAGGCTTCTTAATGGCTTTGCCTACTGGTCTCCAGACCATTCTCTGACTATCGTTGTGTACTACATAAAAGCAGGACTCATCACTGAAGAGGATCGACCTCCATTCCAGCCGACATTGCCGTCTTGCTGTGCACCATGATAGTACAGCGAGCGGTGAGGTCAATGGACCACCAATATCTGGCGTCTAGCCCATTGTCGTACAAACATCTTCTGATGGTTGTGTCCACAAAGTTTGTCGCCTTAGGTTTAGGATGTGATGTCCTGTTTCACTTGCAGTACAGAATGGATCACTACTTGCCCTTCTTTTAATCAGATCCCTCCTTGCCTTGGTTCGCCTCAGCACATCTCTTGCGGCCAACCACTGGGACACGCAACGTTGACCAGCACTGAAATCTCGGCCAAGGCGTGTAGTGATCTACCAGACTGATAAACCCAACATATCTCTGTATAAGGATTCTGTCCCTGGCACATCGATGAACAGGAGACATCTCACCACTTGATCTGATTTTTGACGTTCCATTTGGCTGTAGAACTTTCCTTCCAATCGGGCTTTTTATGCCCCTCCCACATGCCACAGATTGGAGCTAGGTGCTTGAGAATTTGATCATTTGCAGATCTTGGTGACACCGGCTTCTTCTTCCATTTGCATAACCTTACAGCTTGTCCTCGGTGATGCAGTTTCAGTGTTGCGGACTGTGTATTAGAGTTGCAGAACTTTCCATTATACAATGATTTAGGGTTGTGCAGTTTGGACAAAACCTTTTTGGGCTGAATTCACATGAATGGGGATAAGCTGCAATACCAGACACAGCCAGTTGACAAGTGTGGCATTGTCCATACTTTATATCAATACCAGTAGGATTCTGATGGCTACATGCTATCTATATACACACAGTATATACTTTCTCATACACTTACATGCAGTTTAGCTTTATACTGGGAATCTATCAGGTGTTGCCTCCAATGTCTCTGAATATGGCTTCATCCCACTAGTTGTCTGCCTCGCATGCTGTGTAGGAGAGCGGCACAGTTCAGCAGAGCCTCTTCTAAGGAACCTGAGCGTCTTATTGTTGTACATGGATGACTTACTCACATAGTAACCTTGCCTTCAGCCATGCATCCTTCTATAGGAAACCCCAATCCCCCCACCGAGAATGATAGCGATATAAAAATAATGTAGAGCTGGATAATAAATTATTTAATGGCAGGAGCGGCGTCAGGCATTATAGGGTGGTGTTTATAGCTTCACTCCTGAGTAATGTCCACTAAGCACTCACTGTATATGAGGGGTTGTCTTACTGTCACTGTTATGGGACCTCCTGTGTCTGACACTATATATGAGGGGTGCTCTTGCTGTCACTGTTATGGGGCTCCTATGTCTGACACTATATATGGGAGTCTTGCTGTCACTCATACCACTGTAGTTGGCACCATAAATGAGTGGTTGTTTTTCCTTCAATGTTATGGGGCTCTTGAGGGTGATCTGCTATCAGTGTTATGGGGGGCTGTACCTACCCTGTATATGAGAAATCCTCTTCTTTTAGTTTTAAGGCTCCTGTGGCTGACACTGTATATGAGGGATCATCTTCCTATCACCATTATCGGGGTCCTGTGCCTGGCACTACACTGTATAAGGGGTTCCTCTTGCTGTCACTATTATGGAGCCTGTGTCTGATGTTGTATATGGAATTTTCATGTCTGACACTGTATATGAGGGATCATCTTGCTATCATAGTTATGGGGCACCTATGTCTGACACTGTACAGTCATATGAAAAAGTTTGGGCACCCCTATTAATCTTAATCATTTTTAGTTCTAAATATTTGGGTGTTTGCAACAGCCATTTCAATTTGATATATCTAATAACTGATGGACACAGTAATATTTCAGGATTGAAATGAGGTTTATTGTACTAACAGAAAATGTGCAATATGCATTAAACCAAAATTTGACCGGTGCAAAAGTATGGGCACCTCAACAGAAAAGTGACATTAATATTTAGTAGATCCTCCTTTTGCAAAAATAACAGCCTCTAGTCGCTTCCTGTAGCTTTTAATCAGTTCCTGGATCCTGGATGAAGGTATTTTTGACCATTCCTCTTTACAAAACAATTCCAGTTCAGTTAAGTTTGATGGTCGCCGAGCATGGACAGCCCGCTTCAAATTATCCCACAGATGTTCAATGATATTCAGGTCTGGGGACTGGGATGGCCATTCCAGAACATTGTAATTGTTCCTCTGCATGAATGCCTGAGTAGATTTGGATCATTGTCTTGCTGAAATATCCATCCCCGGCGTAACTTCAAATTCGTCACTGATTCTTGTACATTATTCTCAAGAATCTGCTGATACTGAGTTGAATCCATGCGACCCTCAACTTTAACAAGATTCCCGGTGCCGGCATTGGCCACACAGCCCCAAAGCATGATGGAACCTCCACCAAATTTTACAGTGGGTAGCGAGTGTTTTTCTTGGAATGTTGTGTTTTTTTGACGCCATGCATAATGCCTTTTTGTATGACCAAACAACTCAATCTTTGTTTCATCAGTCCACAGGACCTTCTTCCAAAATGAAGCTGGCTTGTCCAAATGTGCTTTTGCATACCTCAGGCGACTCTGTTTGTGGCGTGCTTTCAGAAACGGCTTCTTTCGCATCACTCTCCCATACAGCTTCTCCTTGTGCAAAGTGTGCTGTATTGTTGACCGATGCACAGTGACACCATCTGCAGCAAGATGATGCTGCAGCTCTTTGGAGGTGGTCTGTGGATTGTCCTTGACTGTTCTCACCATTCTTCTTCTCTGCCTTTCTGATATTTTTCTTGGCCTGCCACTTCTGGGCTTAACAAGAACTGTCCCTGTGGTCTTCCATTTCCTTACTATGTTCCTCACAGTGGAAACTGACAGGTTAAATCTCTGAGACAACTTTTTGTATCCTTCCCCTGAACAACTATGTTGAACAATCTTTGTTTTCAGATCATTTGAGAGTTGTTTTGAGGAGCCTATGATGCCGCTCTTCAGAGGAGATTCAAATAGGAGAACGACTTGCAATTGGCCACCTTAAATACCTTTTCTCATGATTGGATATACCTGGCTATGAAGTTCAAAGCTCAGTGAGGTTACAAAACCAATTTTGTGCTTCAGTAAGTCAGTAAAAAGTAGTTAGGAGTATTCAAATCAATAAAATGATAAGGGTACCCACATTTTTGCACCGGTCAAATTTTGGTTTAATGCATATTACACATTTTCTGTTAGTACAATAAACCTCATTTCAATCCTGAAATATTACTGTGTCCATCAGTTATTAGATATATCAAATTGAAATGGCTGTTGCAAACACCCAAATATTTAGAACTAAAAATGATTAAGATTAATAGGGGTGCCCAAACTTTTTCATATGACTGTATATGAGGGATCATCTTGCTATCATAGTTATGGGGCACCCATGTCTGACACTTTATATGAGGGGTCCTCTTGCTATCACTGTTATTGGGCTCCCGTGCCTGACACTATATATGAGGGTTCCTCCTCCTATCACTGTTATGGAGCTCCCGTGTCTGACACTTTATATGAGGGCTCCTCCTCCTATCACTGTTATGGGGCTCCCGTGCCTGACACTATATATGAGGGCTCCTCCTCCTATCACTGTTATGGGGCTCCCATGTCTGACACTATATATGAGGGTTCCTCCTCCTATCACTGTTATGGGGCTCCCGTGTCTGACACTTTATATGAGGGGTCCTCCTCCTATCACTGTTATGGGGCTCCCATGTCTGACACTATATATGAGGGGTCCGCCTCCTATCACTGTTATGGAGCTCCTCTGCCTGACACTATATATGAGGGCTCCTCCTCCTATCACTGTTATGGGACTTCCATGTCTGACACTATATATGAGGGCTCCTCCTCCTATCACTGTTATGGGGCACACATGTCTGACACTATATATGAGGGTTCCTCCTCCTATCACTGTTATGGGGCTCCCATGTCTGACACTTTATATGAGGGCTCCTCCTCCTATCACTGTTATGGGGCTCCCGTGCCTGACACTATATATGAGGGGTCCTCCTCTTATCACTGTTATGGGGCTCCCATGTCTGACACTATATATGAGGCTTCCGCCTCCTATCACTGTTATGGAGCTCCTCTGCCTGACACTATATATGAGGGCTCCTCCTCCTATCACTGTTATGGAGCTCCTCTGTCTGGCACTTTATATGAGGGCTCCTCCTCCTATCACTGTTATGGGGCTCCCGTGCCTGACACTTTATATGAGGGCTCCTCCTCCTATCACTGTTATGGGGCTCCCGTGCCTGACACTTTATATGAGGGCTCCTCCTCCTATCACTGTTATGGGGCTCCCGTGTCTGACACTATATATGAGGGGTCCTCCTCCTATCACTGTTATGGGGCTCCCATGTCTGACACTATATATGAGGGTTCCTCTTGCTATCACTGTTATGGAGCTCCTCTGCCTGACACTATATATGAGGGGTCCTCCTCCTATCACTGTTATGGGGCTCCCATGTCTGACACTATATATGAGGGTTCCTCCTCCTATCACTGTTATGGGGCTCCCATGTCTGACACTATATATGAGGGCTCCTCCTCCTATCACTGTTATGGAGCTCCTCTGCCTGACACTATATATGAGGGCTCCTCCTCCTATCACTGTTATGGGGCTCCCATGTCTGACACTTTATATGAGGGGTCCTCCTCTTATCACTGTTATGGGGCTCCCATGTCTGACACTTTATATGAGGGCTCCTCCTCCTATCACTGTTATGGAGCTCCTCTGCCTGACACTATATATGAGGGCTCCTCCTCCTATCACTGTTATGGGGCACACATGTCTGACACTATATATGAGGGTTCCTCTTGCTATCACTGTTATGGAGCTCCTCTGCCTGACACTATATATGAGGGCTCCTCCTCCTATAACTGTTATGGGGCACACATGTCTGACACTATATATGAGGGTTCCTCTTGCTATCACTGTTATGGAGCTCCTCTGCCTGACACTATATATGAGGGCTCCTCCTTCTATCACTGTTATGGGGCACACATGTCTGACACTTTATATGAGGGCTCCTCCTCCTATCACTGTTATGGGGCACACATGTCTGACACTATATATGAGGGTTCCTCTTGCTATCACTGTTATGGAGCTCCTCTGCCTGACACTATATATGAGGGCTCCTCCTTCTATCACTGTTATGGGGCACACATGTCTGACACTTTATATGAGGGCTCCTCTTGCTATCACTGTTGTGGGGATCCTGAGTCAAACCCTCTTTATAGGCAATGTCCATTATTACCAGAAACAGCCCCACTCTTGCTATAGGTCTGGTATTATAACTCAGCGCCCTTCACTTTGATCTTTGGGGAGACAGAAGTATCACCAAATACACAATGGGGGTATCGACATTGTAAATGCCCGCCAGCAGAGGGCAGAGTATCGTATCGATATTAGATTACCAAAAAGTGATTTTGCAAGCAAAATAATGAGACTATGATGGGCCTGATATGTCGGCGCAGCCCCCACTTTTATCTCTATGACCCTTCTTTCCAAAGTTGAAGCCTCCGGCCGCCTTTATTGCCTCCCTTTATTAGATTGCGCACATTTCTACATTTCACGTAGTTTGCCGATTAACCGAGCATCGCCTTCTCGTGTGTAGGCCTGCGCCGCAGTCCGGGCGGATGATCCATTCCTTCCAGATAACTGGCATGGGTCCTCTCTCCCAGCACTCCATTAAAGGCCGTTTGCCACAATGCATTATTACCAGCCGTGTGAGCGGGGGACTGCCTGAGTGCGGAGCGCTCCCAGCTTTGTCACAAGTAATTCATGCTTGCAGTTGTTAATCAGATTGGTGTTCATGGGACAGTAATTCCTTTCTCCGGAGATTATCCGTCTGATCGGCTGCAGCTTGCAGGGGGAGGCTCGGAGCGGCAAAGAGATTTGTTGTTTTCTAATTTCTTCTAACGCGTTGTGTTTACAGGGATAAGGATGCTCAAGACGACAGGACACGCGCTTTATAGACCCCAAGAAATCCTCCCTAGCCAGACGATTCCCCAAAGGGCGGCTGATATGTACTGCGGCTGGAATACAATGAATGAGCTTACCGGCCGTATTTAGTGTAGTGACATTTACTCAGTCATTCTTTAGCGCAGGAAAACTCAGTTTATCGCCTTTTTTTCCTACGGGAAACGCTCGACGGCGTCTTTACGGTGTATAACTACGAGGTCCATTAACTAAAGCAGGAATTGATTGCATTGGTAAATATCTGTCCAAAGACATTTTCTGCATTGTGTCATTCCTCTGTTATTCCTCCTGGAAATTTATGAATAAAATAGTGTGTCCCTACACCGTCACGGCCAATGGACTTTGTATTGCCTCCCTAGGGTAATGGTAACACCTAATTGTCAATTTATTTTAACATTTCCAGGAGGAATAAAAGAGGAACAATAAGTCCTTTAAAAACAAATGCTCCAGTTAGTTCAAGGGAAACATAAATATTTACTAAGACATATCAGGAGAGATGACAGGGACTCTAATAAAACATTGAGGGCATCTCCATCAACCCCAACTCTTTGCGTCCTTTAATAGGCGGCGCTCCACTGATTCCGGCGCAGTTGGAATTTTTTGTCTAGTCCCTACTGTCCCCAAGCAATCATTTCTGTTAGTTTCAGCACCCAATATGCTAATTTGGCCCTTTGATGGCAGGTGGGAGGGAACAGACTACCTGCTTAATCCTAGGACCGCCCACCTGACAGTACAGGGCCAAATTAGCATATTTGGTGCTGAAACTAACAGAAGGGATTGCTCAGGAATGGTGGGGGGCTAGAGAAAAGATTCCAGCTGTGCCAGAATCAGCAGAGTGGCGTCTATTAATAGAGACGGATCTGGTGGAGGTGGTAAAAGGTAAACATGTCATATTCATTATATAGATGATAAAAAAACAGACAATGGTATTATAGGTATTAAATAAAACATCCAATGAAAAGTTGACATTTACTTACATAACATGGCGCCACCTGTTGTTGGAAGTGCATAGCAATGGGCACGTCCACATAATAACCTGAGTGCTGGTGGACGCACATGCTCAGTTACTCTCCTTATTCTTTTCCTCCTTGTACTGATCCTCTGCTCACTGATCTGCAGAACAATTGCTCCTATGCAGTTTGTCAGCGAAGAAACAGAGCAATAGACAGCAAAATTGAGAAGACTCTTTCTAAGAGCTGACTTGTCAGCAAATATTGTTTACTTACCGAAGATGAAGACAACTGACCGGGGAATTTTCTAGGGATTGCATTTGCAGGCGCCAGAGGGGAAAGGAGACTGACTGGTGTGATTATTGTGGACTATACTTACAGCCGCCTAAGAGGGAAGAAGATTGACGGAGAACTTACTGAGGATTATATTCATAGCTGCCAGAAAGGAGACTGACGGAGGCGTTTATGGAGGACCATACTTACAGCTGCCAAAAAGAGAAGGAGACTAAGACTTTACCAATAACTATATTTACAGATGCCAGAATGGGAAGGAGACTGACTGGGATGCTGACGACGACTAGATCTACAGGTGCAAAAGAGGGAAGGAGACTGAGTACTTACTAAGAACTATATTTGCAGCTGCTAGACTTAAAAGGAGACGTAATGGGGTGTTTATGGAGGACTATATTTACCAATGTCAAGAGGGAAGGAGACTGACTGGGGTGCTTACAGAGGACTATATTTACCTATGCCAAGAGGGAAGGAGACTGATTGAAACCCCACTGAGGACTATATTTACAGCTGCCAGAGTGGGAAGTAGACTGACGGGTGGTGATGGGGAGAAGAGGAAAGTGAAAGACATGCCAGGTGTTTTGGGAGTTGCAGGCAGAAATCAGAAAAATAATAAGTTATAATAAACAACAATAAATAATAATAATAATAATTATTAATAATAATAATAATAATACATAATAGCTTTCCATTCTGGCTCGTAGCAGGCAGGGCTGTGGAGTCGTAGTCAGAGTTACCAACTCCACAATGATTAATTATATGTATATTATACAATTATTAACATTGTATAATTAATTAGATGTATAGCTTGTTACATATTTACTTTCATAGGAATCAATCACTGGCTTTTTAATATATTTGAGGGTTTTTACTGCTTCTGTCTGACCCTGACTGTCAGCCATTTATAAAGGAGTCAGAGTCGGGCTGTGGAAAAATAGAGGAGTCGGAGTCGGTGGTTTGGCCTACTAACTCCACAGCCCTGATAGCAGGAAGACCCTTCTCAGTGACATCCATATAACCTACCAGAACAGACAGGCGTTGTCACCATCAGACAACCCCTTACTTATGGAGTCTCCCTTTAAGCAATTCCCTCCAATTCTCTGATTTGAGACCTCACAACCCTATTTTAATATGCAATCCCACAACCAGCCAGCGATGGGAAATTATGGAAGAACTGAGAGTTTTCCGAGATTACTGAGAAAACTCACCCGACTTTAATCTCGACTTTCCTTCATTATAAAACTTCATTTAATTCCATCAGTTAATGCGTTTGAGGAAGAAATAAAAGGTAGAAGTGCCGCGGCGGGGCGTAATATTGCTTATCTTTAACCGTGCCAGCGCAAAAGAAGAAGCTTGTGTTTGATTCGTCTCTCGAGCATTAGATTAGGTTAGAGGCAGCATAAAAGGGGAGAGAGGAAAAGGCGCACTGCAGTCTATCATATTTCTGGAATTAGTGTGATAAAAGCTTTCAAAAATAATTTTAGGTTATAAAGCACATTCTAAAAATGGAACCTGCGGTGTCAGATTGAGGACCTTAATGAAAATCAAATAAACTCCATGAAGCAAGCTCCGCTCCTTAAAGGGATGGAAATTAACACAAGACATCTCCGCGCGGCAGCAGGGATTATAGCGGAGTACCCAATATATGCAGAAGGGCAAAGTCTGATCCCTCATGTGGTCTCAAACTCGGGTTTGGGTGAAAACTACAACTACCAGCATGCCCTGGAGTGGCGCTTACATGACAGCTGTGATGTCACAGGTGGGAGTAGATGACACTTTATGAATTTAGAGGTCTTCTGTGATGTCACTTCCCCACCCCATAGACTTAAAGGGGCTGTCCCACTCTTAAAGCGGACCCGTCTATAAGTCTATTTTAGTAAATACTTGTATTCCCAAAGAAATAATTCTAGAGAATCCTTTATTAGCGCTCTATATTGTGCTGCTCCTCTGTTATTCCTCCTGGAAACTTATGAGCAGATTGACAACTGGGTGTTACCAGTTTGGGGCGTATATATATTATTTATTTACATATACACACACATACATATTATATACATGCACAGACTGACTGACCACATTAAAGATGTCGTTTTTCTTTTATTGTCGTTCTTCTGTTATTGCTTCTAGAATATGTATAATTGACCACTTGGCGGTTCCAGTCGGGGGTTGCTATAGGGACACGCCCCTTTAACAAGGAGAATGGTAATGCCTGGTTATCAATCTATTCATTAACTTCTAGGAGGAATAACAGACGAACATCATTAGACAGAGCTATAAGAAGAGTTATATTATGGGGGTCACATGTACTTATTAAAACAGACATGTCTGGAGGTGTGACAGGCGACTGACTGCCTGCCTAATATTGTTTAGGTTCCCGGTGGTGGCGGCACATCCTTTATGCCCAGCATTTGCAAGGTGCGGCCTCCATGCACCAGACTTAAGAAGTTCGACAATGATGTTCATCAAACTATTCCTGAACGTTATCCCACCAAGCGGCCACTGTACGTGGTCATAGTAATATCTACATGAATTCTAGAGCCCAAGGTTTCCCAGAAGAACCGCCTAGAACATCACACAGCCTTTGCCAGCTTACCTTCCCATAGGACATCCGGGTCTCATCTCACAGGTAAGCAACGCACAAGCACCCAGTCAAGGAAAACCTGATGCATCAGACCAGGCCACCTTCTTCTGCCGCTCCTTGGTCCATGTCAGATATTCATGTGCCCATTATAGGCCCCTCCGACCATGGACCGTGGTCAGCATTGTCATGGTGACCAGTCTATACAATAAGCTTTGGTGCGTTGTGTGTCCTGGCATCAGCACCAGCCAGCCAAGGCAGGTTGTCCACAATGAATTCTTACATGGAATCGCTCATTGCCTTGTGCGGGGAGCAGGAGGTGCTACAGATGTCATCATCACTTACCGCTCGCAGAAGGGGCATGGAGTCTGGGGAGCTACGAGCGTAAGCAATGATGAAATCTGTAGCATAACTCTCTACCTGGGGCCCTGCCAACAGAGATCGCAGGCATATGAGGCCGGGAGGCATTATACTGTGTGGGGGCAAAAGGGGCCATTATACTGTGTATGGGGACATAATGGAGTCATTATACAATGTGGGTGGTCAAAAGGGGAACCTTAAACTGTGTATGGGGAGGGGGGAGTAGCTGTTTTACTGAATTTGGGGGCATAAGGAGGCCATTATACTGTGCAGGGGGCATAAGGCGGCCATTTTACTGAGTGTTGGGGGGCAAAAGGTGGTCATTAAACAGTATGTAGGGGTCATAAGAAGGCCATTATACTGTGTGGGCGTCATAAGGAGGCCATTATACTGTGTGGGCGTCATAAGGAGGCCATTATACTGTGTGGGCGTCATAAGAAGGCCATTATACTGTGTGGGGATCATAAGAAGGCAATTATGCTGTGTGGGCGTCATAAGGAGGCCATTATACTGTGTGGGGGTCATAAGGAGGCCATTATACTGTGTGAGGGTCATAAGGAGGCCATTATACTGTGTGGGCGTCATAAGGAGGCCATTATACTGTGTGGGCGTCATAAGGAGGCCATTATACTGTGTGGGTGTCATAAGGAGGCCATTATACTGTGTGGGGGCCATAAGGAGGCCATTATACTGTGTGGGCGTCATAAGGAGGCCATTATACTGTGTGGGCGTCATAAGGAGGCCATTATACTGTGTGGGGGTCATAAGGAGGCCATTATACTGTGTGGGCGTCATAAGGAGGCCATTATACTGTGTGGGCGTCATAAGGAGGCCATTATACTGTGTGGGCGTCATAAGAAGGCCATTATACTGTGTGGGGATCATAAGAAGGCAATTATGCTGTGTGGGCGTCATAAGGAGGCCATTATACTGTGTGGGGGGTCATAAGGAGGCCATTATACTGTGTGAGGGTCATAAGGAGGCCATTATACTGTGTGGGCGTCATAAGGAGGCCATTATACTGTGTGGGCGTCATAAGGAGGCCATTATACTGTGTGGGGGCCATAAGGAGGCCATTATACTGTGTGGGCGTCATAAGGAGGCCATTATACTGTGTGGGCGTCATAAGGAGGCCATTATACTGTGTGGGGGTCATAAGGAGGCCATTATACTGTGTGGGGGGCATATGGAGGCCATTATACTGTGTGGGGGTCATAAGGAGGCCATTATACTGTGTGGGGGCCATAAGGAGGCCATTATACTGTGTGGGGGGCATAAGGAGGCCATTATACTGTATGGGGGTCATAAGGAGGCCATTATACTGTGTGGGGGTCATAAGGAGGTCATTATACTGTATGGGGGTCATAAGGAGGCCATTATACTGTGTGGGCGTCATAAGGAGGCCATTATACTGTGTGGGGGTCATAAGGAGGCCATTATACTGTGTGGGGGGCATAAGGAGGCCATTATACTGTGTGAGGGCATAAAGAGGCCATTATACTGTGTGGGGGGCATAAGGAGGCCATTATACTGTGCGGGGGTCATAAGGAGGCCATTATACTGTGTGGGGGGCATAAGGAGGCCATTATACTCCATTATGTAAATGCACTACACTAAATCCAGCAGGGATTGTCACAATAAAACTACCCAATTTTAGGGGATTTTGGCGGCCGCTACATAAGTTGCACTGTAAGGGGCCCACTGAGGCTCTGTTGCAGAAGGAACCCCACAAACTTGGAGCGGGCCCTGCTGGCACCCTTCTATCATAGCCAGCAATAAGTTTTACAGCCTTCGCTCCTCTGTGAGATCCGACCAGACAGCTTCGCCTTTGCTGTTATGGATGAGTCTGCACATAGATCAATATCTTGCACATAAATATCGCTTCCCACACCCTTTGTTGACCATGATTTAACCACGAAAAAAAAATGAAAATTGGAACAAGAAGAATTAATATAAAAACGTCTCCAAAGCTCCATTATAACGGAGCACAACCCATTACCGCCCTCTAGAGGGTACATAAGGCAGCACACAGGAGCCGATGTGATTTTTGTCCATTTTGATGCTTTAATTTCGGCATTATAATATTTTTCAACTACAGGTTATCAAACGTGTCTCCCACAAAGAAGCATTCTTGAACGTAAAAAATATAAATTCTGCATATTAAAAGTGCATACACCTGGCATAATAAAACATAAAAATAAATAAAAAGGCAATTGTTACACCGTCATGCACCAGGCCCGACATGTTAGAACCAGTGTTCCCAAAGAGCAGAGTAGGAGAGGTCTGGGAAGGCGAGCGATACCGTGTCCGTCACTCTCCCCCACCCAAACCCGCAGGTAGCAATTTATTCAGATATCTACAATCCAAAAATAAAAAACAAAAATACAACATTGGAATATACTGCATAAATGAGAAGGCAAATTGGTAATGACAATGTAAAAAGGAAAACATAGGAATCAGATCCAGTGTAGCCAGAGGGGTCCGGACTAGTAAGTATTCGTTGCTCCAATAAGGGGTTGTAAGGTTGGAAAGGCGATGGCACAACATCTTCACCCCCGGGCTGGAGGTATGAGAACTTGTAGTCCTCCAAGCCCACGAGAGCCTATCCTGTAGTGTATGTAGAAAACGATCCAACCTCAGTTTGGTCCTGTTTTCCAAGCAGGGGCGTCAAAAACCATTGGGAACACTCAAATCGGTCAACGCCGACACGTGCCGGACAATCAGACATGGCGGCGAATTAGACCAAAAAGTTGTGCTATGAGGCCACCATGAGAGATCACACCGTCCAGCACATGGTGTAGATGCCCCCCAAAGGGATCAATGGCTGACCAGTGCCCTGGCTGTAGGCTCCTGCCCCGAAAAGACGACTGAACAGAGGCGACGAATGAGAGAACATGGAGGGGAATGTCAATCTTTTCCATTAGCAGCAATAATTACAAAAGGAGTATAAATGAACAGGACATAACACTTGGCAGCCGGATATAGGAAGGGGTCCACATGCCCACAAGGGAATAAAAAAATACGCTATACTGCATGACTAGAGTAGTATCAGTTGTCTAATAAACAGCACCATTTTAGTCCACAGGTGGTCCCTGGTATTGCAGTATATAGGACTGAGGTGCAGTACCAGACTCAGCCTTGTGGAGAAGAGTGGAGCAGTTTCAGGGTTACAAAAATTAAAACGCCTTTATACAGGAGCATCAGCAGTGGCGGCAGAGAGCGAGCCCAGGTCTGGCACCGATTCTGAAATCATTACCGACCTGCAAAGCAAATATAGGATGGAGGAACCCAAGAGAAAATGTCCTAGAAAGGAATCACAGACGTGAACAGCATTTTGTTAACCTACCTTGATATCCACAGATATGGTGGCACTCTACCTGTACCGGCCAGGCATGGAGACCTGGAGCACCTACACGTTAGATCGGTGCCACAATGATGCAGGTTCAGGCTGCTCAGCCAGCCCCTTAGGGCACTAGATGGGGTCAGTAAGTGCACCCACATTAGTATTGGTTTTCGGATACCCTGTGGATAGGGTACGAGTGTTAAGGATTAGTGTCTGATGGCTGGAGCAGTAGTGCACAGACATGGCCGCTGCTCCATTCACTTCTAGACGATATTTGGCCATCTCCACTAGTCTCATAGAAGTGAATGAGCAGTGGCGACACGTCCACTAGCACACTATTCACACAGGGTCAGACCTCTGGGATAGATAGGGGATGTGTGCACCCTCCTAACACGGATCAGGCGCTAGTAGGTCATGTAATCCACATTACAAGATGTGACGTTCACACAACTTCAGAAGTGCCCAGTCCAGGGGTCGGCAACCTTGTGAACCCAGCATGCTCCATTCATTCACTTCTATGGGAGTTTTGAGAAGAGCTGAGTAACACAGCATGCTGGGAGTTGTAGTTTCACAACCATTTGGAGTACTGTAGGCTGCGTCCCCTGTGGTATGGATGCCGCTGCCATGTCGTCTTTGAATGACACCTTGTAAGCTCTCTGTAAGGCCCTATACAAAATGCACATCAAATAAATTAAAATTCTTTAAACATTCTATTAACATTCTCCAAAAAAAACTTTATAAAATGGTGAAAAGCCTAAAGTGAACGCCTCACTCTTAGATACCATTATGTTCAGGGCTCAGAGTCTCCTGCATTAACAGAGAGCTAAAACCTACCATGGCGACTAACTGAAGCCACCACTAGAGGGAGCTCTAGAGCTAAACTGTAGACATCTCTTAAAGGGTTTGTCCATAATTTTTTTTTTTTTAATTTTAGGCCTATCCTTAGTATAGTCCATGAACATTGAATAGTATGTTGGTCGACAGCTAGCCCCCACACCGATCAGCTGTTCAGAGGTGTGTCCAATCTGTGTACAGATCCGGAAGCCGCTGGCTCTGTATCCTGTTTAGCGGCCAAGGCTCTGATACTGCAGCTCAGCTCTCATTGGCTTTACAGCACTGGTGCCTGGTCACTATATGAGGCACGGAGCCAACTATATCTGACTCTGTGCACTGTATAGTACAGAGGCCAGCTGATCTGTACAGGGGCCATAAAAAAAATAAAAATAAATCATGGACAATCCCTTTAAGCTCCCCCTAGTGGTGAATCAGAAAACTATGTCCCAGCAGAGGATTTGGAGCTCTGTATCACAATAATTGGTACATGATTTTGGACCCCAACATTGATGATGATGAAGGTGGAGATTCACTCAGGCACCTCCAAATAAGCGGACATTTCTCAGACACGAATCCAGTGTGAATTTCCCATGGAATAAAACTGCTGGACAATAAAATGACCCGGGGACGCAATAACCGCGATAACCTGAACAGTAGAAGGAAGGTTACACTCCGCTTCACATCCACAAGTTTCTGCCGTCAGCTATTTGATCAATAAGGTCTTGGAAAGTGCGACCTTGTACAGCTGGCACAACACATTGACTTGGAAAGCCTGGGGCAGCGCAACGATAGCGAGCCAAAAAAACAAAAAGAGAAAAAAAAAGGCACCGACACCGAGCTGCCAAAAGCCAGGGGAGGATGAAAATGGGGAAGCGCAATGCAAATGAGGCTGGGTAAGATTTCGCGGAGCCTATTACGACGTGAGATTCTCTTTAACCTTTAGCACCGGCTCTTTAGTGTTGCACATTTTAGGCAGTTTTCTAGATTGTCTCTCATTTGCATAATATTTGCATTTGGCGGCTCCGATCTTCTCCAGCCTTTTAAGCTAAACTACCAGTCTTTAGTGAATGCGCCGGAGAGAAAAAACAATGAAACTCTGTGATCTCTGCTACGAGGCAAGACGGGGAAAACGTAAAGGTGCGAGGAGAGCGAGCGACATCATCAAACCCCAGCCAAGAGACGGAGAAACTGCTACATATTCACAAGGACTCTTTACTAAAGGGGATTTCTAGGCTTATTAATGGATAGGTCATCCATTAAGGATCAGACACCCGGGAACCCCTGCCGATCAGCGTTCGGGTGACCTCTACTCTGAAAACCAAGCACAGTGTTGTACATTGTATAGTGGCTGTGCTTGGTGTCCCATTCATTTAAATGGGACTGAGCTGCGATCAGGCCATGTGACCGATGAGCTGGGAAGCAGAAGGCGCCCAGGGAGCACGTCTACCACAGCTGATCTGCAGGGATCCTGGGCATGACTTGCACCGATTTTCATTCAACAACCTTCTTGTGCTGCTGTACAGGCGATGTCATGTACAAGGCTATTCTCACACTAAATTTTGGCGTTGGGGACCTCCAGGGGTGGACGAAGGGCCAGTATGGGGGCCTCTTAAACTGCAATAGAGCACTTTATAATGTCAATAACTGAGAATAAATAGGCTGCAGAGAGCGGCGTTCGGGCTGAGGCCACACACTTTGTGGAAAAGCTGCGTATTTTTTCTTGCAGAATTTGCAGAGTGTTAGGAGCGGCTTCAAAAGTAATGGGAAATAGTAAGAAACTGCTTATACTTCTCCCTAAGGCTTCGTGCACACGTCTGCAGTATTTATCAGTAGATAAAAGCACGGACCCATTCATTTCTATGGGCCCATTCACATGTCCGTAGTTTTTACAGCCGTGTGTAAGCATGGCCTAATGTTGCCCGCATCTGCGGCACACACAGGTGTAGGGGATCATACAAGTCTTTTTGCAGATTCATGTTTTTTACTGATTGTGGGTCAGTATTTGCATGGTCATGTGCAAGAAAACTTGCAACAAAAAACACAGCTTTTCTGCAACATGTGGCCTTAGCCTTAGACTGACGTCACACAGGCGGTCCTGTACGGAAAACACGATTACAGTATGGGACAGTATAGCATCTGCAGAGGTGACTAGGCCTGTATCTCCTGGACCTTCCTGGAACACTTGCACATGTGGTATAGATGCCATGTCCGCCCCTGGGATCACCAACATTCCCCACCAGCATGTATGGAGAGGTTATATGGCGCAGAGGTCGGACATGCCCTGCCAATCGGTAAAACTCTATAAAAGGGTACGGAAACTGCAGCTCTCACTCTCCATATCTGTAGCCATTACAGCCAGCAAAAATTTAGATTCCAAAATAGGAGAAATATTGCAATAGTCATGATAGGAATTGATGACCTCCAGAATCTGGGAGTGTCGCGTTGGTTGGTAACTCTGCCAATCTGACTATCCCCGATGGATCACTTTACTATAAGCCTGTTCTTACTAACCTGAAGCCCATAAAATAGAATAACCTTAGGTCAGCTCCACCACAATAACTATACGTAAGAGCAAAACGCCGCCAATAACCGTAGATGCAAAGTAATAAAACGAAAACCCAAGTGTAGCGATCGGAGCCCATCCTGACATGTCAATGACACAACACACACACCAGAGATGCCGGACACTTGCGGAGAGGTGAGAGCACCGAGTCCTTTTCCATTATTAGTTTGCATAGGTTACAAGTGCGAGCACATTCAAACACTGCCATGCAAAAAAAGTGCCTGAGCAAAAGGGACAGAAGACTAAGGAGAGGTCCAGCCGTCTGCCAGCCTGCGCTACAAGAAGGGGAGACATACACAGCTCTACTCCGCATCAAAGGTCTCGTCATCCGAGCAGCAAGGAACGTAGAAAGAAAACTGTAAAATAACATAGAAAACAATTCACTGTGTGTACGGGGATTTTTAGTGTTCTACTCCAAAATCGGCACCCACAACGTTTACACCTAAACTAAATGGGAGGAAAGAGCACCATGTGATTGGCAAAGGAATGGCAGACATGGCGGTCTGCGGTAAAAAGCCAACCGTTTGGAATGTCAGTTGCTGTACACGAAATGTATCATAAAATCTTCCTCTGTCTTTATTTTCCTAGGAATCTCCAATACTGCTACAAAAGCTGCCCTGGGGTAACCCAATTCCTTCCTGAGGTCAAGCATGTGGTTAAACACTGGGATGGTGCAGAAATATTGAGTCAATCCATTGTTCGTCGGCTTCGATAACCCAAAAAACACCCAGAAACCCTATGTCCTACGTTACCATATACCCAAAGCACGTATGGCTTCAGTCTTGCAGGGCGGCGACTACGATAAAGCAGCTTTGGAGCTAAAGTCTATATGGTGCATGGAATGGCAGAGGGGATTTACAGTTTTAACCCCCCTGTGCTTGCCGGCGCTTTATATACTGAACAGCAGTATGTATGTATACAGTGCAATGATACTGCATAGCCCGTATGACGATAACATGAGGGCGCGCTAAGCGGTACGCTATCATACAGGGATGATGGGATCTGCAAAAACCACCGTTACAATGGGGCAAGGGTATCAGTTATTGACCAAAGGGAATCGGCGTTCACCAACTGGCCGAGCATTGGTTAGCTTACAGAATTAACCTCTATATCTAGACGTAGATTAACATCACTATTATGATATCAAGTAATATGACAGTGAATGAGCGGGATATGAGAAGTCGACACCACGGCAGATTACCAATGTCCTATATGTTGCCCTAGAGGTGACAGAATGAGATAATGGAGGAGAGCCTGAAGCATCGATGGAAAGAAACTGCTCCAAAGACTTCCAGGAAGGGTCTGCAGTCGTGCAACTACCAAGATAAGAGTTTGAGAAGTCTCACCCATCCTTCATCCTACTCTCCTCTGTGCTAGAGTCATAGCCGGGCTTTGGTAAGGAAGGTAAGAGATAAAAAGCAGCAATCTGTTGGCAGAAGAGAAAACAATCGTTCCTCCTCTTCCCTTGAGAATTAGGACAAGCGGGCACAGTTCAGCAGGACTGGCTGAGTAATACAGTTCATCTACTGGTAGGGGCATGGCTCGCTCCACCAGCAGGATCAACGCAACAAAAGTCAACTTCCATGCGCAAGCAATGCTGGGAGAATACAAGGACAAGACCCTCACCCCCACAAAAGTTTAAAAAAAAAAAAAAAAAAAGAAGAAAAAGTGCATACATTCCCAAACGACAGCGTAGGCAGGGGTAGCCTCTCCTGCAATGATCTGCAGTCAGGACTTGTGGGACGGCTGCCCCTGCACCCTGGGTCACTGAGCTTTAGGCAATGGCTTTGACGACGGTGGGAATTTTTTAAGGTACTTGTCTGAAGTCTTTTTCCCACCAGGAGATGAATGGGCTTGTCTTTCATCAAGGGAAGACTTGGCTTTATTTTGAGGTAAGGCAGAATGCTTTTTTGGACTTGGGGCCACCTCAGCGGTCGGCGAGGATGGCGCAGCCTCTGGTTTCTCCTGACCTACCGCCTTGGTTCCTGTTGGTTTCTTAGATAACAGGCTTGTCTTCCCCAAGTCTGCTGACCGTCTATTCTCCTTCTGCCTTAGGGCAGACTTAAAGAAGCTCAGTCCCTTATCCTCTGACTTGCTGTCCCGCTTGAGACTGGACCGAGCTGCAGTCTGAGGTGTGCGGAGGCTAGCCATGGAGGAACTTCGTACAGTCCGACTATCTGCTGGAGTTTCGTTGCTCTTGGGATTTGCAGCACGGGTGGCGCTACCGGGTTTGGTAGCACAGGCCTTGTCGGAGCCCAAGCTTACTTTCGATCCCTCCCTGCTAAGAGTCTTTTCAGGTGCTCTATGCTTACCAGATGAGCTGGATATAGAAGAGGTTCTAGAGGAAGGAGCAGGTTTCTTAGGTGCTGGAGAAGAGGTGTTGCCATGTGAAGAACTTGAGGATTTTTGCCTCTGCTGACACACAGGGGTTGAGGCTTCCTGTGGTTTCCCAAGATCTTTTTTCTGATGTGTAGATGAACGACGCGTAGGAGTTCTGACTTCGCTCCTCTTGGTTTTGGAGACAGGTTTTGTACTACTGCTAGTTGTGGTGGACGTGGTCTTATTAACCTCCTTTTCTGGGGTACGTGTTGTCTTCTCCTGCCCAGATGATGGTTTACTGGTCACAGGCTTCTTAGGTTGTACTTCCTCGCTCTGCGGTGACTCTCGGACTGGGGAAGAACTCACCGAATCACTTTGATCCACAAAGGCGATGTGGTTATTGTTATCTATAGGATCCAATGGGTTACTGCTCACCAGCTCGGCCGCAGTCTTTGCCGGTGGCTCTGACGTTACAGTTTTCTTAACTACCGGATCTTTCTGAGCACCACATTCAGCCACTGCCAACGGGGCTCGGGATGCTGCGCGATGCTCACGTCGAACACCTTCAAGATGATCATGGAAGCTGCCAGATAAATTACGAAGGCTTCCAAAACAAGACGTTGATACGTGGTCATCTGCCTCCCCAATCTTACTAAGGGAAGACCCGTGTATGGGAGAGTCTGAGGGATGACGGCAGGAAGTGGCTGCACGCAGGTGGAGTTTTGCTGCCAACGACCAGGAGGGTCTAAAACCATTCTCGTTGGAGACAAGAGGACTGGTGACAGAGGCTCGGCCAGAGCTCTGACGCTGGACACTTCGGACAAATGGTCGGGAGGAGAAGCCACCTAAGGGAAGAAACATGCATGAAATGTCAATGAATGTATAACACAATGCAGCAAATAAGACACATTTGGGGGGGGGGGGGAGAGAATTATTAAAATTTTCACACCAGTTTGCAAGTGGCCTTGGGCGTCAAAAATATGCCACTGTCTATTTTCTGAGCTGCTCACCGCTCTTTCAGAAGAAGCTGCAGAGCAGGGGGCAGAAAATAATAATAATACTGGCACATCGGTCGCCAGTGCCGGTCTTACTAAATTCTCCGACTGGCTATATACGGGTTACAAACACTAATGACCACTAACGCACCTCATATAGGAGCAGTCACCAGCTTTCCAGTCCCCTATAGGGTAAATAAACCTACAAGTCCATCACTGCAAAAATAAGCAGATTTACCAACTGCGAGCCCCAAAAAGCTTGGTAACAAGTAGCGTTGCTACCGAGGCTGCAACCAAATACAGTTCCCCCGTGCGAATGGAGTGGTAATGCGTGTGTATGATCACCACTGCATCCACCTCTAATAGGCTGACGGATACAGATAAGTACAGAGCTCCGTCAGCTCCATACAAGTGAATAAAGCAGTGGTCACGTAGGGGATACAAGTTCCCATGATCAGTGGTGGTCAGATAAATATCCCTTATCCTATGGGGTATATATAGTACTGCTATATCTCTCACCATCATCCTCACTCCTCTCCCCCGTCAGTTCCACAGACTCCGCTAGTGATGCCAGAGATGTTCTCCTAGATGAGGCTGCTGAAGCAATGCTGGGTTGTCGGCTCCCAGGAAGTCTAGAGATCCAGTGATCACATAATGAGGAGCTTGTGGAACCTGCAAAGTACAAGGATAGAGATCTTTGAGGATAAGCTTGATGTTGTAACGTTATAAAGGTCCGCCTCAACCTTACAGTAAGAAGAAGAGAACAGACCTGCCACAGAACTGTTAGCGGACCAGGATGGCACAGCGGCTCTGCGCTGGTAGAAGAGGATGTAGGCTGATGGTTTACACACTTCATCCTCCGCCAGGGCCTGGACCTCGCTGTCATCGAAGCAGTACCACATGCCGTCCACAGAGTTCTTACAGTATGCTGAGATACAAACAAGCTGGTTACAGTCGGTCTACTGCAGCAGTCCCACAACGGATATATTATAAAATGGCACGTGCATGCGCTGTGAAGCAGCTGTCGCATGAATTCTGCCTTAACCCACCTGTATAGTGTCCCCCCTGCATGGTCCCATGGTGGTTGCACACAGCATATAGATCATATATGAAGTCCTCAGGGTCATGTCCCAGGCCATAAGGACGTCTCCAGGGTGACCAGTGTGATGGGAGACTCCAGGAACTTTGACTGCGCTTAACCACATGAGGCGTCATATCCAATCCTACTAATGGGAAGCGGACCATGTTCTGCAGCTTCACCCTACGATCCGCATCCTGCAAGCACCAAAAAAATAAGTATTACAGGCTGACACCGACATCAATGACCACATTCAAGGCTCTTCCAGGTTTTGTTAGTAAAGATAGCAATGACATTGTACTAAACAGGAGATGGACTGAACGCCTCTCCATTAGGACAGATCAGACTAGACTTGGCCTCCCCTTTAGGATGAAGGAGGTCACCACTGGGTAATGTGATTGGCTGGCCTTGGTCTCCTCTCACAAACGGGATGTCACCAGTGACGTCAGCCAAGGGACCAGTACACAGACAAGCGAAATGGCCGCGATTGCACACGAAAGAGGTGCGTACTGTTTAGTTAGGTTTCTGGGCCTACTCGCAGCTCTGTTAAATAATTAAAAAAAAAGTGTCGGACAAAAAACAGAAGTGTCAGTGTTTTCTTTCTTTTGGATCCATCCGAAGCTTTGGCTAAAATTAAAATGGCATCAAAAACTGAATGTGATTCCAGCCTTAAGGGGGACCAGACCTTAGGTCATCAACATGTGATGGATGGGGGTTGAGCACCCAGAACCCACACAGATCATCTGGCTGAAGAGACCACAGCAGTTACATGCTACAGCAGGAGCTCAATCCCTTTCAAGTGAATGGGGCTGAGCTGCAATACCATGCAATATACAGCACTGTGCTTGGTATTCAGTGAAGAGGCCACAAAGCTCACACGAACACCGTGGTCTCCAACTAGCTTACCCGTGAGGGACTCCAAGGTATCAGACCCCCCCATCGATCACATCAATAGGAGAGTCCCAGAAAACCCCTTTAAAATAATTAAAAATAACCCACAGAGAAATGTTATCCCGTCAGAGCTTAGCTAAGCTGCAGAATGATGTATGAACCCAATGAGTGATGGGAGATGATGGCTGCGAGTCCGGCTCCAAAATCCTAGCAGTTGGCTGAGATTTTACAAGGTGTGAGCCAGGTCGTGAATGCCAGAAAGAGAGCGACTCCTAAGGAAACCCCTTTATGTTGTCCATAAGCCCTCATATAGCATGTAGACAGCAGCCGGTATAGTGAAAGAGCCCCTTTAAAAGACAACTCTACATTGCCATACCATCAATAGCATTTAAAGGGATATTTTTAACTTAAGACTTTTATAGCAAACCTACAGGAGGCCGAGAAATGCAGGACCTACTTCCAGGGATCTGCACTTGTTTCCTTTTATGACTTTAGATGGACATTAAGAGTCCCCAAAGTGGTTGTATAACACTGGTGGTGCATCACTAAGCTACGCCCAAACTGACAATAAATGGGGGGGGGGAGAATAATGCTGCCAGCCAAAAAAATAGGATGGCGTCAACAAGAGACAAAGCTGTGTTTAATTTACCTGCAGTGCCACCTCAGGGGAAATGCGGCATTACATGGTGACCAATTAAATTAAAAGCTGTCCATGTAATGTGCAGGCTTTCCTCAAAACAAATTGGTGGAAGACCCCAATGTGGAGCTTTTAACCTGACTCTAAACCAGACACCTGTAAGTGAGCAGGAGTTAGCGTCTCCATCAGATCTATGGTGGGTAGGTGCACCAGCAGATGGCCAGTAGGTTAGTAATGCTTTCAAGCCTTATACAAAGACAGCAAGTAAGCAGCAAATGGCTACAGTGACCATTAGCTTTACTGTTGCAGAGCGGACGCCATCTTACCTGTCGGAACCTTTTCAGGTGTAGTATGAGCACGTCAGGCAGGGTCCACAGGCTGAGTTTAATGCTGCCCTGTTGAAGCTGTTTACAGTGAGGGCAGCGCCAGGCATTGCCGGGAGCCAGCTGCAAATAGGCGGCACAGGCAGGTCAGGCAGATGGATTTAGAAGCATAAAATATACAGCATGGGCAGCAAAGTTATAACGTTACAGAACTTCTATCAGTCAGGCTCTGCTGGTGCCATCATTCACCAGGGCGCTGTACATACACATGCACTAACCTGCTCCTCTTTGGTATACAGCTGGAAACACTGGGAGAGGCTGCAGCACTGGGGCTGATGATGGAGCTCCCGCTGCAGGCGCACGCTCTCAGAATCAGGGACATACTCCTCTTCTGTGTTCCCAAAAAGGCTGCAAAGATCACAGAGCAATAGTTTTCAGCCATCACCATAAATCGGATTTCTAATGGATCTTCACAGAATCGTAGCATGTAATATCCAGGCCCAAAATCTTAGCTATCAAATGCTACTATCCAAGAAAGGTGCAATATCTGGGAAGTGGCACAAGAAAAGTTTTACCTGATTCGGTGCTTGTGCAGGGGAGGGTGCAAAATGTTACATAAGTGTACAACGCAGGGTAACATTGTTCTAATATGCCAGATGTATAGGGGGTATTATGTGATTTTAGTGGGTGAAGATGGTCGCAATCCATGAAAGGTTTAATGTACACACATGGTAACTGAGTGGTGACCTACAGGATATGACAGCACAATGAAAAAATTGGGTAAACATACACCATAGGGATAAGTCCTCGCAGCCGCTTTCCTGCTACAGTCACACGTAGCATCTTAAAAAGCAAATGCCTCAAGACGGTCATTGCTGTGCTTGTGAACATTAAAATTGGTTCTTAGGGAAGGGGATTAAAGCGGCTGATGAGATGCGAGTTCCCGCAAGCATGTCATTACTGTGGGTAATGCTGTAAATGAGGAGGGATAAGTAGGAAGTGCTAGGCAGACTCTTGCTGTGAGCTGTCAAGACGCACTCTTGTGGAGTCTAAATGTTTCCCTCTGACTTTTCCCCGTGTGCCGAGCAGAGGCGTCATTCTGCCAAGCCCGACAACGTGTGACTGGAACGTGACACATCCTCTATGTAAGCAATCTGCACTCACAGCATGGAGCGGGCAGGAGAAGGGGCTGCAGGCATATAAGGAGAGGTGCAAATACACTGAGGGATGAAATATTAGCGTAAAAGAGGATGACCCATAAAGAACACTTACCCACAGGATAAAGTGAGAAGTGTCTGATCGCTGGGGCTCTCACAGTTCATTAGAACAGGGTTCCCATGCCCCTATTCCATGTCACTGCATGGTACTTCATATTTCGGTGAGAGGGGGAAAGGTTTTCTTTTTTTCCATAGTATATGGACCAATATTGCAGAGTATTAGGTAACGGGTAAACACATATGGCAGACCTGGAGGCCTTTATTAAGCCGCTGGATAATATAGAAACCCATGGTCAGCAGGAGGCGCCCCTCCCTCTAATTGCTTAGATGCCACAATTGCTATTAACTTTGGCATGTGATAGGTTAAAGAGCCGGGATCATGGATATCGCTGCTCCGGGCCATTGCAGCAAAGCGGTCCTGAGCCGACTGTCACCGCAGATGGCCCTGTGCCCGCACTATCCTCCTGCTGCGCTTTTAAGCTACTTGGTGCTAAGCATATAGCACTAGTGCCAAGAAAGTGTGGTGGACTATGCCTAGGTGTTAAAGGGGTCTTCTGAGACCTACATATTGATGACCTTAGGATAGTCACTAATATGTGATCGTTGGGAGTTTAACACCTGGGTGAAGAGGCTGCGGCGCTACCCTGTGCATGTTCATTGGTCACGTGGTACAGCTGCAACTCAGTCCCATTCATGTGAATGGGGCTGTGCTGCAATCCCAAGCACCGCTCCTACCATATGTACAGCGCTGTACCTGGTATTCAGTGACAAGATCACAGCATTCACCCAAACACTGCGGACTGTGGGTATCCCAGGTGTTGGACCGCACCGATCACATACTGGTAACCTATACTACGGATAAGTCATCAATATACAGATTCTGAAAAGCCTTGTTAAAGGTAAATCATGCCAGAAGTTGTAACCTGTGCTGGCCGGGCACGGACACTCCCAGTAACTGTGGAATCTATGGCTCTACCTAAAAAGTTATACTTTGTAATATTGCTTATCTTATGCTGATCCTGTGTTATAACCCAGTGCTGCATTCACAATTCTGCAGGCTTCAGAGCTGAGCTCAACTAACATTTCCTGCTTTTTCACTTGGCACATAGCTTGCTCCAACAATTTGCATTGAGGGAAGTGTCATCTTTACACCACATGGTGCAAAAAGCGGACACACACACTGCGCCATAGGAGCTCCGCTAAGCTGTTGGGGGTGTATCTGTCGACAAACTTGTTGACACTTTCCAATAACATCCATCAGAATTACTAATGTTATAACACAGGCTGTAACTCAGTCCAGCAATAAAGATGATATATGTTATTTGCACTTACCTCCACACTTTCCTGTGCTATATATCTTAACATAGCATCATTTAAAGGGGTATTGCAATGTGAAAAAGCTTTGGCATATTGCAAGTTTCCTTTTCCAGCTCGTCCTGAAAATCATAGTAAAATGGCTATGCGTGGACACACGGCTCTATTTACTGATGACTGAGCACCTCCGTTTTGACACACAGCTTGTCGCCAAGTACCGTGTACACTCACAACATGTCTAATTCCAGACAGCAACAGATGAGCGCCTCACAAGGAAGAGGCGAACCTGCCTGGAGAATCTTCAGACAAGCTTGTCACTGAGGCAATTACAGAGCAGCGCTTAACATCACAACTTAGTAGACATCCTTCAGAAGCAGCGTAATAAAACCAGACAGGTGTAACCTATACCAGCTGAGCTATCAAAACAGCGTCTCAAACTCGACAAGGCAGTGCAAGGTTGACCCGGGATCCTTCGAGCACACAGTTAGTCCCGATTCTGCTCACACTTAATCTATTCTATTAGCGCTCATTAGTTTTTGTGCTTCTTGAAGATGTCAGGTTTCAGCCATGAAAAAAAGAAGCAGGCAGGGATACTGACTCTAAAGTGTATTCTATCTTATCTAATGGCTTTGCCGCTACTGTTTCCTGCTGTCAGCGATTTCAGGCTGCAGAAAAACCAACTAAAGTGTTCTCTGATGGGATGGCTGATAGGTGGTCACAAAACAGCAACCTTTCATGGCCCCCCTTCACTCTAGGAAGGGTCTGGTATTGCAGGCTGAGGCCACATGTTGGCAAAATGCAGCTTTTGGCTGATGCGGAAACGCAGCATGTTAGCTTTACCTGCGGAAATGCTGTTTTTATCCCACAGACTTACAAGGGAGAAGCTTTTTTTTATCTGCATTTGACTACATAAGGCTTTAGCTTTACAGACTCCACGTTTAATGTGGTAAAAAGGGTACATGGTGTATTTCCATACTTACTATTCTTTAGTTTCTCGGTCCCATTCCACCACCAGTTTTACATGGGCTGCCCCTCCAATACCACAGGATTTGAGAGCCCTGAAAGCATACAAAAATACTCTGTACAAAAATGCAGCTAACATGTTCCCATAAAAACAATGGGTGGGGGTGTGAGGAGATTTATCAAGACTGGCATTCACCAGCCAGTCTTGATAATCTCCATAGTATCATTTATGATAAGACAGACACCTCCTCATAAATCAGGTGCATCAATGGCAGGGCCGCTGACATCTATGTATGTAGAGGAACACCACATTATATTATGGGGTAATAAAGTATTTACCAAACCGGGCATGTCAGGAGAGGTGATCGGTAACTTTGCTCCATCCCAGGTTATTACAAGACATCATGTATCCCTGCATCATAGGAAGTAAGAAAACGGAGGTCAGGATTTACCTTTCCACTGTGGGGTGGCACAGAGGTTTTTCTTCCTGAGGTAAGAGGTAAGTTATTCCGACAGCCGTAACCACCCGGAGGCTGAATGGACACACCTAGCAATGAAAGCATACATAAACCATGAGCAAGATGGGAAGGCCTGGTTACTAAGACCATCAGATGTTTTATATGACAAGTCACCAGTATGTGGGTATTAGAACTACATGTCTAATAAATGTCCATCCTGATCTGTAATGTAGAGCAGGGAGGAGAGGCAGCTCATGTCAGTGAGTTAAAGGGGTACTCCCATCTTTATAGGAGCGGATCCCTGAGGTGGGGCTCGTATCCATCTCCAGACCTCTGTCACCTAGTAAGGAGCCACATAACTGCAAAGAATGAATGGAGAGGTAGCCACGGATGAGCGGAACTCTCTTCATTCTCTTATATGGGAGTTCAAGTCATATAATACAAACGCAGCTCAGTGTGTCAGTCTACTTTAGCTGAGCCAGAATTGGGCTGATTTACTGGGCGATACACAGATCGAGTTTTATGACCCAAACTTGGCCGTGTGAGACAGGACTTGGCCAAGCATGCTATTTCCATAACTCCCATAGAAGTGAAATAAGGGAATCACAGAAATGCACAAGCAACTGATCCCCCGGACAGGTGAAACAGGGAACCCCTATTCTGGAGATAGCTGCAGGTCCAAGAACAATGGGTTTGCCTCTATCCAGTGGTTATGTCCTAAAGACCTTTGACCAGAATACGCCTTTAACAAAAACAGACCCCACTCACCTGAACACACACTGAGGGCCGCAATGAATACTGCATTTTCTCCAAAATCTCTTTCTGCAGGACGTCCCATGTGATGTTTCTCTCCAAATGTAGAACGAATGGCTGACCGAACCTGTAGGGATTCAAAGAAAATCATAAAAGGTTAGAGCGCTGTAATACAGAACAACTATAAGATGCCCATCCTGGCCGGCGCCCCTACCTCTTGCCATGCTGCCCGCTGTATGACCGGTTACAAACCAGGATCACAATGCGATCTCCTACTCCAAACCTATTCATCGAAAGCCGCGTTGAGCTGGAAGAGTAGTGGGAAGACCTATTCTGGTCAATCCCACTCCTTATATAATTCTGGTTATTGTTCACACAGACTCCTGTTAGAGACAGGAAAGGGACTGTGAATCGCAGCTTTCTGAGGCTCTGTTCACACCACACGTGCCCCATATAGCACAGACATTTACATTATCAGTAATAAAAGTTCAACTCTACGTACGGTTGACACGGATAGACTGTTTATATTCCTGCAGCCACCACAAGGGGGCGCTAATGAATTTACTGCACACTGATCTATTGAAATTAATAGCAGTACAGAATGCAGCAAGTCCCATCTAGTCGTGACTGCAAGCAGACTGAATTTTAGAATTTTGCTCTTAGGGTTTTGGAGCTTTATCAGAAAAACGAAGCTGCAACTTATAGGATATAGTAAGAAAATCAGCATAGAAAGTAGAGAAATCGCTTAAAACTTTAAAGGGGTTGTCCAGGGTTTTATTTGATGCTGGATCTAAGGGTTCCGACCCTGGGTCATGTAAACAGATCCAGCCCTTCGTCACTCTGCCTTCTCCCTCCTCACCCTTTTCCACAGGTAAGAGACCTGCGCTATGGAGGTTGGCTTTACTATAATCTGCCAGCCCCCTTGGCACATATGGTAATGGGAGAGGAGGGAGATAGCAATGAAACCCAGGTGCTGGTTCCGATCACATGACCCAGAGTCGGAACCAGCCTAGGTAACCCCTTTAACTATTCCCTGCCCTTGCTATTATGTGACACTATTAATCAGGAGAGAAATAAGCGTAAGTGTGAATGTATCAAGACCATAAAGGGTGATGATACAGACTATACAGTCCTCCATGTTATTACCTCGCTGGCCTAGGAGTCCATCAGAGCTGTAGATCTCTGGGGTCTCAAATGCAAATATACAGTCGCTCTCCTGGATAGTATCCAAGTCATCTGTGTCAGAGAAGGAGCGGTGGAAGCCATCAAAATACATTTCAGTTATTACTATCTGGAGCGAGAGGGAGAGAGAAAGAGGAGACGCAAAAGATGTAAGATGGACACAGGCAACGCACAGTAAAGAGAGAAAACCTGCCCATGCCCTGGTGTTTACTGCAGGACACTCTTAAATAAAAGTGGTTAAACATGTATATACAGTATATACTACTGCACGCCAGCTTGTCAATCTTCACAAATGTAACCTAGTGAAATATAGGGGAGAAATATTCACATAAAAACATAAGACATGTCGTGATTTTGCAGAAAGAACGGCTTATCGAAGTCTTTGAGTAGAAATCAGGTTAAAAAGTCCACAGAATTGGACTACAACTCCCATTGCGTCATGGGTTGCTCATCACACCCTGCCATGCGCCACGTGCAGGTCTGCCATTCAGCACTTGTCCATGTGGCACACTAGAGCGGTGCGTGAACCCAACCTAAAAACAAGCCCTTTAGATTTGCGTCATCAATGGCTTCACTTACCTGATCTGTTGGAATCTTAGTCTCCATCGATATGGCTTCCCGTAAACGCACCACATTTCCAGACAAGGGAACGGCAACTCCAATGCGCATGCAGTGTGAGCACTTCCCCTGATAAACCACAGTCACGTAGAGAGGCCTATGGACGGACAGAAGGAGGGAGGAAAAATAGAAAGTCACAACTTACTCAAACACCAAGAAGACAATGGTCTCCACTTCTCCAGGACAATACAGAGTACAAAGAAAAGATGCTGCAGAATTGTTATTTTATATTGGGAAATACAAGAATTTACTTATACAGATAATACCCTGTTTATCCAAAAATAAGCTCTACCCTGAAAATAAGCCCTGACTTGAATTTGCAGCGTTTTTGGAGAAGGCTTGAAATATAAGCCCTACTCTAAAAATAAGCCCTAGTTACAGTCAGCGCCTCCTGCGCTAGGTTATGTCACGTGACGTCACTGACCTACCTCCCGCCATGGCAGGGCAAAATCGGCTCACCCGCTCCAGAGTCCTGCCTCCTGCCTCCCGAGTCCACCTCCCGGACGCTACTATGCTGTGGATTTGGGTACCTACTTGACCTGACATCAGGTGCCACGCCTGCTCGCTCCCACAGACGCAGCCACTGCACTACAGCACATCCCCCTTAGCGTAAAGGAGAGGAGATAGAGGGGGCCCGGGGCCACACAAAGTGTATAGAGAAAGAGAGGGCCAGTAAGTTTGGTTAAGGCCATCAATTGTGAATGTAAGTCAGGGTTAGAGTCACTAATCCTAACCCTAACCATTTTACAAGATTCGTCAGAAGCAAATCAGAAAAGATTCTGATTCACTCCGGTGCCTTAAAAATAAGACCTACCCCGAAAATGAGCCCTAGCCCTTTTTTCGGAGAAAAAAATATTATAAGACCCTGTGTTATTTTCAGAGAAACACGGGTATGCACATCAGTTTGATCAAACTCATATGTTTAATATTGGGGAGAAGCATCTTGTCCCCAGAGGATCGGACAGGTCACAAATAAAAGAAAAACAACAGCTGAATATATCTTCTGCAATATATCACTGCCTAATGTAGGCCACTCCACCTTATGGTGCCAACATCAGGCCCTTAAACTGACCAATATAGAAACCTGTTCAGACCCAAGGACATCTGGGGCCGGGCACAGAGACGAGGCATCTGCAGAATCAGGGGGAAGAGATACAAGCCTGATCCATTATTTAAGCAGATTAGATCTGGAAACACAATGTCTCGGCCTCATTCATTAGGTTAATACCCGAATTACAGACTTCTGTAAATCCAATCTAATCTTCACAACTGAGCTCCAAAAATGAGAAAATATCAAGTAATTCCATAATATAATGTTATCTGCAGTATTCCAGGACTGATCCGCTAACACATTCAGACAGCCAGAACAATTCACATTCAACAAGCTATTCCAACATCTCACAGGGTGCAGTTTATCAAGTGAAGCCTCTATAGTGTCAGAAGGAGTCCCTGTAGGTCTGTGTATGCCCCATTGTCTCTCCTAGAAGCAATACCTCTGTAGTACAGCAGGCTCCGTACCATGACGCACATAAGCCATGGAGCTTGGTATGATCAGATGGAGGTGCACAGTGGGACAGGATAGGCCCAGATTTCTATGTACATAGTATGTCGGCCTATACGGCACAGGGGTATGTGGGGAATAATATTTTCAGGTAGTCTACTCACTGCACCATATCAGGAACATTACCAAGATACACCTCTGTCTCTGTTGTTAGGGGTGTCTCTGTCTCTGTTAGGGGCTGTTCACACGGAGAAACTTGCACCTGAATTTGAGGCAGATTTTGCCTTAAAATCCCTTCCAAATTCCACCCGGAATATACCGCCCAATGTTTTCAGGATGCTGAAAAAGGAAGTCTCCCTGACGATCCTACTGCAGATCTAGCGGCTGATTCAGCCCCAGAACCACGGCACAAGAGTCCTACAGATTGCATGCCAGGACAATAGGGCTAAACTAGCAGCAGAAAGCCAAAGTTGTGCTTCAGCCTTCTGCTATGGACCACAGGGCTGGAATCGGAATCGGAAGACCGCCTGAGATTACTCTCCAAATTCCGCTGTGTGAACACATTCTTAGTCTTCTGCTAATATTCCAACCCTGGGTCACATGACCGACCCCCATCTACTCTAAGCACAGCGGGGTTGATCCTGAGATCCCTCTCCCGCAGCGCTATGAGAATACAATCTTTGGTATAACAGGGGACCAGGGTGTATATTACTAACTTTCCTGATATGGTGCAGTGAGAACACTGCCTAGGTGGCTCAGTGGTTAGTACTGTAGATTAGGGTTGGAATCCTAGCTTAAGATCCATCCAAGGAGAAGAGCTGCAAGGAGTTTGTATGTTGTCCCCGTGTTTGCTCCGGGTACTGATAGAGAACGTAGATTGTGAACCCTATATTGGAGAGTGACCACAATGTCTGCAAAGCGCTGCGGAATATGATGGCGCTATATAAGTAAACATAAGTAAATAATATTATTCCCCACATAATAACTTTTTATATTAGAATACGTTATCAGTATCAGATCTGTGGGGGGCATATTTCCCACATAAACCTCCTCCTAACCATTGAGGGGACCCTTTGGTCAGGCCCCCAGCAATCAGACCCTTATCCCCCTATGCTGTGGATAGGGAATGAGTGTCTTTAAATGGCACAACTCCTTTAATAAAACCATATACATAAGGCTATACGTGGAGGCAATATAGATCACAGTATTTAAATGCCAATAGGGAGCGGGGATAGGGAACCCCATGCAGTCAGTAATGTTGTGTCCAACCGGTCACACATTATATGCTGAAGAGACAAGCCTATTCTTACCGTGTATGAGGCAAAGGGATTGGTAGAGAGATGCAGAGGAAAGGGTCAAAAGTGTTACTCTGTTTCTGACAATGGGGGCACGTCAAGGAGGACCTACAAGGAAAGAGTTAACAGTGAAAGCAACAGGTTAGGCATTAGAAGGACGACAAGATAAGAGCAGTGGGAGAGGTTATATCTAATATATTATATACAGATAGATGGTTATAACAGATCCACATTCAGGGAGAGAAGAGCGAGACTCCGCGCTGACAGACACAGGGCACCATACCTATACTGAGCCTGGAAGAGTTCCTGGACAAAGGTCCCGCTGGTTGGAAAAGGTGGACCCTCTCCGGTCAGGTCTTCCTCCACTGGTGGCTGTAAAAAAATCATATATATATATATATTTATTAAGATCCAACTAAGTAAAGATAAGATAACCAAATAAGATCAAGACAAATGGTCTTATATGTGAACAATGATGTACCTAGTAAAAACCCCATACAGCTATAAGGGCAGAGACCCGCAGGCATGGAGATCCACATTAAATAATCACGGATGGCCTATAAATATGGTTATCAGAGTCCGTACAATGGCACACACAAGTCACTATAGAGATTATCTCCATAATGTGTCATCTGATAGAATCTGTCACCATTTACCTTGGATAAGTGGAGGAATATAGAGGCACAGTATAGTCTCATAGAAATATATAGTTGGTGTAATAAGGTTGTGGCCTATGGACACTGTAACTGGGGTGTGTGTGGCGGGGGGTGTTAGGTCCCCTCTATTACCCAGAACGCAGTCTCCCTTTCTTGCTGACCATGTATTATATGGTCAGTCATTCATACGAACGACCACCATGTCATAATATGCTTCCGCCAGGTGAAGTAGATGCTTCTCGGAGATGTTAGGGTCTGGACTGATCAGCTGATTAAAGGGGCATGGGCTGATTAAAGGGGTTTTCCAGGCTTATAAACCTTTACCTGTCTTTAAGATAGGTCATCCATTGAAGATCAGCAGGGTCCAATACCCGGGATCAGCTCAGATCAGCTGTTTGAAGAGTCCACGGGGTTCAGATGAGCATTGCAGTCTCTTCACAGAAAACCCAAGCACAGCGCCGTACATTGTATAGTGGCTGTGCTTGGTATCACAGCTCAGCCCCATTTACTGGAATGGGAATGAGCTGCAAACATGCCGTGTGACCAATGAACGTGTATCTATCAGCCTGTGAATCAGAATATTGCTTCAAATGGCAGATTCGCAGGTGTCAGACTCCTGCTGATGTTCAATGGACGACTTATCCTAAGGCTAGATTACCCATTGATAAAGCCTGGAAAACCTCTTTAACCCAGAGGAAGCACTCAGATGAAGGCAAACCCTTTAAGATTTATGGGGCCAAATAAATCTATAGACTTTGTTGGGGCTAATCTGTAGTTCCATAGGCCTGTAAGGGTTCCCCATATGATTCCAATAGTTAAGAAATTGTGCCATGGCCCCACTGGACGTCGGATTATGTAGTTGTCCCACCATGCACAAGGCTGTGTTGTGTGAATGAGACAGCCACAATCTAGTTCAGACAGCGCTTCTCACTTTTTGGCCAGAGACTGACTTTTTCCATATTGATCCCCCATGTGCAGCACACGATGTACCTCACCGCCTAAAATGTGTCTCTTGGCTGTTCCTGATAATGATTAGTTCTCATGAGTCACGGGAAAACTGCCCACATCATGGCAGCAGCACCGCAATGATCAAAGATAATAATGGGCAACTTCCCCGACATCTCTGCATGCCATGTCATCTATCTGAAGCTCCATTACAGATCTCCAGCTGTTCTAAGTCCATAAAGCTGATGGTTTTCCCATTACCATATTTTGCAGCAGTGAAGGAAATGAACAACCTGCATACAGTGCATTTACTATTACATACCCGCGGCTTGTGCTTGACGAGGATATTTAGGTCTTCATGTACCCTGTCCAGAAGCCACAGCAGAAACTCCTGGGCATCGTGCTGGGAGGTGCCTCGATACTGAAGGGCATTCCTGGACACCACAGTCTAAGGACACAGAAATCAAAAAAGTTATGTAGTGATGATCAACAATCAGAGAGTCAGCAAGCAAGAGAGAGCAAGAGAGCAAGCAAGAGGGTAAGCAAGAGAGCGAGACCACGTGAGAGCAGGCAAGAGAGCAAGCAAGAGAGAGCAAGAGAGCAAATGAGAGAGCGAGCAAGAGAGAGCGAGAGCAAGCAAGAGGGTAAGCAAGAGAGCGAGACCACGTGAGAGCAAGCAAGAGAGAGCAAGAGAGCAAGCAAGAGAGCGAGCAAGAGGGTAAGCAAGAGAGCGAGAACACGTGAGAGCAGGCAAGAGAGCAAGCAATAGAGAGCAAGCAAGAGAGAGCAAGAGGGTAAGCAAGAGAGCGAGAACACGTGAGAGCAGTCAAGAGAGCAAGCAATAGAGAGCAAGAGAGCAAGTGAGAGAGCGAGCAAGAGAGAGCGAGAGCAAGCAAGAGGGTAAGCAAGAGAGCGAGACCACGTGAGAGCAGGCAAGAGAGCAAGCAAGAAAGAGCAAGAGAGCGAGCAAGAGGGTAAGCAAGAGAGTGAGAACACGTGAGAGCAGGCAAGAGAGCAAGCAATAGAGAGCAAGAGAGCAAGCAAGACAGCAAGAGGGTAAACACAAGAGCGAGAGCAAGCAAGAGAGCGAGAACAGGCAAGAGAACAAGCAATAGAGAGCAAGCAAGAGAGCGAGAACAGGCAAGAGAACAAGCAATAGAGAGCAAGCGAGAGAGTGAGCAAGAGAGTAAGCAAGAGAGCGAGAACATGCGAGAGCAGGCAAGAGAGCAAGCAATAGAGAGCAAGCAAGAGAGTAACCAAGAGAGCGAGAACACGCGAGAGCAGGCAAGAGAGCAAGCGAGAGAGCAGGCAAGAGAGCGAGAACATGCGTGAGCAGGCAAGAGAGCAAACAATAGAGAGCAAGAGAGAAAGCAAGACAGCAAGAGGGTAAACAAGAGAGCGAGAGCAAGCAAGAGAGAGCAAGAGTGATGAAAAGAACAAGAAAGAGGACAAGCCAAAGCGAGCACAAATAGGAAGGTTAGCAAGAAAGCAAGCAATGAGGTAAGCACCACATCAAGAGAAGGCAAGAGAGCCAGAGGTGAGCACCAGCGACCAAGAGAGAGAGGAGTGGGCACCAGCCGGCAAGATCGCCTGGGGCTGACAGCAGCCTCCGAGTGAGCCAGAGGTGGGCGCCAGCCAGAGTGAAATAACAGGCACCAGCAAGCAAAACAGCAAGCAAATGTAGGCAAAAGTAAGATAGCAAGGGCAAGCGGGTGAGCTAGAACAAGCAAAAGAGGGCACAAAGAGAGCAAACAAAAGTAAGAGCAATATTTTGCTCCCTTTAACAGCAGTAATCTCCAAAGATGTCTCAAGCAGCAGGTTTGCAACAGTTGTGGAGCCACAGGTTGTAGGGTCTCCGCCCGTAATGATGGCAATGACTGGAGTCTACTTTATCTTAAAGTGTCTGCAGCCTAAAAGCATTTTGTACAATTCATTAATATTCTGGGCACTCGGCTTTTAAGCTACTTCCTATTTAATAACAGCCTAATAGCGCACCTCAGTCGGATGTCAAAAGCACTTTACGCTGGATGAAACTGTGTCTGCTGAAGGGTTGGCCCCTGCCTAGGAGGGCAGACAAAGCCAAGCCTGGCACACAAACAATGCAGAAAACTCACATTAAATAAACAGAAACAAATGAAAAACCGTACAAACAAAGTGGCAGGACGGCGATCCAAGAGCGCCTGAATGGGAACGATTAGCTGGAGATAAAAGAAGTACAGAGGGCCCAAGAGAATCCTAAATGAGTCTTATCACCGTTTCCCTGGCAACACAGCTCTGCCCGGCGTTTGCACACTGGCATTAGACTGGAAGGGCCCTTCTGAGAGCGTAATTGCTGGTTGTCAGCGTGGTGTCCGACTGCCACGTCCTTTGCAGCCAATGCTTTTAACAACAAGCATCCCTCGGCCCTTCCTGGCGGCAGCACTTAACGGCTCAATTGCTGCGTGATCACAGATTCCCGCGTCAGGCGCCATCGCCGTGCTCAAGCTTTACGTTTCTAGCCGCAGATAAAACATCCAGTAATTACTGGTATTAGACCTGAGAGGCGGCATTATCTGGCATTACAGAAAAGCACACATCTTGTGCCTCAAGCCGAAAATAAACACCATGTAGAAGACGCCGACTCCGCATCAGACAGTAAAAAAACCATACAAGTGATCAATAACATGGGCTCGGCTCCTCATCTGCTGCTTTCCAATTTACCTTTTGTTTCAGAATCTGACATGGATACTAATGTAACGATGGAGAGCTTTACATGATCATTGCAAAGATCTCCATCCCTCCGATTTCGCCTTGGAGAACCAATGACATCAGTGGCGGCATTCAACTGGAAAGGACGTGTGGATGGAGCATGACAAGTAGGGCCCACCTGCTCCTGATTGGCTGGGAGTGGCTCTCCTCACGATGCTCCTCCCCTTTGGTCCTTTTCAGTTGGAGGCTAGATATTCATGGTAACTTCTGAAACGGCAGCGGACATTAATAAGAAAACCGGATACGTCAAAGTTTTATTTTGAAAACTGCAAAAAAAATAATCTGCAATGGAAATAAGTACCTAACGCAATAGCAGGGCAATTCTAGTGACTATCTCGGACAGTATGCCACCTAGACCGGCGGTGGAAAAAGTGCGGAGAGTTTTATTTTTAATATGCCTGCATTGCTGATCGTATCCAATGGCAACTGATCAAAACAAAAGGTTGTCACCACCAAGATGGTTAGAGAAAATCTCTAAAATTCAAAAAAATTTGTAATTATTTATATTTGCAAAAAGGTTTAACTTTTCTTTGCCCGCAAGTGAAGGAAGAGATCATTGCACACGTGCGGCCACCTCTCCATCTACTGTTCTCCCGGACGCAGCCGCCACGCGAGCCCCCCGCATCCATTTATCCTGTGGATGTACCATAAAAGTCTACAAAGGCTACACCCCTTTAATAGATATTAACTATAAAAAAAACAAACAAACAATGCACAAGCCATTACCGCAGACCTCGTCATGTAGTAAACACCGATTCCGACAGGCAGTAAAACCCCCACTTTACACAGAGGAAGCGCACACTCGGAAATTTATGGCTCACCTTATAAATATAGACATGACAGACTGCAAACCCTCATACAGAGCCGCGCAGTTATGCAATAATTTATGAGGGCGTAAATGGCGGAGGCAGGTCTGTGACTAGTGTTATATAAGCGGGAGAGTGAGAGTAATCTCCAGACGCTCGTGTGCTCTGCCGCTAACCATCATTCCTTTTCATTGGCTGTTATTAAGCTCTATGTATTTCACTGACACTTAAAGGCCTATTCACATGTCGCAGTCAAATCATGGCACAGACCATGTCAGATCAAGCACTAATGGTCATGTGTATGGTTGTCCATGCGCTGGGATGGTGCTTGTACCCTAGTGGAGAACTGTGTGGTGTAAACGTCATGGCTTTGCCATGAATTGTCGCATTTCAGATGTTCGGATTGTGCTGATGTTCCTGTTGAATCGCAGGGCCATTACCCTATAGTTACCAGACTATGACAATATAGAACCTGTAGGATCCCGATGTTCAGAGGAAGCTGTATTATTCTGAAGAATGTGGACATGTGTGAATAGGAACTAATGGACGTTAAGATTCTGACCTCCACTGTACGAAACAAGACATCCATGAACTGCACCTGATATAGGGGGCGGCATCACAAAACATGTCATAATAATGGGCAAAACCAAAGGAGATAGAACAAAGTATTGAGATGAACTTTTGTTATTGACCAAATACTTATTTTCAACCATAAATTGCAAATAAATTCTTAAAAAAATCAGACAATGTGATTTTCTGGATTAGTTTTCTCATTTTGTCTCTCATAGTTGAGGTCTACCTATGATGACAATTACAGGCCGGCCTCATCTTTATAAGTGCGAGAACTTGCACAATTGGTGGCTGACTAAATACTTTTCCACCCCCCTTTAAATATATGAGAAGCTCTGCATTTCAGCAAATTAATTCAACTCTATTAATAAATGTATAATATATTTAATAATCATTCTATGTTAAAAATGGACATGGAGTCAATGGGGGAGATTTATGACTTGTGGTATCAATGCAGAGGACGGTGCAGCTCCTTTACGATGATGAGCACAACTCCTCAGATATGAGGCTCGCTGTCTGTCAGACGTAAAAAATAATAAATCTGGTGGCAAGAAAGTCAATTTGTGCAAAAAGTTTGTGAGTTTTATGCCTTGTATGACAAAAAACTGGTATACATAGCATAATAAATCTGCCCCATTAACCTTTACCCAATACTGACCCCATCTCAGGCTAAGGCCAGGTTCACACTAGCGTCGTCTCTTTCTCCCCGACGGACCCAAACAATGAAGAGGCGGGCCATTAAAACAGCGGTAAGACATGGATTTAGACAGACCCCATTGACTATAATGGGGTCCGTCTTTATAAAACTGAAGCCAACGGAGGAAAAAGTCAGAAAGACACTGCCAAAATGGACTCGGCCAGAGATGTGGACGTCGCCTAACCCTGCTAATATTCATTGTTCTTCTCCTATGACGGAACAGGACAACAGAAATAGTTCCTACAAACTAAATGCTGATACACTGTAGCAAAAAAGGGCAGGAGATAGGTTTGCAAGACCAGGCACTGTGACCCCTTGCAAACCCCATGCCAAAGCTACGGGTGTCCAACAGCAAGTCAGTTCCTCTCTGCCATTAGGAAACACATGCACACTCTGCAGATCCAAGTGTGTATGTGTATGGGGGTGTCGGAAGGAATAGACAACATGCAAATAGCTGTTGAAGGTGAATGTATCCTCCATCACAGTGATCCACAAGTCCAGAGATTGTGCAATAACCACAGGGCATTGTGATACATAATCTGACAGGAAGAGGAGAACACGACATACACAAGGGAGATACGTATTCACATGTTCAGGCATAGCGTGTGGGTGATATTACACGCCTAGGGGATCCGGCGCCACACCCGGCACAGCCGTACCCTGCCTTCAACCTTCACTCTAGGAATTTTTGTTAGGTTTGTGCAGATTAGATGTGGTTCTTCTGACAGCAGAACAATGGCGAGATATCTGACATGGCAGTGGGCAGGCATGCGAGCGCTGAGCAAACATCGTGTCACCGCAGGCTGAGAGGGAATCTCTGACGGACCAGTAACCAGATCTCACCCGACAGCCGGGACTTTCACAATCCCTGTTTTATCTTAAAATGAGGCTTTCCAGGAAAGGACTAAATACATTAAACATATCATAAGGGAAAAAAATCCCCAATGGTATCTTTATACAGCTCTACCGCTTATGTTGGCACTCTACATACCTGCAATGTGTAGGTGAGCTCCATAATAAAACATACAGTAAAGGGTTATCCACAGTTAGAAAGAGCTGGCTGATTATTTATCAGCAACAGCGCAAAACCTGTCCGTGGGTTTAGTCTGGTATTGTAGTTCAGCTCCACTGTAGTGAATGAGGCCGAGCTGCAAAACCATATGTATGAGGCGTGGGGTGGTGCTGCTACCCACAGAGAGAGTGCACAACCCCACTAAATATTTCTCGGTCAGCCTGTAATACCACATTTTCCCTCTAAAGGCCAATGTAAGAGAGTTGCTGCCGGTCACACACCTGACCCCTGACATACCACGGATGCCACTTTAAAAATGGATTTTGTGTGATGAAAAAATCTGAATAGCTGCAGTAGGGTACCCCGCTGAAGCTTCCTCATCATTGTACTTTATATAGAGACTGTTGTTGATATTGCATGTTAGGTCTGTCAATGAAATGGGACATAACTATGAACAGAGAAAAGAGAAAACTCCATTTGAAACAGATAACCCTAACCTATCTATCTGCAGGACTGGGGTGATATGCTGGTTCTGGTGACACTAACCTATCTATCTGCAGGGCTGGGTGATATGCTGGTTCTGGTGACACTAACCTATCTATCTGCAGGGCTGGGGTGATATGCTGGGTCTGGTGACACTAACCTATCTATCTGCAGGGCTGGGGTGATATGCTGGGTCTGGTGACACTAACCTATCTATCTGCAGGGCTGGGGTGATATGCTGGTTCTGGTGACACTAACCTATCTATCTGCAGGGCTGGGGTGATATGCTGGGTCTGGTGACACTAACCTATCTATCTGCAGGGCTGGGGTGATATGCTGGTTCTGGTGACACTAACCTATCTATCTGCAGGGCTGGGGTGATATGCTGGTTCTGGTGACACTAACCTATCTATCTGCAGGGCTGGGTGATATGCTGGTTCTGGTGACACTAACCTATCTATCTGCAGGGCTGGGGTGATATGCTGGGTCTGGTGACACTAACCTATCTATCTGCAGGGCTGGGGTGATATGCTGGGTCTGGTGACACTAACCTATCTATCTGCAGGGCTGGGGTGATATGCTGGTTCTGGTGACACTAACCTATCTATCTGCAGGGCTGGGGTGATATGCTGGGTCTGGTGACACTAACCTATCTATCTGCAGGGCTGGGGTGATATGCTGGTTCTGGTGACACTAACCTATCTATCTGCAGGGCTGGGGTGATATGCTGGTTCTGGTGACACTAACCTATCTATCTGCAGGACTGGGGTGATATGCTGGTTCTGGTGACACTAACCTATCTATCTGCAGGGCTGGGGTGATATGCTGGTTCTGGTGACACTAACCTATCTATCTGCAGGGCTGGGGTGATATGCTGGTTCTGGTGACACTAACCTATCTATCTGCAGGACTGGGGTGATATGCTGGTTCTGGTGACACTAACCTATCTATCTGCAGGGCTGGGGTGATATGCTGGGTCTGGTGACACTAACCTATCTATCTGCAGGGCTGGGGTGATATGCTGGGTCTGGTGACACTAACCTATCTATCTGCAGGGCTGGGGTGATATGCTGGTTCTGGTGACACTAACCTATCTATCTGCAGGACTGGGGTGATATGCCGGTTCTGGTGACACTAACCTATCTATCTGCAGGGCTGGGGTGATATGCTGGGTCTGGTGACACTAACCTATCTATCTGCTGGGATATGCTGGGTCTGGTGACAGACTCCCTATAAAGTCAGGACAGTGCAGTGTTCAGCCTCCTGTTCCAGCACTGACAATAGTATATGTGACTTACGCCCGGCCACATTCCCGCTGCCTCGCACATTATACTGTGGCCTCCATCGTAACAATCACATGCTGGGCTACACCCATTATACAAGTAGCCCGAGGTGTCAGTCAGCAAGCTGGAGCATGAATTGTGCTGGCTGCCAGCCTCATATTATGTATGACTGCAGACTCGCTGCCCTGCACTAACATGGATGATGTGCCGATAGAGTTCCTGGCCTGTTATATATTGATTTATGCAGGAAGTGGCAGGGCGGCAGTCAGGGCGCAGTAGACATTGACGTGACCTATTCCACTGTACCGAAAACATACCTTATTAATTCACAGGAGCCGACATCAAGTCCCTACAAATCATCCTATTAAAGGGGTATTTCTATTGCTATGGTATACCATCACTTTATGATAGACAGGGGTACGACATGTGGATGATCCTGAGAATAAAGGGGTCTCAGCACTGCGCCCCTTCACAGTTTTTCTATGCAAGGAGCAGCAGCACAATCTCCTGCACCACTGCACAAATCCTCAAAGCCCTGGTCGTGAACATTAGGAATAATAGAGGAGCAGTGGTACCCAGCACAGTGATGACCATATATACCACGACTCCATGCAAACTGCCTATCTTAGAGCTCCCCTTTATACTGCTGATCAGTGGGGACTGCACCTATAAACCAGCAATATAAAATCCTATAAAACACTCCCTAAGGGATGTTCACACAAAGGAATTTGGCTCAGTCGTCCTCCGGCCCTGTCTAACATGTAGTGAAAAGCCGAAGCTGGGCTTGGACTTGATGCCACCGAGTCTCAGACACAATGGGGGCCCTTCGGTGATCGTCTCACGCCACGGAGCCTGCGCCCGAATCATCCACGGAATTAGGATGAAGATATAGGAAGACACTCCTTTCTGCAGCATCCTGAGATAAAGAAGCTCCGTCACTGCCTCTCATTGACAACAATGGAAATCAGATTCCGGATGGAATTTGAAGCTGAATGTTTTTTTTGCTTGACCAAATTCCACAGTGGAATTTGCAAATTCTTTAACAGCCAGGCGGAATTTTTCAATAGGGGTTATCAGGCGGAAGATCGAGCATGATGTTGTTTTATATTAAAATGAATGGGGGCTGATTTCAGGCCGACTTTGGAGCTGATTTTGACGCAGAATCTGCCTCAAATTCAGCTGTGTGAACACACTCTAAGGCTATGTTCACACTACCATTATTACAGTCCGTCGCTGCCATCTGTCATAGGATGACAGCAATGGACATTAATAGTAGTAGAGTAATGGACTCAGGCAGCGCCCCCTCCGCCTGGGCCCAGTCCCATTGACTATAACAACATGGCGGACACTTTCCTCCGTCATGTTTGTTTACTATATAGTTTAAATATAGTCAATGTGGGCTGAATCGTGCACAACCCCTTTAAGAGTACGTGCACATGGGATTTTCTGCACCCTAAGGTGCCATTTTTGTTGGCCATTGATTTACACAAATTTCACCCAATACAAAAAGCGAAATCCACATTGAAAGCCCACAACAGAAATCGACATCCACTGCCGGCCAATTTCCACTGAAGATTTGGAGGAAGTTTTGCTAAATCTCATGCACTTTGCCGGTACTGTAATACACTGCAGAAAATACCCCTAAAGGAATATTCCCATTGTTATAAGGTGAAGGCCTAGGATATGTTCTCATTCCATGACCAACAGAGGGGTGTCGGGCGTTTGGGGACCCTCACCAATTCTGAGCATTGGGGAGCGCAGCGTTATCTCAGGATTAGGGGGTACCGCAGGTCAGGCCCTCGGTGATCGTGTATCCTAGCAACAGGTCACCACTTTATAAGATCAGAAAACCCCTTTAACACGGAGCTGGATAAACCCAGGGGTCAGGTACCCAATGCACCTGCCAGTTTGCCGCTGGTACCCACCTGCAGTTTTGGACATTTTTTCCCCAAAGTGCTAGAATTTTAGAAAGTTGAAAGACAAAAATGAGGGTCAAAGAACAGGAAGCCCCCGCCTGTCATGTAAGAGGTTACACATGGGGCCTGTTTTTCTTATGACCCTCATTTGTTGGTTTTTCTTACCAGAGACGCCACCCCAAGTCCTTAGGCAGTGTCTGGTATTACAGCTCAGCTCCACTGAAGGATGAAAACCACAACCAGTCTCTCCGAACATGAAATGGCTGATAACAGGGAATAATAGATTACATTTAACTGCACAGCTGTGACTTGTAATGCCAGGGGAAAGGCATGTTGGGACTTGTTGTACTTCTGGAGCAGAGGGGCACTCTGGGACTAGTAGTTCTTCTAAGGAGAGGGGTCACGCTGGGACTAGTTGTCCTTCTGGCTGGGTGGGAAGCAAAGTGGGCCTGGTAGTCCTTCCAAGCAGGGGGACGTGTGCTGGGAGTAGTAGCCCTTCCAAGGCAGAGGGCAAGAACTGGGACTAGTAGTGCTTCTGGGCCTAGTAGTGCTTCTGGGACTAGTAGTGCTTCTGGGACTAGTAGTGCTCCTGGGACTAGTAGTGCTTCTGGGCCTAGTAGTGCTTCTGGGACTAGTAGTGCTTCTGGGACTAGTAGTGCTCCTGGGACTAGTAGTGCTCCTGGGACTAGTAGTGCTCCTGGGACAAGTGGGGCATGTGCTGACAGCAGTAGACCTTCACAGACAAGGGGACATGCAATGAGTAGTCCTTCTAACGCAAGGGGTGCACCATGACCCATAGTCCTTCCAAGGTACGAGGCATATTGGGACTAGTAGTCCTTCTGAGGCATGGGGCACATTGGGACTAATAGAACAACTAGGCCATGGGTGCTGGGACTCGTAGTCCTTCCGAAGCAGGGAGTCATGCACTGGGACTAGTAGTCTTTAGAGGCCAGTGGGAGCGCTGGGACTAGTAGTGCTCCTAGGGCAGGGTGCATGCACTGGGACTACTGACTCCTTCCTGAGCAGGAGGGGCACTGGGACTAGTAGTCCTTCTACAGCTGGGGACTAGACAGCCATTTAGGGGGCACATAGGGACTGATACGTCTTTTGGGGTCACACTGGGTCTTCTGCAAGGCCTAGTAGAATGCTGGCACAGGATTTGCTGAGGGCTGTAGTCCCTGTAGTCCCCTGTAGTCGGGGGGGGGCGGGGCTGTAGTCCCCTGTAGTCGGGGGGGCGGGGCTGTAGTCCCTGTAGTCGGGGGGGGCGGGGTTGTAGTCCCCTGTAGTCGGGGGGGGCGGGGCTGTAGTCCCTGTAGTCGGGGGGGGGCGGGGCTGTAGTCCCCTGTAGTCGGGGGGGCGGGGCTGTAGTCCCTGTAGTCGGGGGGGCGGGGCTGTAGTCCCCTGTAGTCGGGGGGGGCGGGGCTGCAGCACCACACACACATGGACAGCTCCTTACCTTGAACTCCCGGCTGTGCTGCGGGGTGTACTCCAGGGTCCACAGGGACCGCAGCAGTTTGGCCAGCTGCTCGGTGACCTCCCCCCGGTCCTGGGCCCCCGGGCTGGGTAGGGGGCTCCCCGAGGCCTCGCTCTCCTTGTACTGCTCCAGCCCCAGGAACTCGGCGAACAGGTCGGTGTTGCTGAGGCACTGCAGCACGGCGTTCATGAAGCAGGTGTTGCCGTGGTTCTTCAGGCCGGACAGGCCGGGCACTCGGCTGGGGCTCGGGGAGGGCGGCGGCGGCGGCAGCAGGTGCGGGGACTCCGGGGGGTTGCGGCTGGGGCCGGGCCGGAGAGCCGCTCTTCTCCCGGGCAGTGGCAGCAGCGGCGGCGGCAGCAGCATCGTCCTCCTGCTCGGTGCTGAGGTGGGACAAGGCGCTGAGAGTCCGCAGGAAGCGGCTGACTAACCCGCCGCGCCGCCAGAACAGCTTCTTCCCCAAGGAGACCTTCTTCTCCTTCCCGCCACCGGCCGCCGCCGGGGCAGCACCCGACACCTGCGACATGAGGGCATTCCCCTCCGGGCCCCGGGGCTGCCTGTCACAGGGAGGTGCAGCACTCACTTCCGGTCCGGGGGCACCCTGCAAAAGTGTCCCCCACCGCGGCCGGGGCCAGATTGGAGCTGCTCCTGGATGCTCTGCTGACGTAGGTGTCACGTGGTGTAGCCGGTCACATGACCTGTGCTGGATTCCCTAGTCTGTGTAGTAGAGGAGGGGGCTGTGACCCTGAGGATGTGGGGGGTTGTAGTCCTGTACAGTGGTGGGGTAACCAGTCTGGGGTGTGCTGAGGGGACGATGTGTGTGTGAGCTGGGGGGCATTATGGTGCACGTTTAGGGTCTATAAGTACAGGATCACTAGAATGGGAATCCTGAGACCCCAATAGTAAGGGTGCAGCAGTGAAACATGTCCCACCCCTCCATGCCAAGGCTTCAAGACTGATGGCGAACTACATATAGCACCTGGCTGCCAAGGAGCCATTATACTGTGTGGGAATCACAAGGGGGCATTATACCATGGGGGGGTCACAAGAGGGCATTATACCATGTGGGGGTCACAAGAGGGCATTATACCATGTGTGGCCACAAGGGGGCATTATACCATGTGGGGGTCACAAGGGGGCATTATACCGTGTGGGGGCCACAAGGGGGCATTATACCATGTGGGGGTCACAAGGGGGCATTATACTGTGTGGGAATCACAAGGGGGCATTATACCGTGTGGGGGTCACAAGGAGGCATTATACTGTGTGAGGGCCACAAGGGGGCATTATACCGTGTGGGGGTCACAAGGAGGCATTATACTGTGTGAGGGCCACAAGGGGGCATTATATCATGTGGGAATCACAAAAGGGCATTATACCGTGTGGGGGGCATTATACTGTGTGGGGGTACAAAGGCACTGGATGGGATTGGGCAGTGGCGAAGGGCGCATGGATGGGGTTAGAGGCGTTTCTTACACTAGGTTCACACTCTCTGTTGTTCTGGTCTGTCGGAGGACTAGAGGCAGACCGCTAACACACGGAGTCCGATGGACCCCACTGACTGTAATGGGGTCCATTTGGAGTCCGTCATTTTAAAAGTGAAAGGAAAACGTCCTCCATGCAGGATTTTTTTTTTCCCTGACAATTTTCAGACAAACAATGCACTGGAGACTCCGGCACAGATGAGAACTTGGCCTTAGTGTACAGAAATTTGCTGCTCCACACACCGCAGCTTTGGTCCCTCTCATGGGCCCCTTAAAGCGGTGAGGTAGGATTTATTGATGTCCTTAAGATTTTCAGCTCTGACCAGCTACTTAAAGGAGTTGTCCAGAATGAAAAAAAAAAAATTATATCAGGCGGGGGAAGGTGAAAAAAAACCCAAAAAGAACCACATACTCACCTGTCCCCAATGCTCCGGTGTCTCCTAGCGTGGTCCGGTCCTGTTGCTCTGATGTTTTCTTCTGGTGGAAGTCCCCGCCACACATAACCGCTGTGGTCAATTAGCGGTCTACGGAAAGGGACCCAAAACGTCACAGTGCGGCGAGGACTTCCACCAAAAGAAAACATCAGAGCAGCAGGACCGGACAGCGCTGGAAGGCACCGGTGACAGGTCAGTATATTTTTATTTTTTTCACCTTCCTCGGTCTAATATAAAAAATATATATATATATATATATATATATATATATATATATATATATATCCTGGACAACCTCTTTGGGCTGGGGACCCACATTGTGGAAATGCAGCTTTTTTTTTGTTGCAGATTTTGTTGTGTTTTTTTGAGCCAAAGCCAAGAATGGCTACAAAAGGAATAGGGAATATCTATGAAGTTCTGCTACGTCTGCTCAGTCCACTCCTGGCTTTGGCTCAAAAAAACACAGCAAAATCTGCAACAAAAAAGCTGTGCTTCCGCAACGTAGGGCCTCAGCCTTATAGTGACCTCTAGTTATAAACAAGTTTGCATAAATGAATAGTTCGGGTGTCTATAGGAAACTTTGAAATATATCTTATTGAAGAAATCTGTTTCCTTCTCCACTTTTCCGGCAGAGTTACTTTCTACATATTAGTCTATGAAGAGAGGAGGAGGGTAGAAAAGACACTCAAATAATTACTGCTGTTACACTCTGCTATTCCTTGCCTTTTTAACACTGCCAGGTTGTAGATAAGAGGCTAGGAGTGCACAGAATGAGGCAATAAATCCATTAACCAGTCGTCAGGAAAATCTCACTCCCTCCTCCCCCTCCATAGAGCTCTTTGTGCGAGACTGAATACAGATTTAATGTAAACCAGCAGTCAGATAGCAAATAAGGAGCAGGAGAACAGCTAAATAAGTGGAGAAGGAAACAGTTTTCTCCACTTTTCCTAGGATTTTGATTTCACGGCATTCACTGTGCGATAAAAATGACATGTACTTTATATTTGGGTCGTCGCGATCACAACCATGACAGTTTTATATAGTTTTTCTCATGTTGTAATACCTTTAGAGAAATCCAAAACTTTGAAAAATGAAAAATAAATATTTTAGTCGTCAAATTCTGACACCTGTAACCTCTTAATGTTTCCATGTATTGCAAAGTAAATTCTAGTCGCCTGTACTATTCATTTATGGAAAGTTCTTTATAACCAGTGGTCCACTTTAAATGGGACTAATCTGCAGGACCAGGCATGGCCACAGTCGGGGTATAGCGCTGGAGAGGACATGGGGCTCATGGCAGTCCCTTTAGCTATAACAATATAGATGGCCCGTCTATAGCCTAACCATTTCCCAGCTTGGGCCAGATACTACCAAAGTAGTGAACGTAAAGGAGGTCGCGTGCTTGAGTTTTTTTTGTAACTGCAGAGTCTTCGGTAGAGAAGAATGTGTATTTATGGGATTTACACAGAAAAGCTGAGCATGGGAAGCCTGGCCTGAATGATTCGTGAGCAGGGGTAGAAGGGGTTGCCTGTTCCCCAATAGATGAGAGTCCCAGAGATGAGAACTTCACCTGCCGTAAATCACTGTGATGGACGTACTCCTTTAATATGCTGTACATTAAAGGGGTTTTCCTGGACTTGGTCATGATGATGGGTCATCAGTATGTGATCGTGAGGGTCCAATACCTGAGATCCCTGCTGATCAGCTGATTGAAAAGACCCTGGCTCTCGCAAGCATTGTGGCCTCCTCACAGTGGTACAACACCTCAAATGAATGGGGAAAAGCTACAATACTGAACACAGCCCCTTAAGTAATGTATGGCGCTGGCGCCTTGCTTATATTCAGTGAAGAGGCCACAGCACTCATGCGAAGCTGCAGCCTCTTCAAGCAGCTGGTTGGTGAGGGCACCCACATAAATCTCATATTGATGACCTATGTAAGGTTCATCATCTTCCCCCCACCTTGCACGGCCCCTCTACCTGATACATCTATCATAGATAATGGTGCTACACTTACCCCAGTCCCACAAGCCCGCTGCCTTGGGATAACCTGAGACTCTGAGCTATCCTTCAAGCCGCACATCCAAACTCTCAACACCTCCTGCCGCCTCCAACTCAAGAACATCCATCGAATCCGCTCCTTCCTCATCCCTGAAACTCCAAAGATGCTAATCCTCGCCCTCATAATCTCCCGCTTAGACTACTGTAACACCCTTCTCCATGGTCTCCCAGCTAACACCCTCGCCCCCCTCCAGTCCACCTTAAACTATTAGGCCAAAAAATCTGCCATGGTATGTAAACTTATTAGCACAACTGTATAGACCTAATAATACTAAGAGGTCGCTATATAAGCAGGGAAACCATTACTAGAACTTCTGCGCATAAAAAGCCAATTTAGGATTTTGTATTCACTGTGTGGTAAAAATGACCTATACTTTTATATCGTTTTTCTCATGTTGTAATATCTTCAGAGAAATCCAAAACTTTGAAAAATGAAAAATAAATATTTTAGTCGCCAAATTCTGACACCTGTAACCTCTTAATGTTTCCATGTATAAGGCCGGGGCCCCACGTTGCGAATACGCAGCATTTCCACCGCGCCAAAAAATGTTATGTATTACAGCACCAGCAAAGTGGGTGGAATTCTGGCTAATCCCATCCACACATTGCAAAAAAAAAATCCACAGCGGAAAAACTGCAATTACAAAAACCGCTGCAGTTATGTAAATCGCAGCATGTCCGTTATACCTGCGGAAACGCCGGCGTTTTATGTATTGGTATAATAGAGGCCGAAAGTCCGCAGAGGAAAAGCGTTTTTTGGCAGCAACTCGCTATGTGGGGCCTTAGCCTAAGGTGTCTTTTTTGCGGCACGAGATGTAGTTTTTATTTCTACCATTTTGGGGAACGTCCAATGTTTTCATCACTTTTTATTCAATTTTCTTTATGAGGCAAAAAAGTGATTTTGCTAGTTTGATCTTTTTTACCGCTACGGTGTTCGCCGTCTGGGATATTGCCATCCCACTGTACGGAGACCCAGCAGTCAGGAGAGGAGCGGGCGCCATATTATAAGGTTGGACATCCAGCAGGATAGTACGGCGGATGTCTGTAAGGGGTTGCACCAGGTGGAGAGGTGTTTAGGTGTTGTGTATGAGACTTTTCCCAGATTTCAAGACTTTTTCAACTTATAAAAATGTGTTTACAGGCGTTATTGCGACCTCTGACTGAGGGACAAGGGGTGCGGCGTGTGTGGTCTTTATGTCCATGCTGGGTCCCTCCATTCTGTTACTGCAGCTCACTCCAGGCAGGACATGTATAGTGCAAGGCGCTGACACATGGAAGGGTCATTACATCCTGTGGCCTGCAGCGCCCTCTTCCGGTCTCCACTACAACAATGTATAAGTTTTCCTTTTAGGCAGAGGCTCCGCATTGCGGAAACGCAGCGTTTTTTGAGCCAAAACCAGGAGTGGATTTAGCAGAAGGGAGAAGTAGAAGAAGCTTCCTTTATATTTCCTAAGCCGCAGTAAAATCTGCAAAAAAAATAATTAAGTAGAAGTTTTCCCACCAATTACATTTAGTGCCCAGCAGGGGGACCTAGTGTTCAGTCATTCTTGACATTTGCAAGAAGAATAACAGAGGGACAGTACAAAAAAGCTATTGGGTTCTAGGATGAGTTCCTCTTTAACACAACGGATACCCAAAGTGACCATCCATTTCATATTGGAAATCTGCATGAAAAGCGATTCCCTTACATAAATGTAAAGGGGTTTTCCAGCCACTAATGCATGTTTCATACTGATGACCTATCCACAGGATCCAACTCTCGGACCGCACACAGATCAGCTGATCCGGTAGACTCTGGGCGCGGGAAACTACTGTGGGAAAAATCGCGGTTCTTCCCGCAGCGCTTTAGACAGAACGTTCGCAGAGGTTTCCTCTGTGGACTTTCTCTTTCAGTTATACCTATGGGGAAACCGCCAGCGTTTCCGTATGTATAATTGACATGCTGCGACTTCCAAAACCGTGCTGGTTTTGGAAATCGCTGCGTGTCCGCAGCACGATTTTTACCACAAAGTGGGTATGGGATTCCCTAGAATCCCATATCCACTTTGCTCTGACTATAAAACGCTGCGATTTTTTTTCGCAGCGTCTCCGCAGCGGGCTAATTGGGCTGTTTACGCCACGTGGGGTCTCGGCCTTAGGCTGAGGCCCCACGTTGCGGAAATGCTGCTTTTTTGGTTGCAGATTTTGTTGAGGGGTTTTTTTGAGCCAAAGTCAAGAATGGTTACAAAAGGAATGGGAAAGATATAGGAATGACTTCTACTTCTCCCTTCTGCTCAATCCACTCCATTTGGCTCAAAAAAACGCAGCAAAATCTGCAACAAAAAAAGCTGCATTTCTGCAACGTGGGAAAAGGGTTGTCCAGGCAAAAATGGACAACCCTTTTAACGTTTAAATCAGCTGAGGACAATCAGCGGCTTCAGCTGAACACTGGAAGAAACCAGGGAGACGCCGACGAAGCAGAAGAATAGAAACGTGTGGGAGACACCGGGCAACGGGACAGGTGAGTATGCATTTTTTTTTTTATTTGTTTCACTGCCTCCAGCTGATTTAAATGTTAAAAGAGTTGTCCATTTTTGCCTGGACAACCCCTTTAAGTACCCCCATCTTAGAAAGTAATGGACACCCACTGTGCAGGGGAACTGCAGTATAGTTCTACTGAAACAACTGGGGCTGTGACCCTCATATATAACTCACAGGCTGTCCATTTCCTTCTGATCCTCCTTGAGATGGTTCTACTCCTTCACTGGAGTCCAGCTGTGTTTAATGAAACTGATTGGACTTGATTAGGAGCGGCGCCCACCTGTCTATATAAGACCTCACAGCTCACACTGCATGTCAGAGCAAATGAGAATCAGGAGGTCAAAGGAACTTCCCAAGGAGCTCAGAGACAGAATTGTGGCAAGGCACAGATCTGGCCAAGGTTACAAAAGAATTTCCTAAGAGCACAGCGGCCTCCATAATCCTTAAATGGAAGAAGTTTGGGACGAGCAGAACTCTTCCTAGACCTGGCCGTCCAGCCAAACTGAGCAGTCATGGGAGAAGAGCCTTGGTGAGAGAGGTAAAGAAGAACCCAAAGATCACTGTGGCCGAGCTCCAGAGATGCAGTAGGGAGATGGAAGAAAGTTCCACAAAGTCACTATCACTGCAGCTTCCTCCAGTCGGGGCTTTATGGCAGAGTGGCCCGAAGGAAACCTCTCCTCAGTGCAAGACATATGAAAGCCAAAAAACACATGAAGGACTCCCAGACTATGTGAAATAAGATTCTCTGGTCTGATGAGATGAAGATTGAACTTTTTGGCGTTAATTCTAAGCTGCATGTGTGGAGAAAACCAGGCCCTGCTCATCACCTGCCCAATACAATCCCAACAGTGAGACATGGCGGTGGCAGCATCATGCTATGGGGGACAGGACGACTGGTGGCAATTGTAGGAAAGATGAATGCGGCCAAGTACAGAGATATCCTGGAAGAAAACCTCTCCCAGAGTGCTCTGGACCTCAGACTGGGCCGAAGGTTCACCTTCCTACAAGACAATGACCCTAAGCACACAGCTAAAATAACAAAGGAGCGGCTTCGGAACAACTCTGTGACCATTCCTGACTGGCCGAGCCAGAACCCGGACCTCAACCCAATGGAGCATCTCTGGAGAGTCCTGAAAATGGCTCCACCAACGTTTACCATCCAACCTGACGGAACTGGAGAGGATCTGCAAGGAAGAATGGCCGAGGATCCCCAAATCCAGATGTGAAAAACTTGTTGCATCATTCCCAAGAAGACTCCTGGCTGTACTAGCTCAGAAGGAAGCGGCGTCTACTCAATACTCAGCAAAGGCTCTGAATATTTATGGCCATGGGAGATTTCAGTTTTTCTTTTTTAATAAATTTGCAAAAATATCTACATTTCTATTTTTTTCTGTCAAGATGGGGAGCTGAGTGTACATTAATGAGAAATAACATTAACTTTTTTGATTTTAGCAAATGGCTGCAATGAAACAAAAAGTGAAAAATTTAAAGGGGTTTGAATACTTTCTGTACCCACTGTATATAGGGAAAACTTAAAGAGGTTTCAAGGATAAGTGTTTTTTGTTTTTTTTTTTGCAAAGGGGCCAGGGAAGGTGGAAAAAAAAAAAAATACTCACCTGTCCCTGGTGATCTGATGTCTCCCACCGCGGTCCGGTCCTGCTGCTCCTGGGGTCTTCTTCCGGCAGAAGTGATGTCTGTGTATTATTAGGAGAGGTCCGTGTCCTGATGTCTGCCTTAGCCTTGAGGATTTTTATGTATAAAAAAAAATAGAGACAAAAAATATGAAAAATAAAGTAAAAAAAAAATATCACCACTGCCACATCCAGGTATTAGTGACCTATGTAAAAATTTACATATGGGAGAAGGAAAATTTTAGTAGCTTTTTGTGCTATTAAAAATGAACACATGAAAACAGACTCGTTTCCCCTCCTTTTTTTGTTTGCATTTTTGCATATATTAAAATAAAGGAAAAAAATGCAAAAATAAAAACATAAAAATAACTTTTATCCCATAAATCCCTATTTATCACTAAAATAGATGCCAAAAAATGTTATAACACTCAATACCACATGTACATGGGTGCACCAAATGGTTAAATTTTTCACAAAAAAGCAAGTTATTCCTTGGCCATAGGACAGGGAATAATTTGCAGATCTGTGAGGGTCTGACTGCTCAAACCCCTGCTGATCAGCAGAACTTTGGTCCCCTGTTTTGGATGGGGCAGTGGTCGGCACGCACCTTTTCATTCATTTTAATGGGAGTGCTGGAGATAGCCAAGCAATGTACTTCAGCTATCTCCTGCGGCCATACAGTGCTATCTGCTATTTTAGCAGTCCAAGTATCCTTTGACGGACCAGAACAATAGACAGCGCAAATGTGAACGTAGCGTAACCTAGCAATGAACCTTTAAAAGTCTGGAGGCATAGGAGCCCAGGACCAGAGAATTTTTAAGAAAGTCAGATAGTAAAGCTATCACACCCCACTAAGGAATTTCAGGTTTCTGAGGGTATCTTTAGCTTTTTAATAAAGCTCAATCCACCACAGACAAAATAGGACTGAATAATTTAAACTGTGCTAATTTGTAAATGTGCCATTAGGAGGCGCTGCAGGCCTGACCTCAGCAGAGTCCTCTGTCTATGAGTGATGTAGGACATCAGGCTCAGGATACAAGAGGCAGAGATGGAATCTGCAGGTAGGCAGTGCTAGCACCTGGACCTGCCAAGACAGAAGCCCAGTGATGCACAACCCGAGCCTGCACATGGAAAATTCCCAGGATTGAAGGATTAAAGCAAGAAACAGCCTCCTACCTGCATTGTGTGCAGCTCCAGAGCCTTATACACCCACTGAGAGCCTGGATTATACAGGTGAGACCCATGTAATGTATACACTATATACCATATACACTGAGAGCCTGGATTATATAGGTGAGATACATGTAATGTATACACTATATACCATATACACTGAGAGCCTGGATTATACAGGTGAGACCCATGTAATGTATACACTATATACCATATACACTGAGAGCCTGGATTATATAGGTGAGATACATGTAATGTATACACTATATACCATATACACTGAGAGCCTGGATTATACAGGTGAGACCCATGTAATGTATACACTATATACACTGAGAGCCTGGATTATACAGGTGAGACATGTAATGTATACACTATATACCATATACACTGAGAGCCTGGATTATACAGGTGAGACATGTAATGTATACACTATATACCATATACACTGAGAGCCTGGATTATACAGGTGAGATACATGTAATGTATACACTATATACCATATACACTGAGAGCCTGGATTATACAGGTGAGACATGTAATGTATACACTATATACCATATACCCTGAGAGCCTGGATTATACAGGTGAGATACATGTAATATATACACTATATACTATATACACTGAGAGCCTGGATTATACAGGTGAGACATGTAATGTATACACTATATACCATATACACTGAGAGCCTGGATTATACAGGTGAGACCCATGTAATGTATACACTATATACCATATACACTGAGAGCCTGGATTATACAGGTGAGATACATGTAATGTATACACTATATACCATATACACTGAGAGCCTGGATTATACAGGTGAGACATGTAATGTATACACTATATACCATATACCCTGAGAGCCTGGATTATACAGGTGAGATACATGTAATATATACACTATATACTATATACACTGAGAGCCTGGATTATACAGGTGAGACATGTAATGTATACACTATATACCATATACACTGAGAGCCTGGATTATACAGGTGAGACACATGTAATGTATACACTATATACCATATACACTGAGAGCCTGGATTATACAGGTGAGATACATGTAATGTATACACTATATACCATATACACTGAGAGCCTGGATTATACAGGTGAGACACATGTAATGTATACACTATATACCATATACACTGAGAGCCTGGATTATACAGGTGAGACATGTAATGTATACACTATATACTATATACACTGAGAGCCTGGATTATACAGGTGAGACCCATGTAATGTATACACTATATACCATATACACTGAGAGCCTGGATTATACAGGTGAGACATGTAATGTATACACTATATACCATATACACTGAGAGCCTGGATTATACAGGTGAGACCCATGTAATGTATACACTATATACCATATACACTGAGAGCCTGGATTATACAGGTGAGACATGTAATATATACACTATATACTATATACACTGAGAGCCTGGATTATACAGGTGAGACATGTAATGTATACACTATATACCATATACACTGAGAGCCTGGATTATACAGGTGAGACACATGTAATGTATACACTATATACCATATACACTGAGAGCCTGGATTATACAGGTGAGATACATGTAATGTATACACTATATACCATATACACTGAGAGCCTGGATTATACAGGTGAGATACATGTAATGTATACACTATATACCATATACACTGAGAGCCTGGATTATACAGGTGAGACACATGTAATGTATACACTATATACCATATACACTGAGAGCCTGGATTATACAGGTGAGATACATGTAATGTATACACTATATACCATATACACTGAGAGCCTGGATTATACAGGTGAGACATGTAATGTATACACTATATACTATATACACTGAGAGCCTGGATTATACAGGTGAGATACATGTAATGTATACACTATATACCATATACACTGAGAGCCTGGATTATACAGGTGAGATACATGTAATGTATACACTATATACCATATACACTGAGAGCCTGGATTATACAGGTGAGACACATGTAATGTATACACTATATACCATATACACTGAGAGCCTGGATTATACAGGTGAGATACATGTAATGTATACACTATATACTATATACACTGAGAGCCTGGATTATACAGGTGAGATACATGTAATGTATACACTATATACCATATACACTGAGAGCCTGGATTATACAGGTGAGATACATGTAATGTATACACTATATACCATATACACTGAGAGCCTGGATTATACAGGTGAGACACATGTAATGTATACACTATATACCATATACACTGAGAGCCTGGATTATACAGGTGAGACATGTAATGTATACACTATATACTATATACACTGAGAGCCTGGATTATACAGGTGAGACCCATGTAATGTATACACTATATACCATATACACTGAGAGCCTGGATTATACAGGTGAGACATGTAATGTATACACTATATACCATATACACTGAGAGCCTGGATTATACAGGTGAGACCCATGTAATGTATACACTATATACCATATACACTGAGAGCCTGGATTATACAGGTGAGACATGTAATATATACACTATATACTATATACACTGAGAGCCTGGATTATACAGGTGAGACATGTAATGTATACACTATATACCATATACACTGAGAGCCTGGATTATACAGGTGAGACACATGTAATGTATACACTATATACCATATACACTGAGAGCCTGGATTATACAGGTGAGATACATGTAATGTATACACTATATACCATATACACTGAGAGCCTGGATTATACAGGTGAGACACATGTAATGTATACACTATATACCATATACACTGAGAGCCTGGATTATACAGGTGAGATACATGTAATGTATACACTATATACCATATACACTGAGAGCCTGGATTATACAGGTGAGACATGTAATGTATACACTATATACCATATACACTGAGAGCCTGGATTATACAGGTGAGATACATGTAATGTATACACTATATACCATATACACTGAGAGCCTGGATTATACAGGTGAGACATGTAATGTATACACTATATACTATATACACTGAGAGCCTGGATTATACAGGTGAGACACCTCATAGATTGTAAACTCTTGCGAGCAGGGCCCTCAGTCCCAGTGTGTGAATTGACTATTTATTTGTATTGTATCTTTTTTATCTGTACTTGAACCCTACAAATTGTACAGTGCTGCGGAATATGTTGGCGCTATATAAATAAAATTTATTATTATTTATTACACTATATACCACATAGACTGAGATCCTGGATTATACAGATGAGATACAGATAATGTATACGCTATATACCACATACACTGAGATCACATCTATCTATCATATCTATATCTATCTATCTCCTATCTATCTATCTATCTATAGCATATCTATCTATCTATCTATCTATCTATCTATCTATCTATCTATCTATCTATCTCATATCTAGCTAGCTATAGGAAAGTCCAAAGCAGCACAGCTATCACCTTTCCAGAGTATGGATGCAAATCTGATTGGAAGGCGGCTACTTTCACTATCTATCTATCTGTCTATCTCATATCCATGTCATATCCGTCTTTCTGTCTGATTAATGGGGTTTTCCAGCCCCTAATGCATGGTTTATACTGATCACCTATCCATAGGATAGGTTATTCGTATCTGATCTCTGGGGTCCGGCACCTGCACAGATCAGCTTTTCCAGCAGCTTCTGGGCCCAGGGAGCTGCTGCAGAGGATAAAGAGCAGAAGCAGGCCTATCCTATTCAAGTAATAGGAGCAGCGCTGCAGCCCCGTGCACTGTATAGCGGTGGTTCTGGGAAACTGCAGCTACAATCTTATGTGAATTAGTCTGCATGCATTCACTGCAGTAAGTCCCTGGGCCCAGCGGCTGCCGGAACAGCTGATCTGTGTGTGGACCCGTACCGATCAGATACTGATGATCTATCCTATGGATTGTTCATCAGTATAAACCATGCATTAGAGGCTAGAAAACCCCCTCTATCTATCTATCTATCTATCTATCTATCTATCTCATATCTATCTATCTATCTCTTATCTATCTATCTATCTATCTATCTATCTATATCTATCTATCTATCTCATATCTATCTATCTCCTATCTATCTCATATCTATCTATCTATCTCATATCTATCTATCTATATCTATCTATCTCATATCTATCTATCTATCTATCTCATATCCATCTATTATCTATCTATCTATCTATCTATCTATCTCATATCTATCTCATATCTATCTATCTATCTATCTCATATCTATCTATCTATCTATCCATCTATCTATCTCATATCTATCTATCTATCTATCTATCTATCTCATATCTATCTATCTATCTATCTATCTATCTATCTATCTATCTATCTATCTCATATTTATCTATCTATCTGTCTATCTCATATCTATCTATCTCATATCTATCTATCTATCCATCTATCTATCTCATATCTATCTATCTATCTATCTATCTATCTATCTCATATCTATCTATCTATCTATCTATCTATCTCATATCTATCTATCTATCTGTCTATCTCATATCTATCTATCTATCTATCTCTCCTTTATATAATCTAAAATTCAAACAAATGGCAGCACTCCACAGGTAGAAAAAAAGAGAGGAAATGAAACTTTATTCACACATCTGTGCAGCGTTTCAGCTCTTCTACAGAGTCTTTATCAAGCAAAACAGCCTAAAGACGCTGAGGATATGCTGAAACATTGCACAAATGGGTGAATAAAGTTTTATTTCCTCTCTTTTTTTCTACCTGTGGAGTGCTGCCATTTGTGCACCATTTTCTATATCATAATGCAGCCAGTTTTTCTTATCTTCTTTCTTTTTCTTCATTATATAATCTATTATCTATCAATCTGTCTATCATCTATCTATTCATAACATTATCTATCTGATATCATCTGTCTACCTATCTATCTCATATCTATCTATCTCATATCTATCTATCTCATATCTATCTATCATCTATCAATAAATCAATCTATTATATAATCTAATATCATCTATTTATCTATACATTATATAATACATTATCTATGTGTCTATCCATCTATCTATCTATCCATCTATACATTTTTCTGTCCATCTATCAATTATATAATCTATCTATCTATTTATCTATCTATTCATGTTATCTATCTACCTCTGTATATCTATTCATTATTATCTATCTGTCATATCCTCTATCTATCTATCTAGCATATCATCTACCTATTCATTATGTCATCTATCTATCTATCTATCATGGTATGACCCTGTAGTATGTGTATATACACCGCCACCTTGCTGTGTCATTGTTCCTGCTATATATAACACACATCCACCTGTGCGGCACATGCGATAATAATCTCTCCTGGGATAATAATGAGTCTATCCCAGGTCCTCCCAAATGTTCCCTCCTGCCACATAGCATCACCGCCCTGGAATCTGGAGCCTGCTGCTATAGTACAGGGATATAATAGCTGTCGGTGACTTTATGGAGTTCACATCTGGAGCTCCTCCAGTCTATGAGTAAGGAGATATCTGCTATAGGCTAGACTGGCTCTACCTGTCAGGGGATCCTGTCCTTACTGCCTCAGACCAGACCTGGCCAGGTGTATATAGACAAGAACATTCAGTTCATATTTGGACAATCTTTATGAGTGCTAAGGGTGAGATCGAGATCCTGCTCTCATTCACCATCCACATCCCTCAGACAGGTGAGGTCGATCTATTTGCTTGGTGCCCCCCACTTATCCCCCCACTTTACCACCCCCATAGTGAACATCTATGGGGTGCTTATTGATAGCGTAGTGCAAGGCTATTGTTTTATTGATGTATTATATATATTTAGTACTTTATGTTTTATATCCTTTATATTTCTACATATGGCTAATGCTGTTATTTCTTTTTTTACTTTGCACGTTGGCGGCCACTAATTCTTTTTATTTTTGCACATGGTCTACAAAAATCTGTTTTTGACTAGTCTTCATGGAACAGCTATAGGTAGTCAGTGACCGCCAAACAGCTCCACAAAGCTCAGCATACATGATCCCTGTGAGCGTGCAAGCCAGGCATGTGGGATATAAAGGGGGTTATTGGGGCATTTTCCATTTTTTAAGTATTTTTTTTATTTTGCTTACTTATATAGCGCCAACATATTCTGCAGCACTTTACAGATATTGTTATCACTCACTGTCCACAGTAGGGTTCACAATCTAAATTCTCTATCAGTATGGATATTCTATTCCTATCAATAGATAGATGCAGATAGATATAGATAATGGATAGATAGATAGATAGATAGATAGATAGATAGATAGATAGATAGATAGATAGATATGTGATAGATAGATAGGAGATAGATAGATATGAGATAGATAGGAGATAGATAGATAGATATGAGATAGATAGATATTAGATAGATAGATAATGAGATAGATATGAGATAGATAGATAGATAGATAGATAGATAGATATGAGATAGATAGATAGATAGATATGAGATAGATAGATAGATAGATAGATAGCTTTATTATTAGCTGTTTTTATTATGATGCACAATTGAAATATTACACTTCTATTAAAATATAGAATGTTCTTCTGATATTCCCTGCCAAGGTGGTAGTAATGGTCCTCCTAAATCAGACTTAGACTGGACCACAAACCAGCTTAGACCAAGTCTGTGACATCAGCCTGCAGGTTAGAGTAACTACAGGGCACCAGCCTACAACTTAGACTGACACTAGAGCATCATCCTACTGCTTAGACTAGGACTGGGATACCGTGCTACAGTTTAGACTGACACTGGGGCACCATCCTACTACATGTACTGAAATTGGGGTACCATCCTACAGCTTGGACTGACACTGGGGCACCATCCTACAACTTAGACCAACACTAGGGCATCATCCTATTACATGTATTGAAATTGGGGCTCCATCCTACAGCTTGGACTGACACTAGGGCATCATCCTACAGCTTAGTCTGGGCTACCATGCTACATTTTGGACTCACACTGGGGTACCATCTTACAGCTGGGAGTACCATCCAGCAAAGTCATCTGATTCTGGGGCTCCAACCTGCACTTTAGATTGACAATGAAGCACCTGCATAGACTGAATAGTTGAAGCTGCTGTTAGTGAGAATTGTACATTTTACCCCCTTTTTTACTGGAATTCGATGCATTGTTATTGCGTGCTATATGAGGTTGTATGATCAGTTTCCTGGAACTACTTGCTCGCGTGCTACACGGTTACATCACATTATTCAGCAAGTCATTGCAGTGCCATACAATGGACAAAGCAGGTACATTCCACAGACACAAAGTAGCTGGCTAATATTAGAAATGATAACAATTAGATGGCTGTGTATTTCTACCAAACAGGAGTATAGGACAATTATATTCTATGGGGGAATTACTAAATACGGGAAACTGATATGTGACACTCAGGATGATTCAGTCATAATCTATGCTAATATTAGTATGTTTTGTACCCAATGGCAAACTCGGCTCTGCTGCGTCTGACCATTTCAGTTCGGCTTCATCTGCACCTATTACAGCTCTGCCAGCCAAGTCTTGACTTGATAGTTGAAAAGGAACTATGTGTGTCTAGGTATGTGCTTATACAAGCAAATGCCTGAAAATATGCCAAATATTGCATATTAAGACGCCTGGCTGCCAAGAAAGGCAAATGCTAGACACCGCACTGTGCTAAACTCGGTATCTTACCTGTTCCAGATTCATCATGTCTAACGGTCCAAAGAAGAAACTTACCCAGAAGCTGAAGAAGAACCTTCCAGTGACGGGTCCCCAAGCTCCATCCTTGTATGAGTTGATGCAATGGTACTGCCTGACCACCAACACTCACGGCTGCCGGAGGATTGTGGTGTCCAAAGGTCGTCTACGTAAATGGATCTGGATTGTCCTCACGTTGATCGCGGTGGCGCTGATCTTCTGGCAGTGCGCCTTATTGCTTATGTCCTTCTATAGCGTCAGCGTGTCCATCACTGTCAACTACCAGAAGTTAACTTTTCCAGCTGTCACCATCTGCAACATGAACCCTTACAAGTAAGAACATTGGGGATACCTGTCATTGTAAGGGGTGGTTGTCTTTGTGGGATTCAGCTTGTATTCGTATTAGTAAGGGCCCTTTTCTGTACGAGTGCTGTCCGTGATAAAAAACAGACCCATTATAGTCAATGGAGCAATTCACACGTCTGTTTTTTCTACACGGATCGAGAGACAGTGAGAAAAAAATTGTGCACTGTTTTTATCTCTTTTCTCTTCTTTTCTTGGCCATTCATGTCTAGGGATCCTTAAAAAATCCGTGTTCTGTCCCTTTTGCATCCAGTTTTCACATATTCACTGTTAGGTGATGCTGAGAAATTAAAAAAGATGGCATCTGGTTTTTTTTTGCGTCCACTAACAATATAATATACTGGAGGTCTGGGATCATAAATGTACGCTGCACAGAGTGCCGGCCACCAAAGGAAATCAGAAAGCAGGTCTAGGACCCTTATGCAGCCTTAGTGTCTTGAGGGGGACCTGTGGGGCCCCCTTGGCTTCTGGGTCCTGTCACAGCTGCAACCCCTATAGTTAGGCCAGTGCAAGACGCTGAGATATGAGTCCCTGTTTGATTTAGTCTACACACTGTAGAGCTAGTCTAGCTGTCCCCTGCATAAGTCTCAACATGAATGCAAAGCCTAGGTCAGGAGCGAACTGATCAATTGGGCCGCTGTCCAGTGTCTGTCGCCCCTTACAAATGGCATCTTTCATGATGGGCAGACTTCTGTGACACTCATCTGGTTGAGCAGCTATGTATAGTACATTAAACGGCTTCATCGTTTAGCCTCCTTATCAAGTGGCCATCGCTGGTAGTGATTTCCCTCTCTTGGGAACATGTCAGTGAATTATACAACACCATTGATTCAATTTGAACTGTATAGTACTTCACTTTCCCTGGTGGTGGCGCCGCAGGGGAATAGAATACTTGCTGGTTTCTCCCACAGATCCCTATGATTAACTTATTGTCAGGCAACATTTTGCTCAAGTTGGACAACCCCTTTAAATGACTACTTCAGGCCTTCCATATCTAGAACATTTTATATATTATGGTATATTTCATTGTTATTCTACTGTTTTATATACTGAGAGGAATGGATATGTGCAGAAGGGTACAAGCTGTCACCCCGGATAATTCTCTATGCAGTTCGTGTATGTGGGAATTGATACAATCAGATCAGAATGAGAATATATTCCCATACCGCTATCACGTCATCAATTATTACCGTCCTGAGATTGGACGGGATCCCAGACCAGGTCACCAGCATTTTCCGGAGTATAATCTACCCTTGTCCTTTAGCTTAATTCTTAGTAGTAGTTAAAGGGGTCTTCCAAGAGAAGATATTGATGGCCAAACTATCTAAAGTGGTTACAGAGTTACTTCCATTTTTGCTCAAGGAATTGGACTAGCCCACCTATACTGACCCACAACTAGGCGAGCTGGTGTCTGAAGCACTGTGTGCACAGGCCCTGTGTGGCCGCATACAAGATCCCTACATAACCACATTACATACTGACCCTGAGCCACTCTACGTACCGCCATCTAGTACTACTATATTTTTCCCTCCAAGTCTTCCTTTTACCTTTGTAACACAGTTTATAAAACAACACGTGATGTGCACATTTACGTTTCCTCGTTTTGTAGTAGTAGTGAAATATTTTATTATTGTACAGTCTCCTATATAAGTGTCTAACAGTTTGGCGGTGTATTATTACAGCACCAAGAGGAGTCACACCTTGCTTTCGGAAGACCATTAAATGGGTTGTGCCACAAATGACGCTGCTGTAATGGTCAAAAAGTTTCAAAAAAAAGGTCCAGGCTTCTATATATTCCTACTGTGTTGACCCAGAGGAAGGGAAAAGCCTCCATGAGGCAGATGTGAATAGGCCCATATTTAGGGGGGAAAAAAAATTCTCACTTCCATATTTGTTTCCCATATTTACTTTCAAGGAAAGAATCCATACCCGTCTTAAACACCACCAGAAAGTCATGTTGTTGTTCCCCTTTCACCTGTCACTCCTTGTTGTCATGCCTATGGAGGCTTTGGCAAACAGCCCAGTTTGGCCTTATAACCCTTCCCCATTGGCAGTAAACCTGCCCTGGGTTTCCTGTCTCCTTAAACAATGCAGTGTTGCAAAGACCATCAGGGGCCACTGTAGACTTCTTCCTGTTACTCGAAAGAGTCTGAACCTTTCTGACAACTCCATCGGTCCTGGAGAGAATATCTTCTTTATGCTTTATTCTTTTTAGACACTTTCAAGGAGTGTCTAGGACTAAGATATTAGTGCATGCTGAGCAGTTCAGAGGCCTCACATCTAGTCCGAATAACTGATTGGTGGGGGTGCTGTGTGTTGGACCTCTACCAATCTGACATTGATCACCTACCCTAAGGACAGGTCATCAGTATTTTAGTCCAAGAAAACCCCTTCCATAAAGCCGTGGATAAAATTAGGTCTTCGCCTACTACAAAGCAGGTGCCTATAGTAACCGATCAGCCTTGTCTCTGCAGAGTGAGAGGGAGGAGAGCGAGGACGGGGTTCTTCCACGGATTGCTGAGTGAGAAAGGGACAGGGTAATATCTGGGTGACCAAGTGACCAAATAGATATCAGACATCTATATCCAGTTTCAAGATCTTAAGTCCGCGGAGCTTATTGGTAAAGAATGAAGATCCTGACTACGCATATGTAGTCAGGACACAGTCAGCTTCTCCTTTTTTGGCAGAAGTGTTTTGGATGGTTCTCATGGTATAAATATAGGTCTGGAAGATAAAAAAGGAAATTCATTGGCTTGAAATAAATAATTGTTCTAAATTCAGTGAGATTATGACATGGGAATATAATAATGAGCTTGTGAAAGCGATGTGTCATCGCCGTGCGGGGATTATGTGATCTCACGTGGTAACGTCCAAACACGTCTGGTGTTCACACAGTAAGCAAAAAGATATACATACATGTAAATCCATTATCTGGCTGAAACATAGTCATTAAAAGTTGCAAAAAAGTCAACAAGTTACTGAGATAGAACCAAAGGTATAGATACTTCCATGTCACTGGATATAGCTCATACAGGAGATATAGTAACAGACCTGCTTGTAAATACATTACTGATCTTGTTCTGTTACGGAGTTAACCGTCTATATTATATCCCACAGCTGAATTCAAAATTCTGTGAACTTCAGAGCTAAACTCTGCCAGGATTCTCTGCTTGTTCAGTGTCTGCAAAGTGCTGGCTATTGTGTATTGCATTCTGCAAACTAGAAATAACTGTATTATGGTAGCTCAGATACGTTGTTAGGAATATGGCCGTCAATAAGCTTGCTGACTGTTTCCTATAGCAGAATTGTGAATGCAGTCCTGAAGTATAACATAGGCTATACTATGGGTCAATACAAGAGTAGTAATGCTATTTATTAACTTTTTATGGACTGTAGATGAACTCTAAAGTGGTCCCTGGGACAGTTCAGCCATGTGTCTCTTCCTATTTTCTACATCCTAACTATTATATGAGTATAGATATGTATTAAGTATTGTATAACCAGCAGGAGCTGAATGCTTTGTGCTGTATGGGAAGGGTGAATAATGCAGAAACCAATAACCATACGTTGCCTGTCATCTGTAATTGCTGTCTGTTTCTTGAAGGCCCAGTACAAACACAAATATTGTAGCCACCGGATATAACCCGTGGTTATAGATGAGAAGAAGGAATGCATTGTTCATGTTTCTGTGGCCCGGGGCTATAGAATAAAGTGATATATTGTAACAACTTCCTCTGCCCTTTAAACACCCATAATGTGTCCTGCCTAATAAACATACAGAAAAACAAACACACAGTATATATTGCCTGTCTGTTCAGATTGTATCTGTATTGTACATGCTCAGTCAGAATATGACAACTCCAGGCTATTTGTTACACTGTATTTCTCAAGGTGCATGGGACGTCTCCATTCACTTCTACAGGAGTTCCAAAAACATAGAAATGAATGGAGATCCCTCTCTCTGGTCAGTGTGGACGTGAGATGGGTGTTGGGAAGCCCCCGTTCTTTAAAAGGGTTGTCCAAGACTCGGGAAAAATGGATTCTGATGACCTATCCACAGGATCGGTCATCCGTATCGGACTGGTCGGGGGTCGGACAGCTGGACCTGAGGTTAGGTCATCAGTATCCATTTTTCCTGGGTCTTGGGCAACCCCTTTAAGGATCCTGAGTCTGGGCTTGCTGGGAGTTGTAGTTTCACAAAAGCTGTAGAGTACATTGATCTGGCCCAATTGCTCTTGACTTGAATGACACATATAGAAGGCGCAAAGACATCTGCAGACGCTAAGTATATGAAGTTGATGCGTTACTCAATATCTGTGTATGAATGTGCGGTTGTGAGGGCGCTGTATGATCGTAGATATCATTATATTAGGATATTATAAATATGACATGTACAGTCGTATGAAAAAGTTTGGGCACCCCTATTAATCTTAATCATTTTTAGTTCTAAATATTTGGGTGTTTGCAACAGCCATTTCAATTTGATATATCTAATAACTGATGGACTCAGTAATATTTCAGGATTGAAATGAGGTTTATTGTACTAACAGAAAATGTGAAATATGCATTAAACCAAAATTTGACCGGTGCAAAAGTATGGGCACCTCAACAGAAAAGTGACATTAATATTTAGTAGATCCTCCTTTTGCAAAAATAACAGCCTCTAGTCGCTTCCTGTAGCTTTTAATCAGTTCCTGGATCCTGGATGAAGGTATTTTTGACCATTCCTCTTTACAAAACAATTCCAGTTCAGTTAAGTTTGATGGTCGCCGAGCATGGACAGCCCGCTTCAAATTATCCCACAGATGTTCAATGATATTCAGGTCTGGGGACTGGAATGGCCATTCCAGAACATTGTAATTGTTCCTCTGCATGAATGCCTGAGTAGATTTGGAGCTGTGTTTTGGATCATTGTCTTGCTGAAATATCCATCCCCGGCGTAACTTCAAATTCGTCACTGATTCTTGTACATTATTCTCAAGAATCTGCTGATACTGAGTTGAATCCATGCGACCCTCAACTTTAACAAGATTCCCGGTGCCGGCATTGGCCACACAGCCCCAAAGCATGATGGAACCTCCACCAAATTTTACAGTGGGTAGCAAGTGTTTTTCTTGGAATGCTGTGTTTGTTGACGCCATGCATAACGCCTTTTTGTATGACCAAACAACTCAATCTTTGTTTCATCAGTCCACAGGACCTTCTTCCAAAATGAAGCTGGCTTGTCCAAATGTGCTTTTGCATACCTCAGGCGACTCTGTTTGTGGCGTGCTTTCAGAAACGGCTTCTTTCGCATCACTCTCCCATACAGCTTCTCCTTGTGCAAAGTGTGCTGTATTGTTGACCGATGCACAGTGACACCATCTGCAGCAAGATGATGCTGCAGCTCTTTGGAGGTGGTCTGTGGATTGTCCTTGACTGTTCTCACCATTCTTCTTCTCTGCCTTTCTGATATTTTTCTTGGCCTGCCACTTCTGGGCTTAACAAGAACTGTCCCTGTGGTCTTCCATTTCCTTACTATGTTCCTCACAGTGGAAACTGACAGGTTAAATCTCTGAGACAACTTTTTGTATCCTTCCCCTGAACAACTATGTTGAACAATCTTTGTTTTCAGATCATTTGAGAGTTGTTTTGAGGAGCCCATGATGCCAGTCTTCAGAGGAGATTCAAATAGGAGAACAACTTGCAATTGGCCACCTTAAATACCTTTTCTCATGATTGGATACACCTGGCTATGAAGTTCAAAGCTCAGTGAGGTTACAAAACCAATTTTGTGCTTCAGTAAGTCAGTAAAAAGTAGTTAGGAGTATTCAAATCAATAAAATGATAAGGGTACCCAAATTTTTGCACCGGTCAAATTTTGGTTTAATGCATATTGCACATTTTCTGTTAGTACAATAAACCTCATTTCAATCCTGAAATATTACTGTGTCCATCAGTTATTAGATATATCAAATTGAAATGGCTGTTGCAAACACCCAAATATTTAGAACTAAAAATGATTAAGATTAATAGGGGTGCCCAAACTTTTTCATATGACTGTATATATGATGCATATGGATTGACTTACTGTGTATTTTGCAGGTATAGTAAAATCAAACAATACGTGGATGGATTGAAAACGCAAACTATACAAGCACTGAAGGAGATATACGGATTCTCAGAATCCTCAGCTCGCAGGCGCAGAGATGTGGAGTCACTACCAGGCGCGCGGCCAGGGGAGCTCGATTACCTCAGCCAGATTCAATTGTTTGTGGTGAAAAGCATCCATGGCAATGAGGTAGATACTGAGGAAATCCTCACACGGAAAAGGAGCAGAATGAACGCCAGGGTGGATCACAGGAGTACAGAGACCCCCGCTGGGAACATTGTTGGGTACAAATTGGTGAGTAGCACAGACACTTCTTAGCTTCTTCTCACACTAAGGAATTAAGAACTATGACCACAATACGGATTTGTGGTCAGAGACACTAAAAGGTATTTTTCACAGATTCTGCTACAATTGCGTCTAGAGACATTGGCTAAGGGTCTACAATATGGAGCGTTAGGGACTGTATGTACCAGTGGGCCGGGATTGTGTAAACATCATTGCCGTGTACATGAGGATTTTTCGCCACCTCCAACAACTCCACTGTTTTGCAGTATTCAATAAGTACCGCTCCACTGATTCCAGCCCAGTTGGAATTTTTTTCTCTACCCCCCACCATTCCTGAGTAATTGCTGCTGTTAGCTTCAGCACTAAATACACTAATTGGTCTCTCTACTATCAGGTGGGCGGTCCTGGGCCGGGGACAGATAGTCAGGGACCGCCCACCTGATACTAGGGAGCATGATTTTGTTGAAACTAATCGAAATGATTGCTCAAGAAACTCCAACGGCATCGGAATCAGTGGAGCGGCACCTATTAAATAATGCAAAGAGTTAGAGTTGGTGATGGAGGGGGTGAAAGGTCCTCTTTTTACAGTCTTTCCTGAGGTCAAAAATCCATTGAATGCTTTTAACAAAATACTTGAAATATTTTGTAGCTCTGCAAATACCGCATGTCTTCTAGGACATCCTTCTCTAAAAATACATTCAAAATTCTACAGGTTGTTACTTTGAATCAGTCAGCGCTGTGCTGACAGACACTCCCCCGCCTCTTATGGTGCTATCATGCTGCATTGCCTTCTGGGTAATATATGACTATGCAGTGATATGAAGCAAAAGAAAAGAGTATGAGCCAGCAAGGGGAGCTAGAAAGTGTGAGCTCAGAAGTCCTCAGAGTTTTTACTGCTAATGTGCATAGGGTATAAGATCTCACTATATACATTGATAATATAATATAACCAACTGGTATAGTAAATTCTAAATTGGTTCACCATGGTATGACATATATTACATACATGACATATGATAAAGTTACCCCAATCTTTATACTGAGGTCTTTGTTTTTTGATCTATTAATATATGACATTTTCCCATTTTTGTCCTATAACAGTGCGACCCCAACAACAGCAGCGACTGCACCATCTTTACTTTCAGCTCGGCCATCAATGCCATCCAGGAGTGGTACCGGCTACACTATATGGACATCCTGTCAAAAATACCAATGGAGGAGAAGATTTCGATGGGTTACTCTGCCGATGAGCTATTGATCAACTGTTTTTTTGATGGCAAGCCCTGCGATGCCAGGTCAGTATTCAGGATTCTGAAAAGATGGCCGTCAGTAAAGTTTTACCTTCTTCTTGGATACTACCTGTAGTTGCTCATTAGACCAGCTCAGCATTAAGATATTTAAAATAATGGCATTATGCAAATTTCCAGATAATGCTGCAGTATAGTCATGTAGACAATGCCGGATATGACTCCTTGGAGCTATGAACTAATTGCAATCACATAAAAATCTACAAATGACTTTGATTACTGATGGAAAGTTCTTTATGTCGAGCGTCTTCATTCCACCAGTCTTGGTAATGCATAGCCAATGACTCGAAGTGATCATATGGTGAGATAGGCGGCCAGAACTGAGGGCATCTTAGACCTGGAAATATGTTACATAACAGGAGTATAATGATGGTCGCCATCTATTGCATATAGATTGGGCATATCTGGAAATTTCTAGGGGGACTTGAAAAGAGGATTTGTCCAAGGTTGGTGTGAATTCTTCTCTACTGGCAATTTTCCTATAGGGAGTAATGTATTACTACTAATGGGGCATCAAAGTCCAAAGTCCTGGGAGGTAAATGGGTGTCTAGTTTGAAAAATCAGTTTTATATACTAACCCTATTACTGAATTCTAAGGTAATAAAGCGAGGAGGGGGATGATCCTTTGTTCAGGATCATCATCTCTTTGTTAGGGTGGAGAGTAGTTACAAAGAGGGTCTCTCAACCTGGAGGACCCATCCTGTCCCGCATTACACAGACAACTCATTGACTTGAATGGACACGGTGTAATGCTTAGTTTGCCCTGCGGTGGCGCTGTAGGAAATTTATACATTTACTCCTTGTCTGCAAATGGATTACCGCTGATCTATGGGGTTCCCAACAGAGAGACAATTTGTGATCTGCTTATTTTTGAGGGACCCATCTAATATGTAGGGAATGTCCAAAGTGGTCAACTCCTTTAAGTTTTAATGTAAAATCTTCCGAAGTATTAACAAGATATTTGTCCCTTCTTTGTGAAGATGATTGTCTTAAAGTTTGACAGCAAACTGTAAGAGTATGTTCATTTCCATTGCAGAAATTTTACCCTATTCCATCACTCGTTGTATGGCAACTGCTACACCTTCAATGACGCCCAGCAGGAACACTTGGTGGAGTCCTCCATGGGTGGTGCCGAGTCTGGTAAGAACTATTTAGATGCTGTATACATCTTCCACATATATATATATGAGCTGTCACATCTATCTATCTATCTATCTATCTATCTATCTATCTATCTATCTCATATCTATCTATCTTCACAGTGTTATCACTTTTTGTCCTTAGGGCTGAACGTGATCCTCTATATCGATGAGGATGAGTACAACCCTTTCTTGGTTACTGCAGCAGGAGCTAAGATAATAGTGCATGATCAAGATGATTTCCCATTCATTGAAGAATCAGGGACAGAAATTGAAACGGCCACAGAAACCTCTCTCGGGATGCAGCTGGTAGGTGAAGGAACAGTATTAAGTGTAACCCTTGAACTTAAAGGGGTTTTCTAAAGAAAAGTTATCAATACCAGGTCGGTGAGGGTCCAGCACCTGACACCCCATGGATCGGCTGTTCTCAGCAGCTGATAGAATTGAGCAGGAAGCAGACAGCTCCGTTCTCTGTGTAGTGGCCAGACCAGGTAGTGCAGATCAGCTCCCACTAAATTGTGCACCACTACTAATTGAAACTGGGCACAATCTCTGCAGTACACACCACTCAGACTTGCAACTGCGGCAATGAGCTGGGCATCAGGATGCAACATAATTGCAAATGACTATCTTTATCCTGCTTACCTAACTGCAGAAATTAGTTTTAATGCATATTGTTAAAAGTAACATTTTAATTAATTTACTACTTTGCTACTCCTACTTCACTTCTCCCTCTCCATAAGTGATTGTTTTATAGGGCCAGTGGCGCACACCCAAGTTAATTTTGACAGAGGTGAAATAACTTTTAGTTTAGGATATATTAAATATGAGGCCGGTAATTGATGTCTATCAGGTCTGTCTGGTAATTCTGGATTGTAGAGATACAAGATTAAGAATGACTTGGAGAAGATACTGGCAAGTAATGAAAGAATATACTGAGATTATTCTATTGTTATTCCAGACAAATTCTACAAAGCTAAGTAGTCCGTACAGTGACTGCACCATCGATGGAAGTGACGTCCCTGTCCAAAACTTGTACAACAAGAACTATACCTATCAGGTAAATGCCAGGTTATGATAATGCATTTTTTTAATATATGATAGATAGATATATAGATAGATAGATAATGAGATATATAGTTTTTTGTCAAAATGCTAATGAGCTTTTTGAAGCAATGCAGGTGTTGCCTAAAGAGGTACATGGCAATAGCCTTATTGCTCCAAAGAGCTCATTTGCATATTGACAAAAAGAACAACATTTTGGCAATGGAGTCACCAAGACATAAGGAGAAAACTCTGTTTGATTCAGGTGACCCTAACCTATCTATCTGCAGGACGTAGTTGATTTGCTGGTTCTGGTTCTAACTAGTAGCTATGTCCATCCCTTTTGCAGATCTGTCTGTACTCGTGTTTCCAAAAGCAGATGGTCCAGACCTGCGGTTGCGCACACTATGACCAGCCATTGCCTGAAGGGGCGAAATACTGCAATAATGATGAATTCTCTGGTTGGAGTAAGTTGTATTCTTTATATCATGTGACATCACTGATTCCTAGCAGCAGTGAATGCCAGATGACATGACATACTTTCTTTGTATATCATGATAGTAATTTTCAGACATATAGATCATTTATTCATTTCATATTCCATTCCTTTTCTTCCAGTTTATTGCTACTTCAGGCTGCATAAAAGATTTGTCCAAGAAGAGTTGGGATGCCAAAGTACTTGTCGCGAGACTTGCAGGTGAGACTAAGATTGAAGTCCTGTATTAGGTGTGTCTGCATTGTCACGGTGCCGTTATAGTTCCCATGTAGAATCCCAATGACTTTCCCAAGTTCCTGCCTATTTACAGGAACACTCCAAGCAAAATACTCAGGCCCTGCACTAGGCATAATACAGTGTATAAGCTGTTTCCAAAGAGTTGTTTTTTAGCAGCCATACATGTAGGTTCTAAGACTTCTTAAGTCTTAGCAATTAGACTTGCATAGAAAGACCAAGAACAATCGCTAGGCTCCAGCTGACCTTGCCAGTTTGATTCTTGATCCCTTCCTTCTTCCCCGGGACTTCTCTAGTTACTGTCGGTCTTTTGTTCCCATCTAGCCTTGTCTTGTGTGGTACTTTAAGAAATTATTCTTTAGACATTCACATAAATAGAATATATGTTTTTGTCTTTTCAGTTTTAGAGAATGGACGTTTATGAGAAGTGTGGCTCGGTGGCCTTCATTAAGTGCCGAGGTAAGACAATCAGGGCTTCTTCTTCTGAAAGCTAATCACACCGCAGATACTATTTCTTAAGAAAACCACGAGTTATCCATTACATATTACACATCTTGTAAGGTAGATAGAGTGCCTACAGGTAATATGGACATTCTGTGTGCTGCCATATGAGGACTCCATGAGTACTCTAGAAGCAATCCTTTAGAAGAAGAAAAAACTTCTATGACTTTAAAGAGGACATTTCTCCAACTCTTTGCATCCTTTAATAGTACACTGATTCCAGCACAGTTGGAATTTTTTCTCTAGCCCCCATCATTCCTGAGCAATCAGTGCTATTAGTTTCAGCTCCCAGTATGGTAACTATGGTAGGTCCTTGACTGGAGCAGATAGTCTTGGACCATAGTCTGATGGTAGAGAGCAGAATTAGCTTATTTGGTGCAGAGACTAACAGAAATGAGTGCTGGGAAAGGGTGGAGGTTAGAGAAGAAATTCCAACTATGCCAGAATCAGTGGAGCCGCACCTATTGAAGGAAGTAAATAGCTGGAGTTGGTGAAGATGGTGAAAGATCTTCTTTAAACTGTGAGCACATGGTGGTACCATATAGGCCCATAATTGTCTATAGACACCATATTATGGATACATATAACACAAAACCATATTACAGCCAGGCACATAACACCTAGGGGAAGGTCAATATAAGATGCATTGACTTCAACCGATAAGATAGACAACATTGGGCATCTATAACCATAGTCTGTTAATTTTTGGAAATGGAACTCGCCATTACAATTGTATCTGACAACATTTTCCTTTCTGTTTTATTTAGGAGTGGACACTGCGAGTTCTGTCCTGGGAGCTGGGAAGCAAATTAGAAAAAAATCTGACCAAGTAAGTGTCTACAGATATTTGAGGTGGCCATAGATGGCCAAAAGCAGTAGAAACATGACCATGATCATTGCGTTTCAACATTGCCCTAAATTATTGGCCGAATTATTAGTTAATTGTTAAATGCTATTACTGTAGTCACAACAGTCAACAATAATTGTTATTGGGGCTGTCTGGTTTAGGGGACCCCGACCTATAAGCCAAAACTGAACGGACATACAAGGCTTATTACTTGTTGTGGAGGACACAGCATTTCCAAGTGTTCCATGGAGAGCCCATTGATTTCAGTGGACAGTGTGTAATGCTTCATGTCCCCAGTGGTGGCACTGTTTCAAAATTGAACACCTGCTGCCAGGTTCCTGACAGTTTACAGATGATTATTGAGATTTCTTTTAAGACAACTAGTAATCAGCATATCATGGAGGATCCCTTTTAACGAAAAGAGGTTTTCCTTGCCAGAAAACGCTTTTAGTTAGGCCCTATAAATTATCCACCCTATATACACATATATATATTACGTAATTTAGTAACATCAGCATTATCTTGCTTGTCTGAGCTGGTATTTCTTTACCTCTACGTCATGCTCATAATAAGACTGTTCACATTGTTGGCTCCATATAACATAACAATTCCTATGTACTATGTTTCATGATTGTAATAATTACTCATTAATTACCTGGGGATGTAATTCTATGATTACAAACCTGTCTTTATTCAGAAGGCCAGACACAAAACCATGTGTCAGGAAATTACTAGCTATTTGCTTAAAACGATTTCATTAAAATATATCAGGCCAGTTTCTACACAAACAGGGAAATACTAGGAAGGCAGCATTGACCTTAAAGAGGTTCTCTTGTGACATCCTTACTTGTTAGAAGGCATCCTGTAGCCGGAACCCCCAACGATCATCTATAATCTTTGGGAAAATCTGTCAAGTGTTTAATTTCCCTTCAGTGCCACCACAGGGCAAGCTAAGCATTACATAGTGTCTCTGGTCACGCAAGACAAGACAGGTCCTCCAGTGATAGAGGAACTCTTTGTAACCACTCTCCACTTTGACCAAGTTAGAGATTCCTCTCTATAAACTCAGCATTTCTTAATAGGGTGTATGAAAATGGGTTTTTGAAACCAGACAACCCCTTTAATTCAACCATTATTAACACCTGTGGAGTTTTTGAGTTTTGAGTTATGTTCACATACTTAGAATTCTACTCTTTCGTTTTTTAGAACTGATCTAGCAAACCTGAACATCTTTTACCAAGACTTGAACCTCAGAACTATTGCTGAAAGTCCTTCCTCCAGTGTAAGTCCTTTCTACATCCTTACCTGTTTCCAGAAACATACATTAACTAGAAGACCCTTATAACCATGTGCCATTTATGATACTGGTATCTTCTCATGTGGCTCTTTGTTTCCCTCAGTCACCAGGGCCCAGTTGTATCTTCTCCAGTTCTAGTTTCTCCCCATTCTAAACAATAGATGTACTAACTGACCTTCTTTTCTTTCCATAGCTTCCAAATCTTCTTGCAAACTTCGGAGGTCAACTGGGCCTTTGGATGAGTTGCTCTATGGTCTGCGTGCTTGAGATTGTAGAGATATTCCTCATTGACTCCTTTTGGGTGGTCTTACGTGAGAAATGGGAGAAGTTCAGAAAATGGTGGAAAAATCGTAAACAAGAAGATGCAGAGCAGCACCCTGGCACTATTACCGGTCATGACAACCCTTGCCTAACAGAAGAAGATCCACCAACATTTAACACAGCTCTACAGCTACCTCACGCAAATGAATGCCAAGTGCCGAGAACACCGCCTCCCTTGTACAGGTCTCTTCAGATACAATCAGATTTTATTGAGCAACCTATGAACTTTCACGATGAAATCGAAATAGAACAAATGTAATCGTTCTCCTTGTAGAATGTTTCCTTAAGGAAAGACCTTGTTGCTAGACTTTTGTTGAGAAGCCATAGTTCAAGTTGGATAAGAAAAGAAAGACTATGTAAGAATTGGTTGTGTTTGAAACCAATCCAGAGACAACTAATGCTTTGGAAGACTGTTTTAGTAGCTAACGTTTTATATATGGTGCTAGATTGGTATTTAGACTATACCAATGAAACCTCTTTGAGATGACCACCTAAAATGACTTCGAAAAGTGGTCTTCTAGGTAGGCAGTGTTCTCAAAGAAGATGGGCAATATGCCTAATATGTGGTGAAACTGAAAATAGGTCGTAGGAAATCCCGATCTAGATAAGAGAGGAGTTTACCCAAAGAGGAGGTCTTTTGAAGAGGTTTCACTGTACTAAGAAAAGGTCTATCCCTCGCAATGTGCCACAAATGTGTTGACGCAAAAGTCAATGTTTGTTACTGTAGCTAAGTCCTCTGACCACTATTTCTTAAATTATTGTACATTACTCTGATTCTTTTTACACATCTTGATCGTCTTATCCGGTCAGCAGTTAATGCCTGGAATGGTGATAACTAACTATTCCATACCAGTAGATCCACCATATCAAGAGGTTGACCATAGACAGTCAATGTCATCATTTTGAAAATGGTCATAGTATAGTATTACCACATTTTTAATCTATATAACTCTGTATGGTAGGAGATATCATTGGACATGTTTGAATTTGGTCTCGGTAGATGGGCATTTACATGCGCTGATTCAATCATAATGACCAGATGACAAGCACTGTCTAGATCGGTAATTGAAGTGTTTCTATTATTGCATCACTCACATCCCAATAGTTAAAGACGTTGTATGGGTCAGTGACGCTGCTGACACTGGGAAACAAAGCAATGTAGTCCTATGTCTGGTGTTTTTGATTTGTCGATAATTTCCAAATTTTCCAATTTATGCCAAATCATTGTCTTCCTAATTTCCTATGGTGCCCCATATTTTTGACTGTTTAGCAACACCCCTGGTATGGATAGTTAAAAAAGGAAGACATCTATATCCAGCTTGAGATGGATTATTTGGACCACCATGCTGACTTCATGAATACTTGAAGATTCCTCAAATTTATGTTGGGTATCCAAAGTCAACACCGGTTTACCAAGTCTTCTTCTTCAGCTATCTGTGTAGCTGGATAGCTGCAATATATAGCGCCAGTCTTATATCTTTTCATAATGTTTGGTTACCATAGGGAACTGAGGATTATCTATCATCTCTAATCTTTTTTGATCTGCCCTACTCTTGAGTTTCGAGTGATCCTGACAACTATAGTGACTACTAAATAATTTTTGTTGTATTTTCTACCGATGTCAATATGCTATCGGACAATTGTGCTGTGCACAAAATGCTGCTATATATACAATAGTTATTGGCCCGTTCTATGGCCAGAGAAGAAGGGGTCAATTTGTAGCAATGTATGTACTTTCAGGTTAATAAGAACATGTTATGAAGCATATATGTATATGATGCTGTATTTAAAATAGATGGATGTGAATATTTTTTTTAAAATAAAACATTGTAAATATGCGTGCTAGTGTATCCGTGAATCTACTGCAAACTGGTCAGCGGGAGACCATCCTGATTTATGACCCTTCAGTCAATGGGAGTTGAATTGAGTTAATGGAAAAGTTCAAGGTTCTCATGGGTAGAAATATGGAAGTCTTTAGGACATTAGGACATTGCCACTGACTTCACCTTCATTCACTAACCAAAAGTGGTCCATATGTTGATGAGTCCTTGTTGGTCAACTATCTATCTACAGGGCTGGGGTGATATGCTGGTTCTGTTAATACTAACCTATCTATCTGCAGGGCTGGGGTGATATGCTGGTTCTGGTGACACTAACCTATCTATCTGCAGGGCTGAGGTGATATGCTGGTTCTGGTGACACTATCCTATCTATCTGCTGGGCTGGGGGGATATGCTGGTTCTGGTGACACTAACCTATCTATCTGCAGGGCTGGGGTGATATGCTGGTTCTGGTGACACTAACCTATCTATCTGCAGGGCTGGGGTGATATGCTGGGTCTGGTGACACTAACCTATCTATCTGCGGGACTGGGGTGATATGCTGGTTCTGGTGACACTAACCTATCTATCTTCAGGGCTGGGGTGATATGCTGGTTCTGGTGACACTAACCTATCTATCTGCGGGACTGGGGTGATATGCTGGTTCTGGTGACACTAACCTATCTATCTGCAGGGCTGGGATGATATGCTGGGTCTGGTGACACTAACCTATCTATCTGCAGGGCTGGGGTGATATGCTGGTTCTGGTGACACTAACCTATCTATCTGCAGGGCTGGGGTGATATGCTGGTTCTGGTGACACTAACCTATCTATCTGCAGGGCTGGGGTGATATGATGGATCTGGTGACACTAACCTATCTATCTTCAGGGCTGGGGTGATATGTTGGTTCTGGTGATACACTCCCTTTAAGCTGGCCATACACATTAGATGTTTTTCACGTAAGTTGTTCCTTAGCGAATTGTGGGCAAATAAGTACTCAGATACTTGCAGGATTCGGGTTCGCTGGGTACTTTACTTGAGGTCACAGTTGATAGTCCTCAGTATCGCAAAGCCCTCCGAGATGTAAGCCACAGTTCTGTTCACACAGGTGGATGCACACACGGACTCTACTACTCAGCACTTTCACCACTTAAAACACTGCCTGCTTCCGAAATGGGGTTCCAAAGCTCCAAACTAGATATGGCTCCAGCTTACACTAAGTTGACTCCTGGGCCAGAATCTCAAAAGGTGCAGGAACACCACCATTTGTAGTGAGTATTCCCATCCCAGCGTGACAGAAAGCATCATACCACAGAGAGCACAACCTATTAAGAGTTGTCGCAATACCAGAATTTGGACTTTGATACCAATACTCAAGGTAGTGTCACAATTCTCAATACCAAAACAATACTTTGCCAAAAACACAAAAAATACTGTTATATGATATATTATACTTCCTCCTCTCACACATAGAAAGTCTCTCCTGCTGTTCCCAGTATTCAAGAGCTCATTGGTAGCAGTGAAGAAAGAAAGGACAGCGTTCCTCCCTCCTCCTGTAAACAATAACATCGACCAGCAGAACGGCGTGGGCACTGAGCGGTGTGTGCGCCATATTCTCTGGAAGAGCAAATGGTTCACTATAACTGAAATAGTAAGATGGGAGGGGGACAGCATCCTTGAACTGAAAGACCTTGGTTTCTCACTCTGCAGGTCACTGCACGCCTTAGCCGAGATGTTCATATTGCGCTTCCCAGTTGTTGGGAGAACAACATTGAATGAGAATGACAACAAGAGGTCTATGGAGGTGAATCTCTGCACACATCATCTGATCCATGTACTGCAAGTGACATTGGATGTCACATCCCAAGCCTAGGCAAACAGTGTTGACAAAAAAACCATCAGAAGGTGTTTGCATGATATAGGACTAGGAACCGGATGTCCAGCTACAGGTACACGGCAAGATGAAAATGGAGGTTGATATGGAGGGCTATCCTCTGCAGCAATGAGTCCTGCTTGTCCTGCAATGATAGCCAGAGATTGGTCTGGAGACCACATGGGCATTGCCATGAAGAGGCCTTCACATGGGATCGTCACACTGGTCCTACTCTTGGGATTATAATGTACAGTAGCCAAAATCCGTCTTATTTCAGGTAGACAGTTGTCATGTATTCAGTGGTACGGCCATTTCTTCCCAGTGTCCCAGGAGCCGTTTTCCAACTGGACAACGCCAGGTCGCATGTTACTCGTGCTACTGCGAGCAGCTTGCATAGCCTAAATGTGCTATCATAGCCTGCAGCGTCCCCGCACATGTCTCCCATCAATCACATCTGGGACATCATTGGGAGCTGCCAGTAGCCAATCTTGCTGATTTACATGTCCAAGTGCATTCAACGTATAACATTCCTCAGGCAACCATTAATAACCAAATTAGTACCATGCCAAGATGTGTAATGTAATGTATTTTTCCATGATGCTCATACTCGATACTAAATAAATGGAGATGTTTTGAATATTTTGTTTCCTTTTTTATCATTTACATATTATTACGATGTCTGTTCATCCTATGATTTCCATAATTCCAAGACTGTTCCTTCTTGGTGTTGCAATTTCAATGTTGAGGAGTGTACAAGTCATCGGCAATAGTAGACTAAGGCTACGTTTCCACAACGTGGGGCCTCAGCATAAAACCTTTCATCAAAATCAAAGTTTTTGAAGTTTTTTTCTGTGCTATCCATATCTGTGTTGGAATCTGTGATCTAAGTCTATCAATCTGTGAGAAAAGTAATGGATACTCGATGGACCCCATTATAGTCAATAAGATCCCCTGGGATCCATTGTTGTACATCATTTTATCGTTTAACCTGTTTTACTGGTCCTACGATGGACCAGAAGAATGGATTAAGTGACGCAGAAGTGAACGCGCCCAAAGAATATATACTACAAAGTGATTTATTATTACAACCTGGCGAATAAAGACATGCAATAAACAGTACAAGCCTGTCTAGACTGGAGACTCCTGTAAGTCCTGCTCTTTAGTGGCTGCAGGTTCCACCACCTTACAATTTCACAAACCAAAAAAAAACAGGAAAAGCTTCAGGGAACCGACATTACTAGAGATTTTTCAGCAAAATTCCATTCTAAAATTTGCATCACTGAGAGACTATGAAGTAAATTTCTTCTTAGTTACGACTTAGTTGATTAAAGTTGCAGATAAGGAGTGTTGCAAAGGTTGGGCGATTGGAAGGGTAAATATTATAATGGAATGAAGATGACTAGTTTGTTTAGACCAGATCTGATACATAGATTTGTCATGTTGGATCACTCATATTATGCAATCGTCAATGTCTCAATAATCTAAATGGAAATGATGGGATTAATCTCCCAGTAATGAAAGAGTAGCTGATGGCTTGGTACATCATAAATCAGTTCTAGAGAATGGAGTTGTTTTCCTTGTAGGCAAATTAGACTGGTGAAGTCATCTCGACCGGGTCTCATAGTAACCTAGGATATACCAGTTCGTGCTAGGGGTTGTAGTTTTGCAATAACCGCAAGTCGTGGCCAAAAACGGTTATACCAAGTCTCTTGACTAGTTGAAGGCTGGCAGGGTATGCTGAGGTTGTCATTTTAAGGGCTGGTCTGGGGTCTGATTAGTTTTAGGAGCTTGTCTGGGTTCAGATTAATTTTTGGTCTGGGATCTGATTAATTTTAGGAGACGATCTGAGATCAGAATTAATTTTAGCAATCTGGTCTGGGATCTGAATGACTTTAGGGTTTCTGATCTAGGGCATTAATGAGTTTAAGGGGCCTGGTGTAGGAGTCTGAACGAGTATAGGGGTTTGGTATGGGTCTAGTTATGTTTAGGAGTCTGGGATCTTCATTAAAAGGGGTTAGTCTGGAATTTTTATTTATGACCTGTCCTTAGGATGGACCACGAACATAGGATTCGTGGGGGGCCAATCCATCTGTTAGGGGCCACTTCCAACAACCATACTATACACTGCACAGAGCTGGAAGCTAATAGCTCTGTAAACTGTATAGTGCCAGGAATCAGTACTGATGCTCAGCTCCCATTGCTACTATTCAATGCACAGAGCCATCGGCTTCTAGCTTAGTGCAGTGTATAGTAGTCATTGGAAATGGCCCCTGAACAGTTGATCCATGCAGGGGCCGCCTTCCAGCCCCCCACAGATCAGACAATTATAAAAATAAAATAAAAAATTTCTAAAAATAATAAAAATTTAATTTTCTGGACAACCCCTTTAATTTTGGAGTTTGAATCAAAATAGGTGTCTGGTTATATTTTTATGCTAACACTTAGTAATAAATCTTTATATAAACAGTTCTAGAAAGTTTGCAGATCAATTTGGTATCATTTTGTCATCTTCTGCTGGTGCTGCTGGTTATTACTCTATGGGTAATTACACCCCAAAATGTCCATCTTATATTTAAGCCCCGTAGACCGATGACTTAGAATGAGGTAAGGTCAGGTGCAATGGTAAGAGATGGTACTCATATATGATGTGTGAAGAAAGGGAGAGTGAGGAAAACTTTAGGAGTGTGCCAGTGAAATATGACTGAATACTAAAGAATGTCATTAGACGGGTGGATCCGAATGTTCCAAAAGTTCAGCCTCAATGACACGAGGTATGATGTCGTTGTATCAGAAAGGAAACACTGTACAATTCTGATTCGGCAAGACATGCAGAGTGGCCTCTCTCATCTGGGACCATATTCTTTTCTTGTTTTGAGTTGCTCATGGTTTTTAGATGAAGAGTTGTTGACATAGTACGTCGTTAAACATTGAGGATCTCTCTGACATGCAAAAAAATATCTACCCATTGTTTCACACTGTACATCTCAGCGATAGTAAGTAGTGGAGGGATAGTCATTATCCACCAAGGTTATCACCCTTAGACCCTATTCGCGCATCCAATTTTAAGATTTTGTCTAACCATCTTAGTGGTGACATCTGTTGTCTTGATTGGTTTCCAATGGGTATGACCATGAATGCAGGAACTTTCTATGGTCTTGGACTTGGTCAGAAACCCAGCCATGATCTCCTTATTGTGGACAGGTTATCAGGAGGACACTACATGTATGAGAAGATAACCTGACCACAATAAGGACATCATGGCTGGTTATCAGGAGGACACTACATGTATGAGAAGATAACCTGACCACAATAAGGACATCATGGCTGGTTATCAGGAGGACACTACATGTATGAGAAGATAACCTGACCACAATAAGGACATCATGGCTGGTTATCAGGAGGACACTACATGTATGAGAAGATAACCCGACCACAATAAGGACATCATGGCTGGTTATCAGGAGGACACTACATGTATGAGAAGATAACCTGACCACAATAAGGACATCATGACTGGTTATTAAGAGGACACTACATGTATGAGAAGATAACCCGACCACAATAAGGACATCATGGCTGGTTATCAGGAGGACACTACATGTATGAGAAGATAACCCGACTACCATAAGGACATCATGGCTGGTTATCAGGAGGACACTACATGTATGAGAAGATAACCCAACCACAATAAGGACATCATGGCTGGTTATCAGGAGGACACTACATGTATGAGAAGATAACCCGACCACAATAAGGACATCATGGCTGGTTATCAGCAGGGGACACTACATGTATGAGAAGATAACCTGACCACAATAAGGACATCATGGCTGGTTATCAGGAGGACAATACATGTACGAGAAGATAACCCGACCACAATAAGGACATCATGGCTGGTTATCAGCAGGGGACACTACATGTATGAGAAGATAACCCGACCACAATAAGGACATCATGGCTGGTTATCAGGAGGACACTACATGTATGAGAAGATAACCTGACCACAATAAGGACATCATGGCTGGTTATCAGGAGGACACTACATGTATGAGAAGATAACCTGACCACAATAAGGACATCATGGCTGGTTATCAGGAGGGGACACTACATGTATGAGAAGATAACCCGACCACAATAAGGACATCATGGCTGATTATCAGGAGGGACACTACATGTATGAGAAGATAACCTGGACACAATAAGGACATCATGGCTGGTTATCAGGAAGGACACTACATGTATGAGAAGATAACCCGACCACAATAAGGACATCATGGCTGGTTATCAGGAGGACACTACATGTATGAGAAGATAACCCGACCACAATAAGGACATCATGGCTGGTTATCAGGAGGACACTACATGTATGAGAAGATAACCCGACCACAATAAGGACATCATGGCTGGTTATCAGGAGGACACTACATGTATGAGAAGATAACCCGACCACAATAAGGACATCATGGCTGGTTATCAGGAGGGGACACTACATGTATGAGAAGATAACCCGACCACAATAAGGACATCATGGCTGGTTATCAGGAGGACACTACATGTATGAGAAGTTAACCCGACCACAATAAGGACATCATGGCTGGTTATTAAGAGGACACTACATGTATGAGAAGATAACCCGACCACAATAAGGACATCATGGCTGGTTATCAGGAGGACACTACATGTATGAGAAGATAACCCGACTACCATAAGGACATCATGGCTGGTTATCAGGAGGACAATACATGTACGAGAAGATAACCCGACCACAATAAGGACATCATGGCTGGTTATCAGCAGGGGACACTACATGTATGAGAAGATAACCCGACCACAATAAGGACATCATGGCTGGTTATCAGGAGGACACTACATGTATGAGAAGATAACCCGACCACAATAAGGACATCATGGCTGGTTATCAGGAGGACACTACATGTATGAGAAGATAACCCGACCACAATAAGGACATCATGGCTGGTTATCAGGAGGACACTACATGTATGAGAAGATAACCCGACCACAATAAGGACATCATGGCTGGTTATCAGGAGGACACTACATGTATGAGAAGATAACCCGACTACCATAAGGACATCATGGCTGGTTATCAGGAGGACAATACATGTACGAGAAGATAACCCGACCACAATAAGGACATCATGGCTGGTTATCAGGAGGACACTACATGTATGAGAAGATAACCCGACCACAATAAGGACATCATGGCTGGTTATCAGGAGGACACTACATGTATGAGAAGATAACCCGACCACAATAAGGACATCATGGTTGGTTATTAAGAGGACACTACATGTATGAGAAGATAACCCGACCACAATAAGGACATCATGGCTGGTTATCAGGAGGACACTACATGTATGAGAAGATAACCCGACTACCATAAGGACATCATGGCTGGTTATCAGGAGGACAATACATGTACGAGAAGATAACCCGACCACAATAAGGACATCATGGCTGGTTATCAGCAGGGGACACTACATGTATGAGAAGATAACCCGACCACAATAAGGACATCATGGCTGGTTATCAGGAGGACACTACATGTATGAGAAGATAACCCGACCATAATAAGGACATCATGGCTGGTTATCAGGAGGACACTACATGTATGAGAAGATAACCCGACCACAATAAGGACATCATGGCTGGTTATCAGGACACTACATGTATGAGAAGATAACCCGACCACAATAAGGACATCATGGCTGGTTATCAGGAGGGGACACTACATGTATGAGAAGATAACCTGACCACAATAAGGACATCATGGCTGATTATCAGGAGGGACACTACATGTATGAGAAGATAACCTGGACACAATAAGGACATCATGGCTGGTTATCAGGAGGGGACACTACATGTATGAGAAGATAACCCGACCACAATAAGGACATCATGGCTGGTTATCAGGAGGGGACACTACATGTATGAGAAGATAACCCGACCACAATAAGGACATCATGGCTGGTTATCAGGAGGACATTACATGTATGAGAAGATAACCCGACCACAATAAGGACATCATGGCTGGTTATCAGGAGGACACTGCATGTATGAGAAGATAACCTGACCACAATAAGGACATCATGGCTGGTTATCAGGAGGACACTACATGTATGAGAAGATAACCTGACCACAATAAGGACATCACTACCGGGTTTCTGACAAGTCCCAGATCATAGAAAATTCCTTCATTCATGGTCATATCGATTGGCAACAGAGCAAGACAAAAGACACCACTAAAATGGTTAGAGAAAATCTTAAAATCTTTTGCTCAATTTTTATCTATTTATATTTGCAAAAATGTTTAACTTTTAATTGTCTACTAATTTAAACATTGCTATGTTCATGGGTAATCCCCTTTAATGCCAGTATACAGTAATGAGCTCTTCCAACTGGTTACTGGTTATCACAGGTTATTACTACTGGTTATTGTAAGGAATAATGTAATAAAGTAATGTTTTTGGTATCCACAGAATACCAGCAGTCCAGCAACATAAAATACTCAGCGAGGATTAACCTTAAATATATCATAGAGATTAGAAGTTATACCAGTAATTGTACATATGACTACAGTAGAGAACATTTTGAGTGAAAAACTAAAATTTATATAAAAGAAGCATTTCATAACGTTTTCATGGACCTCAGAATAGCTCCCAAGTAAAACTCATGTACTATGAATACATTGGTCAAATCTGCTGCCAGACACCTCTGGCTTATTACAGGTCTTCCATCAGGATAATACTGGTTATATTGTTGTCAGGGGCCCTATCCCAGCAGCCAATGCCCCTTCATTCATGGCTTTGTCATGGCAGCGAATACTAATGAAGCGGCTGTCAAGATGCTATTATTCTCCATTATGACACTGCTGGAGGATATCCAAGGTCTGTCCCAGGATCTCCTGTGTGGGAAGCAGACACAACAACAGTTGAGCCACAGGCTCAACCAGCTATTGTCAACGAGAAGATTTGCCTGTATAGGGCCCCGAAAATTCCTGATGGCAGCCCTGACTGCTTATCTTCCCTGAAACATAGGCATCAACCATGTTGAAAGCCAACTGCCCAATCCTTCCCGACATCTAAGGAGAGTTGGGAGGCCCCCGACACATTAGATGGTCAACTGATGGCAGGTCCAGCCAACATTAATCTGATGTGTATGGCCAACTTTATTTAGTGGCTCTCCATAAATTCCAGGTAAGGGGTCCCTTCTACAAGTCCATAAGCCTACGAGGGCATATAGGCAAGGCTTGTAATTATGAGACAACCAAGTCTACCAACACCTACACTGGTTGAGAGAGTCCTTCACTCCCTCTCAGTACAATAAGAAATAATCTGGGTGACTTGTTTACTTCTTGACTCATTATCTTCACTGTGTATATGTTCTGCTTAATAAGCTTACCTAACCGTGAGCAGAAATCATGTTACCTGTTTAATAAAATTCAGTGACAAACACCCATTCATTACCTTGTAGAGTTCTTTACTACAGGATATTACCCTATGTGCTCCTCAAAATCGCTAATGACACGTTAGAGAGTTTACAAATATCATGTAAACCTAATTATGTCTCCAACTTTGTGTTTCATAGCAACATAACCTTCCTGACACATAGTAATTAAGAAGAGACCATTGCAAACCCTATGATTAGCCGGAAACGTGGCCAATGTTAAGACCAATTATGACGGTAAATTAGCACGCTGATTTGGTCATAATGTAACATAAGAGATGAGAATGGTGCCCAAATGTTCAGCAGGTATCCAAATTTGCATTTACTTCTGTTTGTTCTGAAAGAGATTTAAAGGAACGGTAAACCTAGATATGAATGATAAAAGTAGACTGGAGAGGGGTTGTTCATCGTGTAGGATTTTCTATGTGTTCCTAAAAACTTGAAGGAAATACAGGGGTTAATTTCATCCTGAATCTATTGTATTTGTCTGTCGAAAGACAGAACCTACCTATTGTAAATAGATCAGTGGGGGAGGGCTCCTGCTTTAGCCAGTTGCCATACAGTCATCACCAATTGCATCTTCTCCTTTAACTGAGATTAGCCCAGATTTAAAGAAGACCTTTGACAATTTGAGGTGTCACTTCACTGATTCCAGAACAGTTGGGATATTTTCTTTAGCCCCCACCGTTCCTGAGCAATCAGTTCAGTTAGTTTCTCTAATGTCAAGTTGGTGCTATCAGGAAGAAGCTTTCAAGAGAGCATGATTCTTAGGTGAGACACAGTCCTCATCTGATTGGAGCCCTCAGTCACGCCTTCTTGCCTGCTCCTGTCTGACCCCACCCACTTGACATTAGAGAGTCTAGTTAACTTATTAGATGCCAAAACTAAGTGCACTGATGACTCAGGAATGGTTGGGGGCTACAGAAAAAATGTCAACTGCACCGGAATCAGTGGAGCGACACCTATTAAAGAATGAAATGAGCTCGAGTTGGTGCAGGTAGTGACAGGTCCTCTTTAAGTTATGTTAATTTCTATCCACAATTTTATAACCTTTTTATTATTATACATTAAAATCCTAAAAAAGTGCAATCGATATCTATCTATAGCTCTCTGGACTCACAGACACTCCATGTGTTACCATGAGGTACCTAAACAAGGCAAATTGTTTTCCATGCAACACAAGTCCATAATATGATAATATACTGGTGGGCGTAGCCTCGTATATACATGCATGTTAATATACAGGATAAAGACAACAATATAGTCATGCAAATAATCGGTGATGTTTAGAAAAATCACATTGTGATGTTAATTTTGCGAGTGTAGATGAAGGTGATCCTGCTAACAAAGGTCCGGTAACAGTTTGTTGTGTAGACAATGATAACTCAAGAGGTTTACCAGTGAAACACCAGATGGAACACATTGTTGTGCAAACTGAGCTCTACAACCATGGCCAACACCAGGCTTATGTGAAAAAATTGGGTGGCAAAGTCATAGTAAGCTCCCTGGTAGCATGTTTACTCACATCTTAGGTATAGATACCATCAATGCAAACCATGTGAATGCTATAGAGCTCATCGAAAGAAGGGCTCAACCTTGGTTGGTTCCTTCCCTGCAGAGACTAGATGGCAAGAACCCCGGAGGAATTGCATTCTTAGCAAACAATAGATTGTGAAGCTGGCCTATTGGCAGGTCCTAGGTGGTGAATCTACAGTATATTTGGGGTCACTTCTCAATATGCCACTGCCTAGTTTGCATTGGCCCCCTGAAAACCTAGTGGGCTTTGGAATCTGCTCAAGTTTGCCCGATACTGACGCCGGCTCGGACTATGAAAGGGAGACCAAACCAGAGATGGCATGAGGTGAAGAAAAACTATTATGTGGGCAACAGAAACTGGAGAACCATTACCCAGATTGCAGAGTATCATGCAGGAGGTATGTTCCAAGTTTGGATTTGTGTCATAGGCAATTAAGTGAGAGCCTAGGGCTGGGTGTCGCTCAGCAGAGCTCTCAGGTGTGGCATCACCCTCCCACAAGCCAAGAAACTGCTGAGCTAACTCAACAATTTTACATATGGTTCATGAGTAGCAAGTCATGGTCTACAACTTCCTCTTCCAAAAGCTAATCGTGGCAGTCTTGCCTTGAACCATGATGTGTATTGCTCCTCAGGCACTAAATAGGATCTACTGCTCCATATCTCCCATATCACCAGTTCTAAATCTGCCCATCCACATGAGAGACAAAACCATCATTTGAAAAGATATTGTGAACCAATGGCAGACCTCTGTGGTCCACCAGGTTGGAAAATTTTAGCCACTGTAAAATTTGGCCTCATCATGTGCTACTTTTCCATAAAATTGACAACCTAGACCCATCAGGTTAGACCCTTGGTGCTGGTTGTATCGTGCATGCAAATGATCCTTTAGATAATTAATTGGCTACTATACAGTCAACCATTATCTTAAGTGTTTGATTGGCTTAAGAGGTTCCAGAAACATCTGTATAGAAATAGGTGACTACATAAGTAGCTTGCTCTACTTCTTCTACTCAAATCCAGAAAATTTAGATGTGACCTCAGGCTAATGTAATATCCGCTTCTGACTCATATGGTGGTCTGGAAATGAAGATATGAAGACCTGAAATACATTTTGACTCCTAAATGGTGTCAGATACTGTTACTAAACCCTACATTTTTGTCTATCAAGGAGAACTATAACTGGTGGCCACCAGTTCCTCGGTGTGAGGACAACTCCACTATAAAATCGCACTTGACCATCACTAGTTAGCCATGTAGGGCTAGCGCCATTTTAGAGTTAACTCTTCCCAAATCATTATTTTAAGTTTTGAGTGCAATTTATCTTTTATATCATTTATATTTGAAGGTTTTTGGGGCCCCTGCCGGTGATGCTTATTGACATGACACCTCCTGCTGTAACACAATATGGATGTACATCACTTTGGAAGGAAGGGAGATGCGCCCCGTCTAAACTATGGCCCTATTTAGAACAACTGAAGTATTTTTGCCCATGTACCTAACACATGCCCCAACCCCTCCATGGGACCTCAAAACTCCAACATTTTTCTGCTTCATGATACTTATTGCAAGAAAATAAATCATTTAATACCTTTCACTCATCAATGGATTTCAATGGAATTACCAATACAGTGGTCCCTCACGTCACAATGACCTCAGGTTACAATATTTTCAGCACACAATGGTCATTCCTTAGCTATTGTAACTTGAAACTACTCTCAACATACAATGCCGCAAGTGCTGAATTTTACAGGTAGTACACCTGTATTACTGAAGGGTTCTCTAGTAGCGCCTCTCTACATTACAGTAGAGGTGCTGAGCTGCTATATACCTCTGCTAGAATAGGTGGCTCCTTTGGACAATAGTTGAGGGTGATTCTATCTTAGGGTATGTTCACAGAATGTTTTATGACTTGGAAAAATCCTCTTCAAAAAGTCCTCCAAAAATTATGAGTTTTACACAAGGTTTATGAATGAGATTTTTGACATGATTTCCATTAGGACTTTGAAGACATTTTGATGGGGTTCTCCAGCCTTCCACTGACCCATATTGGAACAGTTTTTAGAGAATGTGTATAGAAATTAGTGTCTCAATGAACAAAGGATGAGACTTCCCACTGAAGTCAAACCGAGACTTTTTGAAAGAGTTTTCCAAGAGTTTTCCATGAGGATTTGGATTCGCGAGGCTCGCCCAGCAGTTACATTCAACCCAAAATGGCTTTATTATATTTTGGGTCTCTTCACAAGTGACTTGCCTAAACCTAACAGTTTTACTCAGTTCTCTTGGGATCCATTAAAGAGTCCAGTGCGGGTGTCCATCCTCTCTGGGCCTCTTCTGGCCTCCTGAATGATGTCAGTGATCGGTGAGACCCATGAGGCCGGTGATTGGACCTTAGCAGTCACATAGTTTGTGCCAATGTCATGACACTTGAGAAGAGTAAGACTGTTTGTTCTTTTCACGCACCTGCTCTGGTTCCTCCTCTTCAGACCCATGGGTATAATACTGGTTTGTGTGCCATGAACCCTAAAAATTCACAACAAACTAGGTACATTATGAACCGGTTTACTCATCTCCATAAAGGACCCTGAAGAAGCTTCTGCCCGTTGCATAGCAGCTATTTCTGTTATAAGTAAGGACTTGCTTCATCTGCATCAGTTTTTTTAAATTTTTGGACACTTTGTGGGCAATGTTCTTAACTTACAGTTAAAAGGGTTGTCTGAGATTGTCTCCATGCCAGGTGTCACCATCTTGGCATCTCCACCGGCTCCTACAATCTCATTCAGTTGGTAAGTCAGATCCCTTCTTTGTCTGTGCATCAACCATGATGGAGAAGGGGATGGCTTAGCCATTGAAATGGAACCAACATTAGGAGAGGGGCGGAAGTTCTCCATTGCATGTCCTGGCATCAGATTGAGGACAGTGGTACACGTTCCGGGACCACATAACCTGGTCCTAGGACTGGGTCATTTAATTTACCTCCAAAAAACCTTTGGACCACTGTATTCAGATTATACCAGACCCTGTAGATCTCACTGTTCCTAAGCCAATACCCCCCCCTATTATACCAAATACACCACAGGTTAAGAACCTAGACTCCAGATGAGTCAGATAGGGGGCTGAAGCTTTATGGACTTCGTATAGTTTAATATATGCATCTATAGGGTAAGGAATGCAGTCACATGGATTTATATGTATTCATCCTGAGCACTATCTATGAGGAAGATATTGCCAGGCCACTTAGTTATTAGATCACATAGTATGCATAGTATTTGCTTATCTCATAGTAATGATATGCTTGGCTGCCTATATACATTTCATATCCTATAAGGCATTATCCATAGGTTTACCAAGTCAGCAATAAAAGTCCAGTCATGAATCTGAATTAAATAACCTACATAAAGTCAGCTTATGGATTGTGATTTATATGGGTGATTATGTAAACCTATGTAAATTGGAAATGGATTGGCCACAGCTGGGATTTTTTTTTTTGAATGGATTGTCTCACAATGGCAACCCCATAGGACATACAGAGATCATAGAGGGGGTTCTACACCTCAGGATACCCATCCATAAGTCAGAGTGGTGAACCTCTTACACTAAGTAACTCTGGTCGTCTTGACCTCTTCAAGATAAGAATCTACCACTGCACAGAATCTGGCGAAAATTAATTAAAGCCTCCTGCTCCACCGACCCTCTCCATAGACTTCTGTGTGTGAGGCTGAGTATGGACTGAGGGCAGCAGCATATTCTGGGGGTCCACCGACTCCTAAGAAACAGACCATGGTATCCTTCAAATCTGGATACTTTCTGCTGGACCATTACCCTGTTGCAGCCTGGGGCCACTGGTGGATGCTCTTGTACTCTGGTGGACCAGTCCAGCACTGGTGCCACCTAATAAAAGCCAAGCATCACCCCCCTAGACACTTGGCATGTACACATACACATACTACAGATTGAGAAAGCTTACAGACACAATGGTATAAAGGTCAGGTGATTATCTGGAGTCCTCTTACTCCGCGGATTTCCCAGCTGCACCTGCCAACTGAGCCCTTGACTCAAGTGATTGTATAGAAGAAGTTTCAGCCTTAATGTACAGTAACTTTCTAAGTTACGGGAAGTTGTGTAGACTTTATGCATTAGACTAGTGGACTGGCCTCACTTCAGATTACATTACAATGTTTGCATTACTATGTGTTAATTCTAGAGCTTTTTATGCTTTTCCCATAGCCCTGTGTACAGATTATATATTGCCACAGAGAGTTACTATGTGCCATTTATAATACTGGTGGCGTCTTACATGGCAGAGAACCCTTTAGGACTCCTCGGGCACCAAAATGCAGATTGTGTATTGTTCATACAGTGACTGCTACCAATGCAATACCCTGCAATACCCAGTCCACTTATATGGCCACAATTTAGCTTCAGCTACATGAATGTTACATGAATTTCACCATTTGTCGGTCACGTGATTTTCAATTTTTCAAGACGTAATGGCTAGATGTAAGTATTCCCTCTAGCATGTGCCTACTATGCCTGTGGTTAGATCCTATGGGATCTATAGGACTGTTTTCTGGGTATGCTGTGTATAGAGAGCGATAAGCTGTGATATCATCTATTGTCAGTAATGGAAACAATGATGGCTCAATGGATTTACCTATAGAGGTGTTATCTTCTGTTACAATCCTGTTTGTTATGTAAATGAGGTGGCTGCTGCAAAGAAAACCTCTATAGAATTGGAAAGTGACAGTCTATTATTAGGCTTAGTGGCCAGAGGGAAAATTGCATGATAAAAAAAACGATAGTGACATCGGAAATTAGAAATAAAATCATTCATAAGTTCTACAAGGGTTTTGTAAGGACACCATGTTACGAATACAGAATAAATAGATAATATTTGGGAAGGTGTATGGAGCTTCGATTAATATGGATGATGAAAAAATCTGGACAGAACATGCAAATCGTATTCAGAGAAAAGTCCCAGCATGCTGGCATTCTGCTGAATATGGCTAGAAAAGCCAGTCCATCCGCCTTAATACGGATTACAATACAGCAATACATTATCAATGTGACATCAAACCCAACAGCTGCGCCATCCGCAATGATGTAAGACACATCACATAAACAAGCACAGACGTAGCAGTGTTCTCCGTGCAGGCGACAATGTCAGGAGCAGCAAATTCTCGTGCACTACCTGTCTCAGGGTACACGCTGTTCAGTTATAGTAAGATCAATGCCAAGTTGGCTGAACCAAAGCATTTTATTTAGCAACTTTGTAATGTTGGTATTTATAGTGTACATAATGTTCCCAAAAACATTCCCATTATATCCTGAAGCAGCTGTAGAAGTCTATTAAAGGGGTTGTCCGGGATAAAATTAAATTCCTACACTAATCTAAACACCCTCCCCCCGCCTACTTTCTAAATGACATGATTAAGCAAAAACGTATAATTACCCATGTGACTGCCCCAGGGACATTTTCTGATTATCCGGTGATGATCCGTTTCCCCGTTTCCAGAAACGGAATGTCACTACTACTCCTTCCCCCATCCACCCCATCATACTTACCTATCTTCTTCTTGTCTTCCTTCTGCGGGGAACGGCTCCTCCTCCTTCTGTGACATCAGCCCGCATGTGCACTGAAGCCAACACTCCATCTCTATTGCGCAAGCGTGGGAGCCCAAAGTAGCTGCTCACACCTGCGCAGTAGAGATGGAGTGAAGGCTACAGCACAGTGCCGGGAGTGCTGCGCGCTGGCAGAGTCATAAAAGAGGAGGAGCCGTTCCCCGCAGAAGGAGGCCTGGACAGGAAGAAGATAGGTAAGTATAATGGGGTAGGGGGGTGGGCTGAATTGGGAAGGGCTAGTAGAGGGCGGGATAGCTAGGGAGACAGGGAGAGGTTGATATAGAGAGAGCGGGGAGGAGTGAGAGGGAGATAGTGTGAGAGCCTACAAGTACCAGAATGCATTGCATTAGCTAAGACAGCAGGAAGCTACACCATGTAAACAAATGCAGAGGATGCAAGGCGCTCCGAGACAAACCCAGAAATCACTCAAAACACTGCTAAAGGTATTTGGGTGCACTTCTTAACCCATTAATAGCACTAACAGACATTTTTTAAAAAAATATTTTTTTGCCCGGAAAACCCCTTTAAATGATCAACCCATCTTTTAATCTCTCTAATCTCTAGTGTTTTTCCACCAACCAAATAGCTTTACTTCTCATAAAGAGGAGAACCACTTAAAGTGTCACTCCAATTCTAAAACAACTTTTCATAAGGGAATAGAACAGGTGAAGATGAGAAACTTTGTAATATATCTTATTAAAGACAAGTGCTTCATTCTTCACTTATGAGGCTGAGTTACTTCTAACAGAAGTCTATGGAGAGGGAGGGGAAGGAAGAGGCTGCTGAAAAAGACACAAGTACTGCAGCTTCTAAGCTCTGCTACTCTTAGCAAGTGAGGCACTACTATATATTGTAAGATAGCGCTCTACCACTGTACAGAATGAGGCATAAATCAGTTACTAGCCAGCAGCAGCCTCCTTCTCCCCTTCCACTCTCCATAGACTTCTGCATGTGAGGCTGAATATGGCTGCTATTAGAGATAAGAGTCTAAGTGCTAAGTAGAGAAGGAAGCATTCTGTACAGGGTTTGTCCAGGACCTGAAGGTAATTGATACTGTGGATAGGTTATCAGTATCAGATTGGTTGGAGTTCGACACCCAGACCATGTACTGCTTGCTCAGATGGTGTACTCTGTATAAGCCTAAAATATTTAAAGGGAACCTATCATGTAAAATTGGGACACTAAACCGCCAACAGGCTTTTATGGACTGGTAGTATAGCATCCCGAAATATCTCTATTAAGGCCCATCTGTGACCGGAATTAAAGAGAAAGTCTTCATGTTTACTTCATGTCTCATCAGACTCATCTCTGTTACTCCCAGCGCATGCGCAGTAAAACCAAAGGGTACTTGTTTGTACATTGTTAACCAGGAGCCAGTGAGTATAGGCTGTATAAGCATACAGTGAGAGTATAGGGATATAAAGGAGGGTTCCCTGAACTGAAAAGTTATTGTTATAAGTTACATACAATATATTTGGGTCTTAGTGTTAGATACGGGAGGGGATTTTGTTTAGGACTCGTCTAGTTAATTCCTATCTCATTATAACATTACCGTCACTATAAACACCACCTAAACCTGTTTTGCTTTTCTTTCCTCGAGAAGTTAGATACGTAAGACCTGCAGCCAGGACGCAAGCCAAAAATCAATAAAGTCTATGCTGGGGGGGGGAAAGAGTTTTGATATTTGTTCACCTGCCTCTTGTGGTAGCAGACATTCCACCTGAGCATTGCTGTACACTGCTGGGGGCACGCTGCTTGCACAAACTTCTGGAATGTGGTTGCTGTAATAAATTTGCTTTGTCTTACACTTCTTAGTAAGAGAAAAAAACAAAGGGGTAGAACGGAGACCGAATAATCCTAAATCATTAGGTTTTGCTATGGGCTTAAGGGTTATTTGTTACACCCCAGTCCATGTTGTAGGAGAGAAACTGAGAGCAGTTAATTTCTTCTATTACTAAAGTTAGTAAGCCACTGATGTGCAGAGTATATGAGCTGTTTCTCAAAGACCCCCTTATAGATTTTTGGGGGTGAAATGAGCCCCCATCACTGTACCCCAGTTTGGAAATCCATATGAGACTTAAACTGGAAGTTGTCTTATAGAATGAAGTGTATGCCATCTACAATTATTTTATTTTTGTCAGGGAGACAAAAGAAGCAACAGATAATGAAATCTATATCATTCTTATATGGAATCTTCTCATATAGTGCAAATACATCAAGTGCTATCCAGCGGGCAGACAAGTTTATTGTTGGCAGATGTTGAATCCTTCAGCTATGACTCTAAATATATCACATATTTTTGTAGTTTTAGCCTATATTGAGTCAAATTATAAATGAGGGAGTTAATGTCTGCTAATACCAGGAAATCAAGTGCATTGTCAATATCCTTATGTTAATAATAAGTAGAATCCATTTAGATACTTTTAGACATTCCATCTTTAACCTGGACATTTTGTGTAAATGTTACAATTGGAAAGAGCCTTCAAAGTAGTCCTTATGTTTGTAACCAGAAGTTTGCAATAAATTGATGGATCTAAAGCCATCCATACACATTAGATTAGCGTTGGCCAAGCCTGCCAATTTTGGTAGGACCAGCCAACCATCTAATGCTAGGTTCACATTAGCGCTCAGGTTTCCGTTCTTTGGGTCCACTTGGGGACCCGAAAAGAGGAAACCCTATCTGCTTAAAAGCGCGTACCCGCGGAAACTCGCAAACCCCATAAACTATAATGGGGTTCACTGGGATTCCACTGGGTTTCCACCCGAAATCGGCAAAGAGAAAAGTCCTGCTTGCACATATTTTAAGCAGAATGAAGAACGGAGTCCCCGAGCACTAGTGTGAACTGATCGTAATATGTATGGTGAACACTTGTCTCTTCACCAATGGCAGATGTCAGGGAAAGGAAGAGTTGGCCATGATGGAATTCAATACACCCAACACTTTTCTCCTCTCCCTATAAAGAATGTATGCTCAGTCGGGAGTGTCCAGATCGCAAATCAGTGGTGATCGGGGTACGAGAAGATAGAGTGGCCAGTGTAGTCTTATTTTTACAGAAGGGATGGTTAACCTTAATCATATAATCTTCTTAAACGACTGTCTCCTATGCATAGCCCCTCCCCCATTCCTCTTGCAATGTAATCTTCTCGACCTGCACGGAGGTCCCATCTGGTAAAGGCCGGTTATGGCCACTGCGTCATGTGGCTGGACCAATGCTATGTAATCTTCTCAACCTTCCCGGAGGTCCCATCTGGTCATGGCCGGTTATGACCACTGGGTCATGTGGCTGGACCAGTGCAATGTAATCTTCTTGACGTTCCCGGAGGTCTAATCTGGTCATGGCCGGTTATGGCCACTGGGTCATGTGGCTGGACCAGTGCAATGTAATCTTCTTGACGTTCCTGGAGGTTCCATCTGGTCATGGCCGGTTATGACCACTGGGCCATGTGGCTGAACCAATCCATCACCCACCTCCTATGAAAAACAACTGTACGTGTGAAACTAGTCCATGCATATTGTCAAGGGGCAGATGGACAAGTCTGACAACCTGACTTCCATTATTGGTCATTATCAGATGAGATTTCAAGGCAGTCTGAGGAGACTGCATTGCCCGAGGGAAGAAAACATTATATGAGTCAATTACTCTAAGAACCTTTACATTCACTGAAAATAAGTGGCGACCTCTTTAAGTGCTGAGTGGGTGCGCCCATTTTGACTGATGACTGAATAGGGTTATATTTACATTTATTTATAGAAAATTACCTGGTAAGTGTTAGTTTCCTGACAGACAAGTTTGGAAACAGATCAAATTCACTGATCTTTCTTATGGTCCTTTGTTATGAAACATAAAGCTATCATCTTAAAGCACAGTAAAGTTCAGTAAGCACAATGGATTTTTCTATAAATAAATGTAAATATATCCCTATTCAGTCATGTTGTCAAAATGACCGTACCCACTTACAGGAGTTGGGACTGTGATATTGATTTCTGCAGTCTATTCACGACTTACTAAGCACAGTGCCGTACATTGTATAGTGGTTGTGCCTGGTATTGCAGCTCGGCTCCATTCACAATCCATAAGGATATTTATAACCCATCTGACCACGATACCAGGAATAGAAGAGCAAGGTCTATAGAGGGCATATTAGTCCCATGTAGATTATGTAAAGTGAGTGGGATCCCATATAACAATGAGAATACTCCCCAGAACTGAAAGACTAAGTAACCATGTTTGGTGCAGCCTTATAGAAATATTAGCAGCCGGGTTACTATGTTGCAATTAGAGGTTGATCATTTGATATTGTATCTGAAATGTATCCAGTTATAATATACTTCCTGCAGTGCCCTTGTGGCCTTTAAAATGGTTTTCCTTAAAGAAGACCTTTCACCACCTCCATCAACTTCAGCACTTTTCATCCTTTAATAGTCGGTGCTCAGCCTATCCTGGCGCAGTTGGAATTCTTTCTTAGCCCCCGCCATTCCTGAGCAGTCATTGCTGTTAGTTATGCTCTTTACTGTCAGATGGGCGGTCTTGGGCTAGAGGAGACAAAGGGGTGTAGTTCTAAACTCTCTGACACTGTCTATCTCTGACTGGACAGTGCCAGACAGCTAAGAATCACATCCCTTGTCTGCTGCTGCCTGACACCACCCACTTGACAATAGAAGCCTAATTATAATATCAGCCACCAAAACTATCTGCACTGGTTCCTCGGGAACAGTAGGGGCTTGAGAAAGAAAAAACCTACTGTGCCAAAAACAGCGCCGATTTATAGAATGCAAAGAACCGAGTTGGTGGAGGTGGTGAACGGTCGTCTGTAAGTTATCCCATGAATTTTAGATCAGAAGGGATCTAGTTGTCAGCACCCCTGCCGATCAGCTGTTTGAAGGGGCTGCAGCGCTCAAGGCTGCAATACTCACAACAGTCTCTATGTGACGTACAGCATACTGAGCACTACAACACCCAGCACCTAATGTCAGACCTCCATCAATGTAAAATTGATTGCCTATCTTAAGGATAGGCAGACAATTGTATTGTATGTAAGTTGCATAGCCCATTAAATACATTGGAAGACCAACACTGAGCTTGAGAGTGGGCGTCTACAAGAACTGGTTAAAGGTGCCTAATGGTTTTGTTGATCATAGTGTGTCATCCATCAGCCACAACTGGGAATTTTTTTTTTAATTGTAATTTTTATTAACATTTTAAAACAATTACAAATTTGTACAAAAAAAGGGAAAAAATACATATCCAAATATAGTGATCATAAAGGAAATGCGCCAGGGAAATAAACATGGCGCAAGATGCAAAGTCAAGAAGTACGGCATCCAAAGCAAGTCAAAAATAAGCATTGGTGATACACAGGCGACGAGATAGGGAGGGAAGGAATGAGTGGGTGAGGGAGTGGGGTACGACATAAACCAGTGTTTCAAATAGGAAGAGCGTATCTCCAGGATCTAGAATTCGAGGAGTGTCTAAAATGTGTCCCAAAGTTCCCAAGTTGAAATTGCTCCTTCTCATTATTCACATGAGCATTTAAGCATTCTAGTGTCCTAGATTCTCTAATTCTACAGCTCCTCTAATGATGGAGGAGGTGTGCGTCTCGAGTGTTTTACTATAAGACATCGAACCGAGGTGAGGATATAGAGTAACAACTGGAGAGCGTGTTTCCGTAGACACTCAAGAGGCAAGCTGAGAAGGAATGTCTTGGGAGACAATGAAAAACAAATTCCCACTACACAATCTACCAATGTCTGAACCTGTTGCCTGTAGGGCTGAATGAAGGCGCATACCCAGAACAAATGGAATATGTTAGCCAGACGGGCACCACACCTCCAACAAGTGTCCAGTATAGTGAGGTTGAAAGAACAGAGCAGTGCTGGGGTGTGGCACCAGAGCAACAACATCTTATAAAAGTTCTCTTTGTATGTAACACAGCGAGAGGTCTTCGCCACTCGCCTCCAGAGCATGAGCCATGACTTATCGGACAGAGTTTCTCCCAAATAGGTTTCCCATTTCGCAGTTGGGATTTTACAGGTTTTGGAGTAACCCAAATTCTCTCCACAGGCTCCGTCGTGACCGCGGTGTCCATAGTCATGTCTGTGGTAGAAGAGATGTGACCACCATGACAAGGTAGCCTCTTCTTCACATGCCTGGGGGAGACCTCTTAGGTTCCTATGCCTTCAATTTGCAATTCCAGTACAATTTCATGGAGGACAAGCCAACTGATTTGGGTATCCATGAAACCACTCCGGTTATGAAGTACTGTCTGCTCCTAATGGTGTTGACTCAGTTTCACATGAAAGCAATTTCATCAATAAATATATTGAGATTGATTATCTGGAATACTGGAGCAGAGCGCCGACTATAATAAGAGTTAGGCAATAGCAGAAAACTTGAAAGCTGTTCTTATTATGGGGGACGCTGTAATTACGGGGTTGGAGAAAGGAATTGCAGCCTAATCCAACTAAAGTAAAGTTATTGCATTCCCATAGTGCACCAGGGTGTGGGAGAAATTACAGCTTTCCCACCCACAATTCATTACAAAAAATGCCAGAAGATAAGAAAAAAATTTTTCCAAAGAGACTAAGAAGAAACGTTTTGTGTAGATATCGGGGCAGATTTATCAATGTCGAATATTTAAGGGTCCTGAAAACGGTTACTCTTAATAGTTGTAATGTTTTTGAATTTTCCATTTAAGAACTGGCAACACAGAATGGTGGGACGGGTTATCAATTTTATAATAGTCTGTAGTATTATAGACCTTTAGCATTTTACAAAATACGTCACCTGCTAAACCTATCCGCAAAGGCAGTGTGCATGGTGTTCTGCCACAAGGCAAACTTTCATTGTTGCCAAGTATGTCCTACTGACTAATAAGTGGGACTGAGCTGCAATACCAAGTACAACCACTTGCAATGGACAGCACTGTGCTTGGTATGCAGTGAAGAGACCTGAGAACTCATCCAAATGCAGACTTGTCAATTCACCTGTTTTCCTAGGAGTCTCCCAGTTTTCAGGTCCCCATCACCTGGCCGGCCACTACATTAGCACTGTGAACAATAATGATGAGTTTTTTGGGGGAAACCTATTTAAAGATTTATTAAAGTGAATTTTTCATGAAGTCTGTCCTGGGTCTCACACCCAGGACCTTGATATATGGAAGGCAGGCACCCTAACAGGTGAGCTATAGACTCAACCAAGCGCAATGAGATCTATATAATTTCATGTTAGTTTGCATGGATTATGTATTGGGATATATATCCCGCTATGTTGTAGGTGTTATAAAGGTCTATTGAAACATTTAGTGTGCAAAAATGTTGCATTGTTGCCAGGTGAGTCTGTGGCTCAACTTTTAGGGTGCCTGCCTTCCATACACAAGGTCTTGGGTTTGAGACCTGGGAAAGACCTAGTGAAATAAAATATAACAAGATAGATAAGAAAGCCTCATTTTCTTAAAGATTTAGTAGTTTCTAAAAAAAAAAAAAAGTTGTCTCAAATAGAAATGGTGCAATTCACCCAGAACAATCTGAATCTGATATTATCTTGACACAATCTGCCATTCACGAATCACTCTGTGAAGGGATCTCCCAGGTGGATGCCTCTGCTAACACCAGCTGATCGGTGAAGGTGCTGTATGTGGCACCCCACCAGTCTGATATTAATGGCCTACCCTGAGGATTGTCGGTTGTCAGGCCACCCCTGGTGCAGTGCACAATGACCCCCCTGCCAACAAGGGGACACCAACGCTATAAATGACACGTGATAGTCAGGGCTCAGGAGTTTTACGTGAATGAATCCACATTATAAATATTTTCTTCATTACAGACGTTTCCTTGGTGACAACTATGGTTTCCAGGACTTTCCCATTTTAATGTTCCTCTCTTGGGGGACATTTGTCATGCTCTCACATTGACACATAATACTATGAAGTGCACTCAGAGATTATGTAACACCATCAGCCGAGTAACAATATTCTCACGTGAGAACAGCGCCCGCCGCCCAGACACTATTAAAAAGCAAACCGTCTCAAGAACTGACATGGAAATGAAGGATGATATTTTTTTCTGTTTTTTTCAGTGTATGCCCTAGTGGGAAGACGTGTTCCTTATAGGGGTCAACAAGTACAGCGGGACATAGTGTCCTATATGCAGCGAGAACAACATGTACTACATGACCTGCAAAAAGCACCTTGCCCATAGGAATATATTGCTTCATCTTGACATAGATAGATAATAGATAGATATGAGATAGATAGATAGATAGATAGATAGATAGATATGAGATAGATAGATAGATAGATAGATAGATTAGATAGATGATAGATAGATAGATGATAAATAGATAGATAGATATGAGATAGATAGATAGATTAGATAGATGATAGATAGATGATAAATAGATAGATAGATATGAGATAGATAGATAGATAGACAGATATGAGATAGATAGATAGATAGATAGATAGATAGATAGATAGATATGAAGGTAGATATGAGATAGATAGATATATGATAGATAGATAGATAGATAGATAGATAGATAGATAGATAGATATGATATAGATAGATATGAGATAGATAAATAGATAGATAGATAGATAGATAGATAGATATGGGATAGATAGATAGATAGATAGATAGATAGAAAGACAGATATGAGATAGATAGATAATAAGTAGATGAATGGATAGAGAGATAGATAGATTACATAGATGGATAGATATGAGATAGATATGAAGGTAGATAGATAGATAGATAGATAGATAGATAGATAGATAGATATATGATAGATAGATAGATAGATAGATAATAAGTAGATGGATAGAGAGATAGAGGAAGTCCAAAGCAGCACAGTTAACATATAATCTGGGTACAAATCCAAGGAAGACGGCCACTTCCAATATTGATAACAAAGACAAAAACAGCAGCACTCCACCAGATAGACATATAGATAAATATATGATAGATAGATAGATAGATAGATAGATAGATAGATAGATAGGATGGATAGATAGATAGATAGATAGATAGATAGATAGATATGGGATAGATAGATAGATAGATAGATAGATAGATAGATATGAGATAGATAGATATATATGAGATAGATAGATATGAGATAGATAGATAGATAGATAGATAGATATGAGATAGATAGATAGATATGAGATAGATAGATAGATAGATAGATAGATAGATATGAGATAGATAGATATGAGATAGATAGATAGATAGATAGATAGATAGATAGATAGATAGATAGGATGGATGGATGGATAGATAGATAGATAGATAGATAGATAGATAGATAGATAGATAGATAATATAAACACAGTGAATGGTAAGTCTGATAATAAGCAGGTGGAGTTTCACTTCCCGTCATCTCTTCAAGCTCCAGAACACCAATAACCTATAATTACTTCTCTCATAAACAAAGATTTGGAGGGAAATAGGTCACAGTAAACTATCTCTGCTACTATTATGAAATTGATACATAAACTTGCCATTCCTCGCTGTTCTGTAAAGATGAATTACACCAAAGTGTTTCCATTACAGACCTCTGATATATGATGAATTACAGCAGGGCTGTTTCAGTAAGCGTAAGTCCCAATCATAAATGTAACATTCTCTACCTAATGTGAATGGGGACCAACCAACCTGGACCGCTTTAGGATGTTTGGCTCCCTGTGCAGTACCTGCTATTGATGCCTCTCTTTTATGGTGCCAAATAATTTAATAATACACTGCCAAATAACACTGCCTTATCAATAAGCTAGGTAGTATAGCTACATCCTAAGTACCTGCTGTTTGGAACCAAATGTGGGATCACAGACTCAAGCTCTGGATGTCCAAGCCATGAGGGATAGTGGTGTCCAAATCAGCAGTAACAAGTCATATGTCCTTTGCAAGTGGATATGTTACACAAGCTTGACAATATAGGGTTCCTAGGAGCCCTGACAGTGTTATACACTATGTTTTATAGATATATAGTCCTAGGAGTCCTGACAGTGTCATACACTATGTATTATAGATATATAGTCCTAGGAGCCCTGACAGTGTCATACACTATGTGTTATAGATATATAGTCCTAGGAGTCCTGACAGTGTCATACACTATGTATTATAGATATATAGTCCTAGGAGCTGTGACAGTGTCATACACTATGTGTTATAGATATATAGTCCTAGGAGTCCTGACAGTGTCATACACTATGTATTATAGATATATAGTCCTAGGAGTCCTGACAGTGTCATACACTATGTGTTATAGATATATAGTCCTAGGAGTCCTGACAGTGTCATACACTATGTATTATAGATATATAGTCCTAGGAGCCCTGACAGTGTCATACACTATGTTTTATAGATAGGTTCCTAGGAGCCCTGACAGTGTTCTACACTATGTTTTATAGATAGGTTCCTAGGAGCCCTAACAGGGTTATGCACTATGTTTTATAGATAGGTTCCTAGGAGCCCTAAGAGTGTTCTACACTATGTTTATAGATAGGTTCCTAGGAGCCCTGACAGTGTTCTATACTATGTTTTATAGATAGGTTCCTAGGAGCCCTGACAGTGTTATACACTATGTTTTATAGATTGGTTCCTGGGAGCCCTGACAGTGTTATACACTATGTTTTATGGATAGGTTCCTAGGAGCCCTGACAGTGTTATACACTATGTTTTATAGATAGGTTCCTAGGAGCCCTGACAGTGTCATACACTATGTTTTATAGATATATAGTCCTAGGAGCCCTGACAGTGTTCTACACTATGTTTTATAGATAGGTTCCTAGGAGCCCTGACAGTGTCAGACACTATGTTTTATAGATATATAGTCCTAGGAGCCCTAGGACATTATGTTTTAAGCCAATTTAAGGTATGGTTCGTACTGAACTTGTTCAACCCTAAATGAATCTTGGACTCGAACCACCTGACACAAATCCTGAAAGGTTTGCTCATCTCTAATAATGTTTTTAGGTCAAATCTCAAAAAGACAAAAGGTTAACATTTTAGAAATTGTTTGCCATATGACCTCTTGTGTATGTTCCACTGCATTTGCTGGTGATGATTTGCTTCATGGCAGGTTGTCAGTGTTAACTATGAGGAGGAAAATTAATGGAGCATCATTTTTTAGAGGTTGTAGGAGTCCTCGTCTGGTCGAGCAGGTTCTAGAAGGTCCTATAACATACCAATAAAAAGCAAGTGTTGAGAAATAGTCAGCATTACTCATCTGCAATTCTCATAAGGTTTTACTATTATAATGTATGTTCTGATATCTGCGCCAACGTTCCTTCTTGCCGATTTTTCCGATTAGGAATTGAAAGCCAGGTAGTAGGAGTGATAGGAGAAGAGAGGAGTTGTAGGACATCATGGATCTATGTCCCATAGAGGAAATTCTTGCCTTTAGGACTGGCCTAATGCTGGATGATGCCCTTCATGGTAACGGCTGTTGTTGCCATCTTATTTGATATACTGTCATGCAGATCTCGCATTCCCAAACCCATCCGTGTATAAGGTCGTAGGTGTAGAGGCGGCCTGCACCTCAACATCAGAAATCGAGGAACAAACAGTGGCCCTTTCTGACTACAATAGGGGTGTGCCACGGCCTATACCAGTATGGGCTACCATTTTAATTTGTGCCATGGAACCTCCTCTTCTTAGCGAGTCCCAAATACAATCATTTTATCCTGTATAAACATGGATATCAAGGGCACCCCTATTATAATGGCTTACTACTATAGACCCCAGTAATATCCAGCATAAGGGTAAACCCGCCAATGTAGATCTGCCAGCGTTGGACTGAGGTTCCTTGGGCCCACCCTCCAATAACCCTTAAGTGGGCCAGAGCACCCTTCTGCTGGACCATAACTGTGTTATGGGTACACTGGAGGATCCTCTGGTTTTCTGATGGGCCAGTCCAACACTAGGATATACTGATCTGCTGCCTCCACCAGACACAGCCCGCCACTACCATGTCTGCCCATCAGTCTCTTTTTTACCTCCCTTACTTCTATTGTTGCACTGGGGTATCGTGTGCCCACCAGTGTAATTCATACAGGGGCCCACTGTACAGATAAATGCAAATATTATCTGCCTAAAATGTTTCCAGTATTAGCTCTGTGAGCAAGATGATTAGTGACTGGGGCCCTCCACTGTCAGTAAGGAGACGGGCCCAGGAGGAAGGATCATGGTCGACTTGCCTAAGTGCCTAGATGTGATCAGTTTATTATATCTGTATATAGTATACGGCCAGGCACCACTCCTGCAGGGGTTAAGGGGCTCACTAGTCTCTCTGGGTCAGAGTCCCACCATGGGATTCAGAGCTCCCGAGCCTGCTTACACCCGCCTACAAACATATGCTGCCTATTTACTTATCCTTATTTTTATGTATCTATATAGATTTACTTTTATATTTTTGTATCTTTCTATGTTTTAGTATATAGTGTAGCTAGGGTTTTATTTATTTAAAAAAATTTTTATAGTTAGATGTATTTTCTATTTCCCTTTTACTTTATCATTTTTTGTCTATATTGTATTATTTTTATATATTTGTATATATTGTACTTAGTACTTAAGTAGGGCATATATTTATTTTTTACCATTTATTTTTATATTTTTGTATACAATGTAAATATTGTAAGAGTGTATATATTGTATATTACAGTGGGTACGGAAAGTCTTCAGACCCCTTTAAATTTTTCACTCTTTGTTTCATTGCAGCCATTTGCTAAAAGCAAAAAAGTTCATGTTATTTCTCATTAATGTACACTCAGCTCCCCATCTTGACAGAAAAAAAAACAGAAATGTAGATATTTATGCAAATTTATTAAAAAAGAAAAACTGCAATCTCCCATGGCCATAAGTATTCAGAGCCTTTGCTGTGACCCTCATATATAACTCACCTGCTGTCCATTTCCTTCTGATCCTCCTTGAGATGGTTCTACTCCTTCATTGGAGTCCTGCTGTGTTTAATTAAACTCATTGGACTTGATTAGGGCAGATGCAGCAGAGTTGACCATCGTCCTATTTATTCCAATTTTGCATCCTATATCTGCTCTCATGTATAGACTCTCCATTATACTAACATGGATCTCCATATTGTCCCATCCTACAGAGTACACATGTGATGTCTCGTATGCCCTATGTACTCACTCATCGATAGCCCTCACTTCCTCTGTGCTTGGGTCCTGCTAAACTGGTTCTTATAACAGATCAGATCAGCAGAGGTGAGTCAGATCGAACATACGAATAACCTTGACACTTACCTGCACATCAGTAGAGGTGAGAGTTATTATTCTAGGCAAGGTTACTTATGTATGGTATGCTTTCTTTATTATATACATTGTAGCTTCCTATCAACTAAATTCCAGCCAACAAAAACAAAGTAAAATGTCCAAAGTACACCGAGGAACATCAAAAATAGAGCTGTTGACAACTGGAAAGTTACAGTGCTGTGCAAAGATTTTAGGCAGGTGTGGAAACAAAATGCCGCACAGTAAGAACGCTTTCCGAAGGAGTCCTGGAAGTGATGATCTGGTCCCCACAGATATAGCCCTGATCTCATCATCATCCAGTCTGTCTGGGATGACATGAAGAGACAGACAGATTGGAGCAAGCAACATCCACAGAAGATCTGTGCTTAGTTCTCCAAGATGGCGACGGGAACAACCTCCCTGCCCAGTTCTGCCAAAAACTGTCTTCAAGTACTGAGAAGAACTGATGGAAGGCAAAGGACAAAGGTTACACCAGAAATAGGGGTCAGGGTCCCCCAATCTAGTCCATCTATGCCCATTAAGTGTTACTCTGGACTAGGGTCACCTCTCCACCATAGGGGTTTATGCTTAATATTCACAGTAACCAATTCTCAGTCACACAAAAGATTCATCACACATTAGACCGCTAGCAACAGAGGTCTGGATGAAAGACCTGAAGGTGCGGAAGAACCTTCTATTAATATTAGAGTTTTCCCATCAGGTATGACTACAAGGCCCCAGGCCGTAGGGTGCGAAGACAATAAGTCAAGCGGTGCCAGAGGGACAATGTCCTCTGCACAGTTAATAGGTGCAAACAGGTTTCACACTTTTTCTCAGAAAGTACAACACCAAGGTAGACACAATAACTCAAGTGACAGTGTTACATCATACAGTGCAATACGTCATCGGCATACTCAGTACAAAACACATCAGAAAATGCACAATAAAATAACACAAAGCACAACACAACGCACAACAGGGACACAAGCCAATGTTGGATAATGAACTAAGAAAGTCACCTACCTATGGCCATTTTGCTGAAGGTGGTGGCTCCTATCTCCTTACACCTGTGCATTACATAGGAGCTGTGCTTGGTATTGCAGCTCAGTCCTATTCGATTGAATGGGACTGAACTGCGTACACAGTACACATGACAAATGATCATGATGGCCCTTATCTGAGTGTTACAGCCGTTTCGAGCAGCTGATTTATGGGGGTCCCACACCAACCTGTGTTAAGAACCGACCATCGATATTTCACCCCTTTAAGGCATCCATGCATGGTCACCATCATATTTAGCCACTTCCACCAGGACGGGACAAGTTTCTTTGTCTCTGAAGTCATCATCATTGACCAAGAAATTTGGTGGAAAATTTGAACTCAGCCATATTGTTTTACCCAAATTAGCTTACGGCACTATTCTGTGTGGCAAGAAAATGCAAACCCAGCCAGATATCACCAGAACAATATAAAGAAACTTTTGTGGTCCCCGTAAGGTGAATGGGGGGGTCTATGGATCGGTTTACTTTATGTGCCAAGAGCTTTCCCAACGCACACGGTAAACCGAAAGCAAAATCTTGTGGTATGAAAGATGTCCGAACCTGATAAATAGGGACAATTTCTGTTTCACCCCAATGACTGGCCTTTTGACAACATTTATCATACAAGCCACCAACTTCCTAAAAACACATGGTGCAATATATTAACTCATAATTTATTGTAAAACGTATCATTTATTATCATAAGTCTTCACTTTCATGATCTTTGCACCATTTTGTTGAAACAACGATCTTCTTTGTATTTTTTAGGTGCTAGGTGGCCATTCTCTGTAGTTTTTGGTAGTAGACAACACATTGGTGGTCAACTCTTAAAACCTCTATTGACAGTTTGTGAAGACCATCTATGATGGACAATCCTCTTGCTAACAACCTTTCAGCTATACTCCAGAATTCACACTCCAACATCTTCACCCACCATGAACCAACCCTTGGTAAGACCAATCAGCATTTCCAGATTCAGATGACCATAGTATATCATGGCCATAATATCTGGATCTTCTGGGGGTCTACTGAACCAACCTTCATGTGTATATATCACATCTTATATATTACATTATCTGAGTTAGCAATGGACAGAGGAGAAGATGCTGAACTCTAATGCCTTCAGATAGAGTAGACCATAAGACATGACAGAGCCCCAGAACCGTATGATGGTTCATGTAAACAATGAGGGGTTTGGAGAAAACCATAAAAATTCTACTTTTTACCTGCCTTCCACTTGTCTAGGTTGCCTAACCAGTGACTACAAGTCACCACAGTAGAGTGAAACTTTCCGCTCTACTTTTACGGTCGAAATGAGTCAAAAGTCACCTCCATGTTCTACCATCTTTGAAGACTGAAAATAGTCTTGAACTTTGTTGCTGTACACAGTTAGCCAGCGTATTACTCATGCTAAAAGTGTACAAAAAATTCATAGCTGAACCGACAAAAGCCGGTTTGAGGTGGATATTGAGGCAAAGCCGTCCATACGTATTTATTCACTACTCCCATTACAAACATAATTTAACACATGGCACAATGTTCTAAACACAAACACAATTGCTATGTCGGTTGATAAGAACTCGGGAGCACACCTTGTCCTCTCCACTAACCTATTTCATTTTGTACATGTTCTGTGTCAGTATGATGATGCCCTGTCATTTTCCTAGGTGATGGCTTTGTTACTAAAGTCACAAGAATTTTTTAATGTCCAAGTTAACACCTAATTGCATCTATTATAGAGAAATATGAGACAACTTTGACCTGACCTGCTCTTGACGAGACTTACAAAAATGCAAAGGGGTCATCCAGATGCCGTCGTCTTGGGTTGCTTTGTTAAAGTCATCAGAAAACCTGTACCTGGCGGTCTGACTGAGAACTTGGGTGTCCTGTCTTGTCTCTATTATACCACACTGTTCATCATACAATACATGGACTTAGGAGGAGTCGGGCAGGAGGAACCTCTGAAGGACGTTGTCAAAAATTGATCCCCAACATAGAAGTTTTTATGGCATGTCTACTGGGCAATTAGTCTTCTCATCCAGGTGTAAAAATAGAATATGGACTTTATCTGTAGGATTTACCTATAGAGATGAAAATAACAGATCGCACATGAAAAATGTCCAAGCCATGTGAATACAGTCCTACCCATGGGTTTTTGACTAATGGGATCTCCACGATCCAAGATTGGGATTGCCCACTGCCCATTACTGTCAGAGAAGAGACAATGTATATGCTGGTTCTATACGTCACTGTGCAAGTTGGATGGCCCTAGATGTCTTCATATAATATCTAATGTACAGTCAATGGTTTTATGTTGGGATTGGTCCAAAATAATCATATACAGTATACCAAATTGTAATACTATAATACATTGAGCTGATGTACATGAACTCCATCCATCAAACAACACTAAGATCATCAGAATACTGACTTTCCTCCATTGAAGACTATCCCCATTTTATGAGACCCCTCTTTACAAGGTGACCTGAGCTAAGGAACTCTTACTTATAATCATTGTGTACAGTCTGGAAAATAAACAGTTAAATGCCGAGCCTCATGACAACTCCACCCTGTTGGTCTACATTCAGAATCTGCTGGATATTCCTCACTAAGTAAAGTTTTGCTTTCTAATGCTTTAGGTTCCAGAGCAAGAAATGTATTATTTCCCTTAACAATTTCGAGCAGTGCACACAAATAGCTCCAGTCCATAGAGATACCTCCATAGGAATGCCTTGTTATAGAATGCAATGAACATGGTCGGTCATTGGGGATAGTATATTATATGCCTCATGTGTTATCCTATTGTACATTGGGATTGGTAAAGGTCTGAGGAGGGGGCAGCAAAAGTGTCATTGTAATAGGCAGCTATGTGGCGATGTCCATTGGCATGTCATATAGCAGCATACCAATAACCAGGAGAGAATTGCTGGAAAAGGAAAGCCTATAATAACATCTGCATATAATGAGGAGGGTGTTCCAGACGGCAGGATTTAGGAGACTGCATAATGCAGAGAATTCATGGAAAATGCTAATAAGTAGACTAGTTTATTTAATCCTGACAGCTGTGTATTTCATTCATCAGGTAGCTTATATAATATATGGGGCGATATATGGGGCGAGTGATATGTAAGTATATTGCTGTGTAACCAAATATGAGCCTGCGCCCCCATCACCTCCAGAATGCCGCAACCATCCTGACCGCCTAATACATGGCAGCCATGGTCAGTCACTGTGGGGTCAGTACAGCTGATCTAACCCTGCCTGCAGGCACCAGGAACTATATACTATATGGAGGGGATCAAGTCTACAAGCCTAGTCTCCTATAGTCTCCTATATTCTCCTATAGTCTCCTAGTCTCTAAGCCATTAATTTCCTAATCGTTATCACTTTATAAAACCCTTTCCATTCCCTTTCTCCCTTTCTGGTTCTTTTATTGCCTTTCCTATGTGTGTCCATTCTGTGATCTCTTTCGCTTCCATGTCCTTTCTTTTATTCTTTTATCTTTTTCTTACCTTCCTGTTCTCCCTTCTTTTTCTTTCCATTTTATGTTCTAGTATTTTCATTACATTTTCTTTCTTTCTCTCCCTTCCTCCATTCCTTTCCTTTTATTTTTTTCCTTCTTCCTTCCTTCCCTGCCACCTTCCCTCTTCTTTCCCTTCCTTCCTTCCTTCCTTCCTTCCTTCCTTCCCTCTTCTTTCCCTTCATTCTTTTCTTCTTTCCCTCTTCTTTCCCTATACCTTTTCCTCTAATTTTCTCCTTCACTTCCTCTCATTCTTTCTCATTGCCTTCCCTTCCATTCTTGTTTCCTTCTTTTCCTTTTCCTTCCTCTTTCTATTTCTTTTCCATTCCCTTTCCCTTCCTGTTCTCTCCTTTATCTACCTTTTACATTTTATTGTCTCTTTCGTTTCCATTTCTTCCTCCCTTTCCCGTTCTTATTCTTTCCTCCAGGCATTCTCATTGTATTTTCTCTTCACTTTCCTTTCTCATTCCCTTTGCCTTCCTTGTTCCTTCTCCTTTCCATTTTGTTTTCTTCCTTTTCTATTCCCTTCCTTATTGAAGTCCTGTTCCTTCTCCTTGCCCTTTCCATATTCTTGTGTCTTCTATCTCCTTTTCTTTCCTTTTTTTCCTCTTCATTTACTTCTCAGTTCACTTCCTATTCCTCACCTTCCTTCCTGTATTCTGCAAATCCACGAGTCTCTACTTCATAACCTTTCTGTCATAGACATCAGCTCTCCATGTACTGACATCTTGTAGAGTAGGTGATAGACTTGAGCAACCAATCTAAGGAGGCAGAGGAGCAGGGGCAGGCACTGAAAGAGTAGTTGAGGCTTGGAACAAACTTCCAGCAGAAAATCTACAGTAAGTGAATATAAGGATTCCTGGGATAACACATGTCTATCCTAAGATATAGAGAAGTATCTGAAGGGCAGAATAAATGGACCAGAGGGGCTTTATGCTTATATTATTGGTGTCTAGTTACATAAGAAGAAGTTTTTAGGGTAATGCAGGCTTCTGTATTGTTTGGTATCCCATTGGGAGGCAACATGGTATTCAATAAGGGAAAGAAAGTGTCCAGTGGGGTAGGTAGCCAAAGGATCCAGTGTGGTAGAGTGGGTTGTCATAGGGTCCAGGAATAGATGTATAGGTAGGTTCATGTAAAGTAGGCAGTGGTGCTATAGTTAGTTGTTATTCCATGGGTCAGGCTACATATAGGACATCCAACGGACTCAATGAAGTCCCCATTGTTGTCCGTCATTAAATTGGTAATTTTTTCATTCTTCTGACCCTGCAACGGGCAGAATGGAGAGAACGACGCAGATGTGAACAAACCCTAATAAATTTATTGTGGCAAATGAAGGAGGATACAAAGGCTTGGTCTCTTGGTCTCCAGAGGGTCAATGGAATTTCCCTTTTGGCCTCAGCTGATAAAGTTACTTAATGTCTTCCAGCTATTTAGTGGGGAATGAAAGTGAAAACCTATTGGTAGTCAGAAGGTTGCTAAGGCCAAGGCCCCATGCACCGAGCCACAGCCAAAAAGCGCTGCTGGAAAAACTGCGGCGGCAACACATCACAGTTTTCCTGCAGCGCTTTTCACAGAAAGCCTACAGAGTTTTCCTCTGCGGACTTTCTGCTCCCATTATACTTATAGGGAAACCGCCGGCGTTTCCGTAGGTAGAATTGACATGCTGCGATTTCCAAAATGTCTGCTGTGCGTATTTTTCCGCAATGTGTGGATGGGATTCGCTAGTGACTATAAAACACAGTGTCTGCACCATGTGGGGCCCCCGGCCTAAACCTTCGTTTCTGAAACATCTCATTCTTACAGTGCTGGCCAAAAGTATTGGCACCCCTGCAATTCTGTCAGATAATACTCAATTTCTTCCAGAAAATGATTGCAATCACAAATGCTTTGGTAATAATATCTTCATTTAATTTGTCTTCAATGGAAAACCACAAAAAGAATTGCCAAAAAGCCAAATTGGATATAATTCCACACCAAACATAAAAAAGGGGGTGGACAAAAGTATTGGCACCCTTTGAAAAATCATGTGATGCTTCTCTAATTTGTGTAATTAACAGCACCTGTTACTTACCTGTGGCACATAACAGGTGGTGGCAATAACTAAATCACACTTGCAGCCAGTTGAAATGAATTAAAGTTGACTCAACCTCTGTCCTGTGTCCTTGTGTGTACCACATTGAGCATGGAGAAAAGAAAGAAGACCAAAGAACTGTCTGAGGACTTGAGAAGCAAAATTGTGAGGAAGCATGAGCAATCTCAAGGCTACAAGTCCATCTCCAAAGACCTGAATGTTCCTGTGTCTACCGTGCGCAGTGTCATCAAGAAGTGTAAAGCCCATGGCACTGTGGCTAACCTCCCTAGATGTGGACGGAAAAGAAACATTGACGAGAGATTTCAGCGAAAGATTGTGCGGATGGTGGCTAAAGAACCTCGACTAACATCCAAACAAGTTCTAGCTGCCCTGCAGTCCGAGGGTACAACAGTGTCAGCCCGTACTATCCGTCGGCGTCTGAATGAAAAGGGACTCTATGGTAGGATACCCAGGAAGACCCCACTTCTGACCCAGAGACATAAAAAAGCCAAAACTTACCTGAGAAAGCCAAAAACTTTTTGGAAGAATGTTCTCTGGTCAGATGAGACAAAAGTAGAGCTTTTTGGGAAAAGGCATCAACATAGAGTTTACAGGAAAAAAAAAGAGGCCTTCAAAGAAAAGAACACGGTCCCTACAGTCACACATGGCGGAGGTTCCCTGATGTTTTGGGGTTGCTTTGCTGCCTCTGGCACTGGACTGCTTGACCGTGTGCATGGCATTATGAAGTCTGCAGCATAATGTAGGGCCCAGTGTGAGAAAGCTGGGTCTCCCTCAGAGGTCATGGGTCTTCCAGCAGGACAATGACCCAAAACACACTTCAAAAAGCACTAGAAAATGGTTTGGGAGAAAGCACTGGAGACTTGTAAAGTGGCAGCAATGAGTCCAGACCTGAATCCCATAGAACACCTGTGGAGAGATCTCACAATGGCAGTTTGGAGAAGGCGGCCTTCACATCTCAGGGACCTGGAGAAATTCCAGCAGAGCATTGTAAGAAACTCATTGATGGTTACCGGAAGCGGTTGTTCGCAGTTATTTTGTCTAAAGGTTGTGCTACCAAGTATTAGGCTGAGGGTGCCAATACTTTTGTCCGGCCCATTTTTGGAGTTTTGTGTAAAATGATCAATGATTTGACTTTTTTTTCATTCTCTTTTGTGTTTTTTCATTGCAAGCAAAATAAATGAAGATATTATTACCAAAGCATTTGTGATTGCAATCATGTTCTGGAAGAAATTGAGTATTATCTGACAGAATTGCAGGGGTGCCAATACTTTTGGCCAGCACTGTATGTAATAAACAAAAATATTTTCCATCAACTACCATTTCACTGGTGATTCTTTCACCTAGATACAAAGATATTTGAGATCCCGGGTGACTAGTACATCACATGTCTGCGTATGTACATATTGTACTTCTCTGTATGTATTGGTACATTCCCTGCAGAGCTGATAATGATAATTCCTATCCAATAATTCATTGCTTCCACATTCATAACTCTGCAGGGTCATGACATGTTGTAGATTTATTAATATTACATATAGGTTATCACTCTATTGAAAATATATTATAGATGATAATATTCAGAGAGCGGCGGCTATGTATGGTGGAAGCACAATGTGTAATGGGGGAGAGCTGAGGAGTCTCACCTCTTTCACCATCACTACTATTTCCTTTTGCAAAACTGCATTTTTGTGCCAAGCATGTCAATAGGATTGCATAAAAACCTTTAGGTCAACCACTAAGTCAGTGACTAACAGGTCTGTTACGTACCAGCTATCTATACTATATAATGTAGTGCTATAGTGATGTAGTAGTGCGTGCACACATAGATAGAGTCCTGAGTCTGAATCCAACCATGGACAGCATCTTCATGGAGTGTGTAAGTTCTTGTGTTTGCATGGGTTTCCTTGGGGTTCTCCAGTTTCCTCCCACACAAAGACATACTGATCTTATCTAGTGTAAGAAAGAGAGGGACAAGCAGAGCCCAGTGCAGCAACGGCCACACTAAGGGTATGTTCACATGGCAACATTTTTCCAAGCTGAAAAATTTGCAGCCTTTTTTGTTGCAGAATTTGCTGCAGTTTTTTGACCCAAAGCCAAGAATGGCTACAGCAGGAATGGGAAATATCTAAGAAGTTCTTATACTTCTACTTTCTGCTCAATCCACTCTTGGTTTTGGCTCAAAAAACGCAGCAAAATCTGCAACAGAAAAAGCTGTATTTCTGCAACGTGGGGCCTCAGTCTTAGAGGCAGAATCCACCAGAAATTCAGCACCAGATTCTGCCGTGTGAATATACCCTAACCCTGATAAATCCTGCCAACACACGGACTGAGCTTCACAGGTATACAGGGTAAGGAGTGCTGGAAACTTTAGTTCAGCAGTGATGTCATTGATGGGATAAGATACTGACAGGGTTAAATCCTAAAATTGTCCATTAAAGTGTCTGCTTAAGTCATTACCACACACCCTGAGGACAGGTGTGACACTGTGTTATAATCCTGTACAATCCCTGTAAAGCCCTTTTGAAATATTGCATTATTCTTGTTCTTAATGCTGGCCGTGCACACATTTACAATACTACATATATATATCTGGCTACAGACTTGTATCACGGATCCTTTTGCTTTGTATTTTTTATATTAGTATTTTTGAGAATTTATTATACAAAAAGATTTGTTTAAAGTGATTTTGTAGCCGTTGCTCCCTCTAGTGGATGAAACTGTTAACAAGAGATCAATGAGGTTCACAAGTATGACCTGTCAGCTCTGCTACATAAATGGAAGGCGATGTTCACATCTGCAGCAGGGACTGTCTAAAATCACCTGCAAAAAAAAAGTTCTGCAAGGACAATAGAATAAAATAGAATAGAATAGCAAGAGAGTTAAAGAGACCAGTGATATATAATAGAACAGAGAGAGAGCAGTGATATATTGAGAGAATAGAGAGAGGATTATAGAGCAGTGGTATAGACAGTCTCAGTGACAGCAGTGATATATTGATCAGCTAGAGAGCAGTGATATATATAAAATAGAGAGGATTAGAGAGCAGTGATATATATAAAATAGAGAGGATTAGAGAGCAGTGATATATAGATAGAATAAAGAGGTTTAGAGAGCAGTGGTATATAGATAGGAGAGAGAGGATTAGAGAGCAGAGATATATAGGTAGAATAGAGAGGATTAGAGAGCAGTGGTATATAGATAGAATAGAGAGTGTTAGAGAGCAGAGATATATATATAGAATAAAGAGGATTAGAGAGCAGAGATATATAGATAGAATAGAGAGGATTAGAGAGCAGAGATATATAGATAGAATAGAGAGAGAATTAGAGAGCAGAGATATATAGATAGAATAGAGAGGATTAGAGAGCAGAGATATATAGATAGAATAGAGAGAGGATTAGAGAGCAGAGATATATAGATAGAATAAAGAGGATTAGAGAGCAGAGAGATATATAGATAGAATAGAGAGGATTAGAGAGCAGAGATATATAGATAGAATAGAGAGGATTAGAGAGCAGAGATATATAGATAGAATAGAGAGAGAATTAGAGAGCAGAGATATATAGAGAGAATAGAGAGGATTAGAGAGCAGAGATATATAGATAGAATAGAGAGAGAATTAGAGAGCAGAGATATATAGATAGAATAGAGAGGATTAGAGAGCAGAGATATATAGATAGAATAGAGAGAGGATTAGAGAGCAGAGATATATAGATAGAATAGAGAGTGTTAGAGAGCAGAGATATATAGATAGAATAGAGAGGATTAGAGAGCAGAGATATATAGATAGAATAGAGAGGATTAGAGAGCAGAGATATATAGATAGAATAGAGAGGATTAGAGAGCAGAGATATATAGATAGAATAGAGAGGATTAGAGAGCAGAGATATATAGATAGAATAGAGAGGATTAGAGAGCAGAGATATATAGATAGAATAGAGAGGATTAGAGAGCAGTGATATATAGATAGAATAGAGAGTGTTAGAGAGCAGAGATATATAGATAGAATAGAGAGTATTAGAGAGCAGAGATATATAGATAGAATAGAGAGGATTAGAGAGCAGAGATATATAGATAGAATAGAGAGGATTAGAGAGCAGAGATATATAGATAGAATAGAGAGGATTAGAGAGCAGAGATATATAGATAGAATAGAGAGTGTTAGAGAGCAGAGATATATAGATAGAATAGAGAGAGGATTAGAGAGCAGAGATATATAGATAGAATAGAGAGGATTAGAGAGCAGAGATATATAGATAGAATAGAGAGGATTAGAGAGCAGTGATATATAGATAGAATAGAGAGTGTTAGAGAGCAGAGATATATAGATAGAATAGAGAGGATTAGAGAGCAGAGATATATAGATCAGATAGAGAGCAGTGATATATAGATCAGATAGAGAGCAGTGATATATAGATCAGATAGAGAGCAGTGATATATGGATATAATAGAGAGGATTAGAGAGCAGAGCTATATGGATAGACAGTCTCAGTGACAGCATTGATATATTGATCAGATAGAGAGCAGTGATCTATATTGACGGTCTCAGTGACAGCAGTGGCAGGCACAGCTGCAGCAGGCACTGGAGGACAGATAGCAGGCAGTAGGCGGCTCCCTCCATCCTGCCGGTGTCCCGACTATTACTACAGCCAGGAAGTTTCCCGACTCTCATCCCAACCTGTGCCGGACCTGACCCTGCGCCGGTGCCCTCTGTATCCTGCTGGCACTGAACCTGGCACTGCTGCCAGTCTGCGCCCACTGAGGCTGTACCGCACTACTTGTGCGAACCTGAGCTGGCGCTGTGCTGCACTATCCGCAGTGTATGAACCTGGAGCTATCTGTGCCCACCTGACCTGGCGCTTGATTAACCCTCCAGTAACTGATGGTGGTGGTGGTGGGCTTCACTCAGGTATGTTGGAGGATGTACTATGGCAGGCTATAGGTGATGGAGGAGAATCTCTAACATCATCGGAATAGCCACTATTTCTGTGTAGAATAGAGTTATGTTATGTGAGGCTGTGCATTATAGATGTATATAGTGTACTATATGTATTGTGTATAGTGTATTATAGATGTATATAGTGTACTATATGTATTGTGTATAGTGTGTGTATTATAGATGTATATAGTGTACTATATGTATTGTGTATAGTGTGTGTATTATAGATGTATATAGTGTACTATATGTATTGTGTATAGTGTGTGTATTATAGATGTATATAATGTACTATATGTATTGTGTATAGTGTGTGTATTATAGATGTATATAGTGTACTATATGTATTGTGTATAGTGTGTGCATTATAGATGTATATAATGTACTATATGTATTGTGTATAGTGTGTGTATTATAGATGTATATAGTGTACTATATGTATTGTGTATAGTGTGTGTATTATAGATGTATATAATGTACTATATGTATTGTGTATAGTGTGTGTATTATAGATGTATATAGTGTACTATATGTATTGTGTATAGTGTGTGCATTATAGATGTATATAGTGTACTATATGTATTGTGTATAGTGTGTGTATTATAGATGTATATAATGTACTATATATATTGTCTTATTATAGATGTATATAATGTACTATATATATTGTCTATAGTGTGTGTATCATGGATGTATATAGTGTGTATTTTATATATATATTTAATTTATGTATATGACCTATATATGGTGTCTGTGTACCTGTAACATGTTCTTACATATGTATGTTTGCTTGTGTATGTGTTGTATATGTTGCATGTATGTGTTTCATTTATATTTATATATAGATCATGGATATATATATATAGTATATATTTGTGTACATGTATGTATTGTATATGTTGCATTTATACAGTATATCAGTATGTGTGTTATAGATATATATTTATATATACAATATATTCCTGCACATGTATGTGTTGTATATGTTGCTTCTATGTGTGTGTATATATATATATATTTATTTATATCTATGTATACAGTAGGTTTTTGTACGTGTGAATATATAAAATGACATTACATTTGTTCAACACATGTATTGATTATGGTTTATTAATTATTATACATGATGTATGTCGTATAATGTTTATTTTGTATGTTATTGGTCATACAAAGCTGGCCATAAATATACAGATAACTAACTATATGGCCGGTGTCTGGAGCTCAGACAGAACCTGTATCACAAGTCACTCTCTATAATTATAGCTACACCCAAAGCCACTTTTGTTACATAAAGTTGTGTTGTTTGGTGGGGGAGGGGGATCCCTCAGATTCACCGTTATTCACAACATAGGACTATTGTTGATATATATTATATGTCAAAATTCATTCCTTTAGGCTGAGGCCCCACATTGCGGAATTGCAGCTTTTTTTGTTGCAGATTTTGTTGTGTTTTTTTTGAGTCAGAGCCAGGAGTGGATTGAGCAGAAGGGAGAAGTAGAAGAACTTCCTAGATATTTCCCATTCCTTTTGTAGCTATTCTTGGCTTTGGCTCAAAAAACTGCAGCAAAATCTGCAACAAAAAGAGCTCTTTTGGATACAATTATCAGCATCAATTCTACTATAAATTTGGGGACAAGAGGGCCAGTACAGGTGAGGAACGGTTATTACTATGGCAATGACACTAGAAGAGGAGGGGTCTATAGATGGGATATTGGTGGACATTAGGCCACAGCTCTGTGTATGTTCATACCTGTATATGTACCAGATTAGGGCCATGTATCAAAATTTGTCAAATTTTCAAATGCTCCATAATAAACTTTTGCACATCTCGTAACATATTATATACGCAGCGCATCATGGATTTGTCACTGTCATGTCTTTAAGCCAACATGGCCTCCCAACTTTGTCTTTAATAGGACTGGTCTTAGTCACACCCCTAGTTGTCATTCATGGGAATGTACAAGGCCCCCAAAAAAGTCAATGTATGTATAGCTAAATGGACATAAGTAAGTCAATATACACAGTATACAAAGCCTTCATTTTCTAGCGAGGTCCTCAGGATCCAAATCTTGGCATCTTCTGGTACCACAAAGAGGGTATATAAAACTTAAGGTGAGCCAGTACAGAATATACAGCATCACACCCCGATATCCAGAGATAAATGCCCTCCTGGTGTACATGGAAGTTTCCACCACCATGTATAACCAGTCTTTGAAGACTGTCTAGGACTTCAGAACTCCCCACCCCCACTCCTTACAAAGAACTTCTCCGACAGCCACAACTACAGAACTACTACACCCACTTTCCTTCAGCAGTAGATAGGGTAGAAGGCTAAACAGATTGCCTTGAAGCTGCTTTTTTGAGGAGAACATCAAGGATGCTTTTCAGACACATGTCCTTAGGACTTTGAGGACTTTCTAGGACACATTCAGACTGGAGGTAGGTGGAGAAGTCCTTGTATGGTAGAGGTGGCTGTAAATGCACAACCAGTCCTTACTTCAGTTTATCTTGCTTGTGACTTAAAGGAATTTTTGATGGAATCTCTGAATGGCGGCCACTTGGATGCGGCAACCTCCACCACTCAGACATCCTATCAATATCCCCTTAATGTTTCTAGTAGAGAAATCTTTGAGTTTTGATACTGATCTACTATCGAGGCATGAACTGTCGTTGAACTAGTCTTTACCGAATTCCAATGCTGAGATGCAGGAAAATCAGTGAGGCATCTTCACACCTTGAAGACTTTGCAAAACCTCATAATTTTTATGCTTAATGGGGTTTTCCAGGTTGGGGGCATTTTTAATTCTTATGACCTATAGTAGCCTCCGAATAGGTCACCAGTATCAAATCAGTGGGGGGTCAAGCCAAGGTAAAGGTAAGGAAAGACACATCTTGTATTGGACAGGTCCCGATGACGCCCATAAGCCAGCAGTGGTCATCCCACAGTCCTATATTGGCATATCCAGCATGAGCTCTCAGTTTAGGATCTCTATCCCCATACATAATATAAGCTACCCACTGGCCATCACTAAATGTGACAATGTGATATAAGTGTCCACCATAAGATAATAAGATTTTTGTATTTCTCCATATACCGTAGTGACCATCATGCTCTCTCTGGATTGTGGAGTTTGCTATCGTTGCATTACTAGTGCACATTCTTTAGGAAAAGTACTGAAGGTGAGAAACAAGCTAGAATTGAGTTCCAGATATGTGCGAATTCTCAGAGGTGACGATTCTATTGGTCTCTTTTCAGCAATGGATGACAGGTCATTGCTAAAGGGGGATTTTCTTTGTCAGGGGCACAACTTTAGTACATAGCTCCATTCTCAGTAAATACTAACTGAATGGCGAATTGTCTTCATAGTAATTGACTATTACAGGACAAAGAGCCAATCCCCAGGCATGGCAGGCGCACGGCAGCTTGTCTAATACATTCCCATCGATTCTGATCTGGAATGTACTAAGGAACTGCTGACTTTAGACAACCTGTAGTCAGGAGGGCCATGTCCGTAGAGTCGCTAAGTGGAGGGCCTGGGGAGGTGCGGAAACATAAGACATACTGACGCTCACCTTGTCACCACTTTCTTGGGCTCCTTTGGGGTTGAAACTTCCTGACATTGGAGCACCCCATGTGACTGCTGAGGCTCAATCAAAAGTCTCAAAGGTCTCATGGGTTCTGTGATGTCATCCAGGAATCCACAACCAAAGACAAGTGTGTTTTGTGTGCTATTTTGTACATATACTTTATGGTGCAGTCAGAGGCTACCACTGCACCCCCTAAGACTCTTAAAACTACACCCCTGGGTACACTGTGTACTTGTTTTCTATGACTCATTGTTGCATTGTTACTTTTAGTATTTGATTCTAACAAACAGGCAGAGCCCAGTTGCACATACCGGCTGTGCAGGGGTCGTTGCACTTTACACTCTGCTCAAGGTGCAGGCTTGCCACACTATGGCCTGATGCTTTCTAGTCATGCTGAACGGGAAAGGAGGTTTTCCCACATGTTTTGTTCTTCTACCCATTGGTGCAATGTGTTTCGGTGTTAGTCAGTCTGGAATTGGAACCTTGACTTTGGCAGAAAGTTAGTGTGGCAAACCTTAGCGTGTGCCTGTGGGACCTGCAAGACCTGCGTGAGCTGGGCAGGCGCTGTGTGTTACCAAAAGACCGCTAATCTCACGCTGGCAAGGGTTGTGTACTGTCTATGAAACTTTTGTCAAGTTTGAGCCCCTTTCATTAACTCCTGCTGTGACTGAGCAACTGCTGTTAACCACTTTTGTGCTGAATAAGACATAAGACAGGTGATAAGACAACCCATGAGAGTACTCTCTTTAGCCATATTTCTGCAAGCCCAGAATAGCGGGAACCGGACTTTGCAGAGCCCTGAAAAGGTGTTCGCCATTGTTCTGTGACCACATTTGGCCTTTACTTGTGTTACCTGCCTCTGAAACTTTTCCACCTGACCTGACCTCTGCCTGGTTATCTGTACACATGATCTCTGCCTGCCCTGACCCTGGTCTGTCTCCTAACCACATCTCTACCTGTCCCTTTAGTGCCACGTGTTGGCATCTCTCAACCCTCTTGGGTCTGCAGTCACTGAAGCAATCTGGTGGCTTCTCTGCAGCAAAGTCTAGATCCCAGTACAGGAGTTAAAGGGTGACTACCAGGGGATCACTTAAAAACCGCCCTTAGTTGTAGTCTCAAGTCAGATCTGTTCAGTGAAACAGTAGACCCACACCTACTACATTACACAGAGGTGGATGCTAGTTGCCCCACATTAGGGGTAATATTGCTTCTTGACTCCAAATATGGCAGGTCGACTATTCCCGGGATCAATGCCCCATCTGCAGGAATCCAGTACCTATAACATCTTCGGTAGTACAGGTGACTGGAATAAGCGTCCTCTTAGTCGTTTCTTATCGCAGTGACATTATTGCCTTTAAACCTATTCCACATTGTGTAAATGTTATGACAATATAAGATTCGCTACTGCAGTTTGTGGGAAAGCTTCAGTAAATGGTCGTATTCTCTTATCTGCAAGTTTTGTCAACAAAAAGTTGTCGAGGTGTCAGGTTTTCTTTGCAGCCTGATAACTTTCAGTCCTGTAAATCTCTCTAGATATCCAAGAATAATAGGTTGGTATGGGACACAGTTCATGTTTCAGTCTAAGTGCAATAAAATAAAGTTTATGAGTCGAGAAACTATAGAATTCTGAGAATTCGCCATTACCGCGGTGATGTTGTGAGGAACATCATGAAATAACTAAAGCTGACAAACTGGAATAATGATAAAGGCATCATAAAGCCAAGACTGACAACTCACACAACGTCATAAGAGCCTTGTCGGAAAAGGTCTTGAGGGACAAATCTATCTCCAAGGCAGCGGCAATAGACCTATTGGCTAAGAAACTGAAGACCCCTAATGTGCAGATCCATTGGATGCTCATGGGAATCAGTGGATTCCCCTTTACAGTCATGGGTACCCACATGGTGCTCTGTCATATGCCAAAAGGTTGATCAAAGTAGACCCTCCCTATTAAAGGGATGTCCCAGTTCATATTTTTTTACCTCCTGCTGTGACTTAAAATAACAAACACTGTATACTCACCTCTCTGTTTGGCCGGGGAACCAACAGAGTCACCATTTGGTTCCCCGGTGCTCCTGACCATACATGAGCCATGCAACCATTCAATGGCTAAGCAGTGATGTGATGTGCTGATGTGCGCACAGAATGTCAACAAAGATCGGGGACCCAAGCAAAGACCTCCATAGGAACCCTGGTGAGTATTTGGTGTTTGTCTTTTTAAGCCTTGATAGGGGTTAAAAATATGACCTGTAACACCCCTGTAAAATGGTACGTAGGCTCGCACATCGGACAGTAAAATCACCTCTGTATATAGTTTATGGCTTCTTAGCCTTTAACCTATAGGAGGTTTGTCACCAAAGTCTTAGGCTTTATGCGATCCAAGTGTTGTCTGTTTTTTTAATAGAAGGCACTTGGATGATACTCGGATGCAACTCAAGCGTCATCCTTATTTTCATTGATTTCAATGGGCGACTCGGATCCGTGAATACGGAACTCAATAAGACATACTGTTATAAAATGGACAGAAGACACTTAGATTGTGTGCATGAAGCCTAAGAGTCATGATCAGAGAATCTGCCTTATGATGTAGCAATCCTGGAGGGAGAGTATATTTGGATTCACTGGGCACTCTTCCTTCTTAGTAATGTGCTGGAGGCCATATTTGCTTTCCATCATGTATTGAATTGACTTCTATTTCATTTATTTGTGTTATTATACAACCACATACCTCCCCCATTGTGACTGGAAAAAATGAAGGATGGAAATATTTGACCAACAGCACTTCACTGACTCTTATGTGAGCACTCACACTGTAAGGTACACATCTCAAGGACTGTGTCACCGAGCCATTAGGACCATGCGCCTCAGCATCTATTTAGGTATATCTGGAACAACTGTTCCCAATAAAGTCCCAGGATTTGCACTCCTCTAGGATGAACCACAACTGGTCTCAGGGTGATGGTTATTCGGGCTTTATTTAAGATAACGCGTTTCGGGGTTTTAAGGCGTTCAGAAGAGCGCACCCCTTCATCAGATCTACATAAGTAATAATAAAAGATACAACAAAAACACATATTTCATTCACAATCAATAAAATAGTAATAAAACATAAGATATACATGTAAAAATATATAATAAAAGAACATGACATAATATTATAACAAGAAAGATATATAAAAAATAGAATAGAAAGTTATCAGATGATAAAAGATCTAACTATTGGTTATATTATTATTAAAAGACTTGTTGCTTTATGGTCTCCTATGTAGGATCATAGCTTATATCTGTATATATGTGTATATAAATATGTATATTATTTCATACTGGGGGGGAAAAAGATGTATCCATTGTATGTTGGGTATACTTAAGTTACCTTATATGAATAAATTATAGGCCACAAACTATTGCAGATAAAAAGATAAAATGGAATAATGAATAGCATGTAAATTTATCAAGATGAATAAATTACTTGGTATGGACACTAGAAAATATTGCGTGTACAGTCAAAACAAATATATAGTGACTAAACACAAATTATGTAGATACAGGTGGTTAGCACGAGCAGGTGGTTAGCACATATAACAATATGTATAGTAAAGATGGTAATATAGCCAAGAGGAAAGGTGCTTGTCTTTAAGAATACCTTTTGTATGAATACCTGCAGTACTAGAAATTGCAACAATATACATGATCAAAATGGTGGCTTATGAATATATAGTAGAGATGGTAATATAGCCAACAGGAAAGGGGCTTATCTTTAGGAATACATTTTGTGTGAATACCTGTAGTACTAAAAATTGCAATCATATGCATAATCAAAATGGTGGCTTATCTCTGTGACTGTCTCTTAAATAAAATGAAGTTTTACCAATTTGCAGCTGTATGTATAAATCATGATGGTGGTACAGTTAAAATGGAGGGTGCTTACCTCTGTAATGCTGATTATGCAAAGAACCAGTGGTGTGCGCGGGATGTAGGGGTTGTTTTATACTGTGTGGCACGTGTGACGGCCAAAAAAAAAAAAAAAAAAAACGAAAAGGAAACTAGGCGCATGCGCAGAGAAGATACAGGTCCGAAGTAGCAGAGAGCGATGTATTGTGACTGAAGAGGTAAGTATAAAGGGATATTATGCTTGGGAAACCTAAATGTATGCTGTGAAAATGTATTAATATGTCAGGGGCATGTAATCAGCTTATGATTAGTGAGCAAAACCAACGGAACTTCAGGAAAAAGATTTGCTAACCAGGGATATGATATATGACGGATAGGAAGATATGAAAATGTATAGAGGAAGAAAGGAGTGGTACGGAAATTACTAAGGTCCTAGGTGAAAGGGGTTGAATGAAGTGTTATAGGTCATGTAAATGGATGATGAAATTATGGTCCTAGAAAGAAAGGTTAATATAATTGGGTTATGGGTTATGTGCAACCATCAAACACCCTAAAACAGTTCTTTATTATCATCTACCAAAAATACACAAAAATATAACCAATCCACCGGGGAGTCCCATTATATCACCTCACCTGCAATCTATCAGAATACATAGACCATCACTTACAACAATATGTACTCAAATTACCATCATATCTGAAAGATTCCTCAGCACTAATTTCTCGGTAAAAATACTTTACATGGGGAGAAAATTACATTTGGGTCACACTAGACGTGAGTTCACTTTATTCTAATATCCCACACTTAAAAGGTCTTAAAGCAGTTGCCCATTACCTTGATCTTGACATGTCACTACCATCTATACAAAAGAAATTCCTTCTAGACAGCATTTATTTTATCTTACAACATAACGTTTTTACTTTTGAGGGATCTTTATATCAACAACGCAAAGGCACTGCGATGGGTACGAAATTCGCTCCCAGCTTTGCGAATCTTTATATGGGCACTTTTGAGGATCAATTTATCTACAAAAAACACAATTGGTCAAGTAATATAGTCTTCTACACACGATATATTGATGATCTGTTATTTATCTGGAAAGGATCTACAAATGATCTAGAAAATTTCATTAAATACGTGAACACTAACGATTGGAGCTTGCAATTTACGAGCTCTTACTCACACACTGAAATTGAATACCTTGACTTGGTACTCAGTCAAGAAAATACAATAATTCATACAAAAACTTTTTTTAAGAAAGTGGAAAATCAACGTCCCGTTCAGTCAGTTTAAACGCCTCAGGAGGAATTGTTCCCAAACTAAAGACTACCTTGAACAAAGTAAAACTATGACTAGTAGATTTTTAGAAAAAAGATACCCCAAATCCATTATTACAGCAGCTAAATCAAGAGCTAACAAGCTCACCCAATCCGACTGTTTAAAACCAAAAACTCCATCAACAGAGAATAATGAAAAACGGCAGTATAATTTTCTCACTACATACAGCTTTCAACACAAAACAATTCGCAACATTCTAAATAAACATTGGCACGTTTTGAAAAAAGATCCAATTATAGGTAAAACGTTACCAGACAACCCAGTTATCACATTCCGAAGAGCCCAAACCATCAAAACTATCTTAGCCCCCAGTAAGCTCCGTCAGAAGCATCCTCCGACTATTACAAATAATATACCAGGGAGAAACGGAAACTTTAAATGTGGAAAAAGTAGATGTAAATGTTGCTCATCTCTAAGCAATAATTTACAACAATTTAAAAGTAAGTCCACGGGTGAAACATTTAAAATTAATCAATTTCTTGACTGCGAATCTGAATTTGTGATCTATTTGATTGAATGCGGATGCGGTCTGCAATATGTTGTCGTACCACACTCCCCTTCCATATTAGACTCAACAATCATAGATCCAATTCATGTAGAGGTTATATCAAACACAGCGTTTCAAAACATGCTAAATATTTTCATAATAGCGAATTCTCATCATATAAATCCACCATAATAGAACAAATCCCTATCACAAAAGATAACAGATTTGACACTCTAAAAAAACGCGAGATGTATTGGATTTACAAGCTCAATACTTTAAATCCTTATGGTTTGAACGAAGTAACCGAAATAATTACCTAAACCATTCACACCCAAAATTCTATCCCACTTCATTATTCTAATATAACCATTTATAATCTATAGCCATTAATAATATATATTATTTTTTTTTTTTTTTTTGTTGCACATAACCCATAACCCAATTATATTAACCTTTCTTTCTAGGACCATAATTTCATCATTCATTTACATGACCTATAACACTTCATTCAACCCCTTTCACCTAGGACCTTAGTAATTTCCGTACCACTCCTTTCTTCCTCTATACATTTTCATATCTTCCTATCCGTCATATATCATATCCCTGGTTAGCAAATCTTTTTCCTGAAGTTCCGTTGGTTTTGCTCACTAATCATAAGCTGATTACATGCCCCTGACATATTAATACATTTTCACAGCATACATTTAGGTTTCCCAAGCATAATATCCCTTTATACTTACCTCTTCAGTCACAATACATCGCTCTCCGCTACTTCGGACCTGTATCTTCTCTGCGCATGCGCCTAGTTTCCTTTTCTTTTTTTTTTTTTTTTTTTTGGCGTCACACGTGCCACACAGTATAAAACAACCCCTACATCCCGCGCACACCACTGGTTCTTTGCATAATCAGCATTACAGAGGTAAGCACCCTCCATTTTAACTGTACCACCATCATGATTTATACATACAGCTGCAAATTGGTAAAACTTCATTTTATTTAAGAGACAGTCACAGAGATAAGCCACCATTTTGATTATGCATATGATTGCAATTTTTAGTACTACAGGTATTCACACAAAATGTATTCCTAAAGATAAGCCCCTTTCCTGTTGGCTATATTACCATCTCTACTATATATTCATAAGCCACCATTTTGATCATGTATATTGTTGCAATTTCTAGTACTGCAGGTATTCATACAAAAGGTATTCTTAAAGACAAGCCCCTTTCCTCTTGGCTATATTACCATCTTTACTATACATATTGTTATATGTGCTAACCACCTGCTCGTGCTAACCACCTGTATCTACATAATTTGTGTTTAGTCACTATATATTTGTTTTGACTGTACACGCAATATTTTCTAGTGTCCATACCAAGTAATTTATTCATCTTGATAAATTTACATACTATTCATTACTCCATTTTATCTTTTTATCTGCAATAGTTTGTGGCCTATAATTTATTCATATAAGGTAACTTAAGTATACCCAACATACAATGGATACATCTTTTTCCCCCCCAGTATGAAATAATATACATATTTATATACACATATATACAGATATAAGCTATGATCCTACATAGGAGACCATAAAGCAACAAGTCTTTTAATAATAATATAACCAATAGTTAGATCTTTTATCATCTGATAACTTTATATTCTACTTTTTATATATCTTTCTTGTTATAATATTATGTCATGTTCTTTTATTATATATTTTTACATGTATATCTTATGTTTTATTACTATTTTATTGATTGTGAATGAAATATGTGTTTTTTGTTGTATCTTTTATTATTACTTACGTAGATCTGATGAAGGGGTGCGCTCTTCTGAACGCCTTAAAACTCCGAAACGCGTTATCTTAAATAAAGCCCGAATAACCATCACCCTGAGACCAGTTGTGGTTCATCCTAGAGGAGCGCAAATCCTGGGACTTTATTGGGAACAGTTGTTCCAGCTATACCTATCTTTCATTAACGGCTTCAATCCCTCGGATAGCCGGTAACCCCAGTCTGAATGCGATCCTGATTTACTAGATCCTCTAATACGATCTATGTCATCTAACCATAATTGGATTGGTTAAAATCCTCAACTATCAAGGAATAAACTGAGGATTTACCTATATATATTTATTAGTGGTTTCCTCCCCGGAGCGCTTATTTTCCAACCATCTATTCCTTATATGTGTTCAGCATCTATTTAGATATACTTGAGATATAAAAGCATAATTACAATGGCTTTGTAACAATAACATATCTGAGAAAGAAAAATCATTAACCACAAAGTCAAAATATAAATCCCATCAATATTTGGTGTGACCTTTGCCCTTTGGAGGAGGAGTCCTGGAAGTGATGATCCGGCCCCCACAGATATAGCCCTGATCTCATCATCATCCAGTCTGTCTGGGATGACATGAAGAGACAGACGGATTGGAGCAAGCTTACATCCACAGAAGATCTGTGCTTAGTTCTCCAAGATGGCGGCGGGAACAACCTCCCTGCCCAGTTCTGCCAAAACCTGTCTGCAAGTACCAAGAAGAACTGATGGAAGGCAAAGGGCAAAGGTCGCACCAAAACTTGATGGATTTACATTCCTCTTTTCTTCATTCGCGTCATTTTGTATTGACAAAAATAACCAATTAACCCTTCTAGTTCTAAGGGCATTCATACTTTGCAGGAGTTTTGTACTTCTTTAGTGATAGGAGATAAACTAACGCATTTCCAACAATAGTAGACGTTCCACCTGCTCGACAACCCAGTGGGACCCCTTCAACCTTTGTTCTTCCGGAACAATATTTCTCCAAAATGCCTTCAAAATGCCTTGTTCTTGTAATTTTTTACGTAGACAAGCCTATAAAACTGATACCCTTATTAGGACGCACCAGGAAGTGATTTCTACACCCATTAAGCAGCCCATCAAAAGCCCAACAGATTCTTAATACAAGGCAGTATAAAGCCTAAAAGTCAGGTGGCACCTAGAAATTTGCTGTTGGTAACTTTTTGGATTAGTTTCTTTTGATGTCTAAGGGAGGGTTTCCTGTTCCTTCTAAAATGGTGTAGCTAGCTTTCCCATTAATGGTAAGTTTATGATTCAGTTGAGACCATCAAGAGCAGGTCTAAGGTGATGCCAGGCATGTTGGAGTCCAACTTGGTGGTCTTCTTGTCACTACAAAAACATCTACGGCCATTTGTAGTCACTCGTCACCAACAACAGATCCTACTCACCCTTGTAGACTACCCAAGACCCATCGGGAGTTACATTGAGATTTTTGCTGTCAATAATAAAGCCCTGAATACATATAATTTGTTCTCAGGGCATTGGTACATCTGAGATCAATTGTCCTTACAAATTACGAAGTGTCATCATAAAATACACTAAAAACCTAAAGTCATCATCTCACAGCATAGTTTAGTTACTGCTTATGTAACAAAGCATACAGACTATGAAAGGAGCTCACCAAAGATTTTTACATTGGTAAACCCCCCCCAGGGTCACCCCTAAACTACATAGGAACACCCACTTTGGGCATGGTTGTGTAAGACACGTCCCATGTCAGATGAAACATGCCCAAATTTGCCGTGATTGCTTCCTAAAATTCAAGACTGTCCTGGTAAATTGTGGAGAGTTGGCAACTATGTATTTATCCCAGCAACTACTGTGGGACTATTGTGTTGATGATTGGCCAAAGTGGATGATCGGGCCAAACACTGATATTTTTGGCTAACCAACAGTCAAAAATGTCAAGTACAGTCAAACAATTTTGGCAGATTTTCATGGCCAATAGTTGACCAAAATGGCCAAAATTGGCCATTTCAGCCAAAGAAAGTCTAATAAGGATGGTGAGATTTATTCTCTCTATCACTCATCCTGAAGCCGCAGCACAATATAGAACATTATAGAGAAGTACTGAATAGTATTGAATACTGAACAGCAGTCTGTCTACACGTGTCTCAGTTTTTCTCTCGCTCTGCCCCTCTTCCTCTTTCCATAGACTTCCATAGCTGCAAGTAACTTGACACTTCAGTGTGTTGACAGTTCGTCTTGGGAGACCAAGACAGAATTTAGCAGAGTTTTCAGAGTGAATGTCAGTTTAAAAAGGGGATTGAAGGATTAGAGCCTGATAAGAGGAGAAAAGAGCATTTTCTCTGATACATACCATATATTACAAAGTTTGTAATATTTGCTTTAACTATTGACTTATCTAAAGTTTGTTGAAAAACGAGTGACCATTTCTTTGTATTATAGTTTGACAATGAATGGACTATAATATATACTGTATATATCTAATATAGATTGTCACATAGCCTAAAAACCTTTAGCTATTATATACATTATATCCAATACTTTAAGTCCTAGGAGAAATAGTTATCAATCCGATCACAATGTAATTGTAGAACCCCAGGCATGTCTATAGAACACAATTACTCAGTGTTTTTAATTCTTAACTATTCTAAGAAGTACAAGAGACATCTTTGACTGTTTGCCCATCCATTGAACTAGTCTGGTTAGTTTTTCAGCCATATTGCTCTGCCAACTTTAAGAAGAGCACCACCCACTTGTTCTTTCAGTGTTCCAGTGTTATAAATAACTTTCTTTGGTGGCTATGTCTGTCTTTCCTGGAACATGGATCGAAAGTCTTCGCTTGATATAATCTATACATTCACAACAACACTTATACATTCACTACAACAACCTTGTAATAAAAGGGGATTCCAACCTCCACTAAGGTCACGTGTATTATTTCTTGCTTATTCATATCATAGGTAAATATAAGATACAATACATATAGTAAATGCTATATACATCATGCACTAAATACTCAAGAGCTAAGTAGATGGACAGAACGAGGAGGTGACACTAGAATGTCTTAGATATTGTATTTTTTGGGCTATATCATAAATATGTAGAACTTAAAGAGAACCTCTCTCCACCTCCGCCATTGTGCATTCTTCAATAGGTGTTCCACTGATTTTTTTTTCTGTAGCCCCCACCATTCCTGAGCAATAGTTTCAGAACCCCATATGCTAATTAGGTTCACTGCTGTCAGGTGGGCGGTCTTTTCCAGTTCAGAACTGCCCCCCAGACAGTAGGGTGCCTAATTAGGATATTGGGTACTGAAACTAACAGAAATGATTGCTCAGGAATGGCGGGGGCTACAGAAAAAATTTTTCAAAATCGGTGGCACCTACTGCAAAGCGTTGGAATCAGTGAAGGTGGTTGAAGTTCTTCTTTAAAGGGTTATTTCCATCTCTGCAAATCACTCCCCATCCCATGGGATTTATGGGAACGGCCAAGGAGGGGTCATTTCCATGTCGGCAGAGATTTGCCAAGATAGGAAAAACCCTTTAAAAGGGTTATTCCAGTAAGAGCAAGGGACTTGCTGATTGTTGGGAGTCTGACCACTGGGCTCACAAAAATGGAGTGGCAAGATTGATGTTGCGTTCTGCGCTTTCCATTTCAATGGGGCTTCAATGGGAAACACAACACTCAGCTATCTCCGTCGGTCCCATTGAAAAGAATGTTGCACACACAGTGTCCATACTGCCACTCCATTCAAAACTGGGGTGCAAGACACCCCAGTTCTCATGATCAGTGGTGGTTACAGTGGTCAGACCCCACCGATCAGCAAGTTAACCCCTACCTTTTTTATCCTGCTACCACTTACAGATCCCTGGATGTTTATTTGCAGACTATGTTGCTATGTGCTGGCAGATGATGAAATAATCTAATGAAGACATAGTTAGTGAAATTCTGAAACGATGAAGCAATTGAGAATATCTGGTTTCCTGTCTGACAAGTTCGGGGAGTGTGCAAAATGAAAGTTTAAAGATCAGGGCAAAGGCTAAACCCTAAGTAATTGTTATGTGGGTGGTTTCTGGTAGCCTAAATTGTGTCATTTTAGTCATAAGAGCTCGTGCACAAGTCCCTACTAAAGCAGAGTAAAAGCATGGAGCTGTACAGAGCTGTAATAGGGTTCCTATAGATGTCTATGGAACAATTCTGCATTTCTTCTTTAAAAAAAAAACAAAAAACTGGGAAATGGAGCCAAACTGACCATATCAGACTATATGTAGCACCTCAGATCCTCCGTAGATACATACTGTATGTGCATAGAGCCTTGTTATGTTTCTCTGAATCCTATTGTTTCGATATGTAACATGTATGTGTCATGTTGGTTTGTCACAAGTGGTAAGAACTTAAAGAAAAGCTAATTCACTGTGTTATACCTGATGCCACCAGAAACCCCTTTAAGCTGAGGCCCCACTTTGCTGAAACGCAGCTTTTTTTGTTGTAGATTTTGCTGCGGTTTTTTGAGCCAAAGCCAAGAATGGCTACAAAAGGAATGGGAAATATCTAGGAAGTTCTTATACTTCACCCTTCTGCTCAGTCCACTCCTGACTTTGGCTCAAAAAACACAACAAAATCTGCAACACCAAAAAAGCTGCATTTCCACAATGTGGGGCCCTAGCCTTAAAGGAACACTCCATGCAAAGCTGTTATACTTGGTAAAGGTTCTCAGAGGGTGGAGCATGACACAGGGATTCTCGCTTTGGTGCATTCTCGCTATGTGCCACCCCCTGAGACTCTGCATCAGGTATAACAGCTTTACATGGAGTGTTCCTAACTAAATGTATTAATAATATCAATGTCTGGACTTTTTTTTTCAGGTCAATATGAATAAAGTTAAACGATATTTCACAAAGGCCCTTCACCGGATTCAGAAGGGTCCTGGTTACACCTATAAAGAGCTACTAGTCTGGTTCTGCAATAACACCAACACTCATGGACCAAAGCGAATTATCTCGGAGGGACCCAAAAAAAGAGTGATGTGGTTCATCTTGACCTTCTTTTTTGCTGCCCTTGTCTTCTGGCAGTGGGGCCTTGTCATACAAACCTATCTGTCCTACGGGGTCAGTGTGTCCCTCTCCATAGGGTTTAACACCATGGTGTTTCCTGCTGTGACCATCTGCAATGCTAATCCTTTTAAGTGAGTATGGAGAGTCCTATAGGTGGTCCCATATATTGCATCTGTGACAGTGACGGGTTGGCCTGACTGTATCTTGCATGTTGTAAAGTTTGGTCTCCTCTTCTAATTTTTAGATATTCACGTGTTAAACCATTCCTGCAAGATTTGGATGAGCTGGTGGCCACAGCTTTGGACCGGATCCAGTACTCCAGCCAAAGGGACAGTAGTGTGTCGACTCCAACAAACACAAGCCGAAACGTGACCCTTGACCCCAGTTTGTGGAATCACATGCCACTAGTTGTCATTGACGAAAACGACCCTGAAAATCCATTGGTGTATAACATCTTTGATAGCAGCACAGATTATTCTCAGATCAACGCAACCAATGACAGCAACCAGACAACCTATGCCGAGAGGTTCAAAGTGGCCATTCAACTGGTAAGGGTTAAATGATATTAAAGGAATAGTCCAGTGAACACGGTGTTACCTATATCTATGGTGACAGTATGGTTTCAACATTGTAACAGTCTGTACTTGTTTTATGTATAAATAAGGAACTTTAGGCAAAGAAGAAAACATCATATTAGCTCCAGCAATCTCTGTCTCCAGATGTATTTGTTTAATTATCACTCAGCCCCTCCTTCCATCTTCATAGACTTCTATGGACACATGTAATTTGACACTTCAGTGAGCTGACAGTCCGTCTTGGAATTCCAAGACGGAATTTAGCAGAGTCTCAGAGTGAGTGTCAGCATAGAAAGGAACAGATCCTGATAAAAAGAGAAGGGGAGGAGGAAGAGGGAGGAGGATGCCCCATCCACAATAGGAACAAAAAATTAATTTGACGAATGATGGGTCCCACTGACAAATTTTTGGTGACCACCATTACTAGGCTCAATGAATTGTAGTTTTAACCCTTCCCTTTCCAGAACAGACAATATAAAGGGAAAGCCGTGGGTAATGACATGTTTTATAGGGGCAAATCCACAAATGTCCTTTATACCTACCATTCCTAGCATTATAAAATTCATATAAATCGGTCATGTTAGTGAACAAGATGTACTAGCCACAATATCATAAATGTGAAAGGTAAGTGAACCTGGCTGACCTTAGCGGGTGTTCTTGTGTTTGTGACCATAAATCAGTAAGTGGTTGCATCCTCTGGAACATGATGTGGTTATAAAAGGTTTCTGATATGATTGTGCTTGTAAACCTTCACTTTTGTCTGGTCTAAGTGAACAACATGCGAACCGACGCACCTCAAAAGCTAAATTTCTGCTTGGCTAGGTTAGACTGTTTGGGAAGTGGTCTGTGTATACAGGCAACCGATAAAATGAGGAGCCCTGCTTAACAACTTTACATCTCCCAACTTGGGACACCAGGGCCTGGGGTATGTTGTCACCCTCCACGTCGTCCCTAAGGGCAGCAGGAACATATTGTGGGCATATGGCGATCAGATTATAATACAAGGCTATTAAGTGGATTGGACACCTGATGTTTTACCTGTTTTTAGAAAATATTACAGAGTAGCGGAAAGTCCACACCTGACCCTTTATATATACCATTGATCCAGTATAGAATGTATTACATTACAATCTGTATTATATACTGTTCAGCACTTCTCTATACTGTCCTCTATGGTGTTGCTGCTACTGGGTGAGTAAGAGAGAGTTAGGGAGCAGAATCTCCTGTTTTCTCCATGCGTTGATTATAGGAAACGGGCTGTGGATTATTGTCCCTGCTGCACAAGGACTGTGTACAAGGTCTGATAATACACTGAGAGAAGAAAGGAAGACTGAGGGATTTTAGCTCTGAAGCCTTTAGAATTGTGAATGTAGCTCTGGACTGTGCTCCTCTAAATGCAGCTGAGGAAAGGTTATCATTTGATAAGCCTGGAAAACCTCCTTAATAATTCTGGCGGATCTGCTGCTAACACTCCCAATATTAAGACCAGCACTCAATGCAGAAGTCTTAATAAATCCCCCCAAGCATGTGTGCAGTATAACAGTACAGGAACAGCTCTCGCTGGCTATGCTGCTTTATGTCTCAGCAAATTGCGGAAACAGAGTATTTAGCTGTTTCCTTCATGGAGACATCCGTGAAAGGATGAGATGAAAATACCCCTTTAAACTTTAGCTATGTGTGTACGCTGCCATGGCTCTGCTATGACCACTCTCAGCCCCCAGTATATCACTATGTAAATAAGATTTGTAGTTCTAGGGTCTAGTACAGGGTGACAGGACGGTCTACTTGTGTATGGGTCAGAGGACGATGCATTAATGTTCCTTGTACCATATCAGTGTTCCAGCAGCTCTTTCTTGCCAGGCTACTACACGTGACACGAGTGTCTGGCACTCATCGCGGGACGCTAAGCCTTGTAAACCCTGTCTGTGTACTTCTAAAAGAAGCCAGTAAACAATTCATTGGAACAGAGAGCAAGATACAATGTATTCATTCTGGATCAGTCTACGGCAGGTTCAATCCAGATAGTCTATGCCAGTCACTTTTATACACGGTTATTGTGGCACGCAATGAAGTTTCCTTCTTTACCTGGGTCAATTTAGTTTTTTTGGATATTTGTAAACAAGAATCTTTCCTGTGGACTTGTCATGCCTTAGAAATCCCGACTGTTGTCATCTGCGATAGTATAGGACTCCGTTGGAGATTAGATCTGGCACCATTTTAGGGAAGTTCCATACCTATAATATTGTGCAAATGTTTTAGGCAGGTGTGGTAAATGATGCGAAGAATACAGATTTTGGCAGATCTTGGCAGGGAGGTTGTTCCCTTAAACATCTTGAGAATTAAGCACAGATCTTCTGTGGATGTTGCTTACTCCAATCCTTCTGTCTCTTCATGTCATCCCAGACAGACTGGATGATGATGAGATCAGGGCTATATCTGTGGGGACCGGATCATCACTTCCAGGACTCCTCCTCCGGTATTGCTCTATAGACTTCCTACTAGCAGGATCTCCACAAGGAGAATCGGTACCTTTCAAGAACCATGTAGAATCTCATAAAAAAATTCTGTCAACTTTTTCTACAGTGCACCAACAATGGGACGCAATGTGTATACAGGAATTTTACAAGTGGCCTTCAAGCCATTCAGGAGTGGTATCTTCTGCAGTTTTCCAGCATCTTCTCAAAAATACCATTACAAGACAAGATTGAAATGGGCTACAAGGCAGAAGACATGATCCTTACCTGCATGTTTGGTGGGGAGGCCTGCAGTTACAGGTACATGGAGGGATACTGTAGGTTTAATGCATATACTGTATATCTTTATGCTGCCTATTCAAGAAATTACAGAGCTTTATAGCCCTACAAATATTTTCTTGCTAAACCCTTAAAGGGGTTGTCCAGGAAATACAGATCTGGGACATGAGGCCGGGGAAGGTGAAACATTAAAAAAAAAAAAAAAAAAAAAAACACCTGTCCCCAGCACTCCCCCACCCCTGTCCGGTCTAGCAGCGCCTGGTGGTTTGTTCCAGCAGAAGTCCTCGCTGCACGTGATCACTGAGGCCAATCAGTAGCCTCATCGGTCATAGAAAATGACCAAGGACGTCACTCATATTTGTTACCGGTGACGTCTCGGGTAACGGTGCAGAGGTAATAATGTCTAAGTAGATGCCACATAAGAAGACGTTGGAATTATAAGTTGCACATGGTGTGCTGGGGTCCTGTTGAAGGTTTTACAATAAGACCCAGAAGTTACACCTCTGGCAATTCTCTATGTTCAACTGGGTGAGGCATAGAATGACTTCCATGGGTAGAATTTGGCATCTTTATATCTCCGTTAATGCGATTTCCGCTTCTCAGTTCTTATTCTGGGACATAAAGATACATCGTACAGTGTTAACCATGAGAAGTTATAGCAAAATTTTCTCTCTTGCAGAAACTTCACCCACATATATGATCAGGACTATGGAAACTGCTACATCTTCAACTGGGGCCAAGAAGGTCAGAATCTAATGGATGCAGCTAACCCAGGAGCAGAATTCGGTAGGTGAGCGGTTCATGTCATGTCGCTCTAGAGTTCTAGCTGGACAGAAGCGCCCACCCAAGGGTGCATTTATTGGCGGGTTGGTGGATCACAGAGATAAAAAAGAAGAATGTGAATTCCATTTTTAATTGTGTTGTAACCTTTTTTGTTATCAGTGTTCGCATAGGACGTATCTTCAATAGGATCTAATAGGTTAAATGGGAGTCACTCACTAAAAAAGAGACCTTAGTGGCATGTGATTGACTTTAAAGTCTCCTCCAAATGGGGTTGTCTTCTGCTGGACCACTGGTACCCTATTGTGTTACGGACCCATTGTTATGTAGAATTGAGCCCAATGGAGGATCTTCTGGTACTCTGGTAGACAAGTTTGATCCGGGCCCATAAGGCTTGTAATTCCTTTTCCAACAAATAGTAGTGAAAGGAGCAAAAAAAAAAAGCTTCTAGTCTGGTTAAAGACCTAGCGAGGACCTTCCCTATCCAAGCTAACGTTGATTCGTGGTTCCAAAATACTCTCCAGCCCTAACTACAATATATACCTAGAAAATACTGAATGAGCAGAAATACTTTTCCCTTATTGTTAGGTTTATAGTTGGCCACTGCTGTGGTTAGATTGAGATCGGTTGCTATGGGCAACAAAGACTTCTTTTAGACACGTTTGACAAATCTTCCCATTCAATGACAGGACATGATGGCCGCCTGTCAAGTGACAGTCACCTGTGTGTGCTTGTTATTATATTTTACACGTAATAAAATGGCGGCGTCCGTAATGAGACGAGATGAGGTCAAACAGCTTGGAGCATGGGTGTTGAGAATTATTTAATCTGGGACATACCATTTGGCATAATTATAAGTTATTAACTTGTTCTGGAGATAATGGGACATACGAGCTAATAGTAGGTCAGCAATGGGCGGAGTAAAAGCTTTGCTCCAAACACTTCTCTGCTGGTTTCTTGGGGCGACTTAAAGGAGTCCATCACCTCCCCCTAAGCCTATTCAAATGTCACCATCGTGTTACAGAGCACATTACACTGCTAGACACCATACTTCTGTTATGTAGGTCATGTCTGTAGATTTGGAAAAAAACAACTTTGAAGTCTTATGCAAATGAGGTAGTTGGTGCACTGGGGGCGGGCCTTCAGATTCCTGGAGCACTGCTCTTTCCACTCAGACCCCTACCGTCTCCTGCCTGCACCCCCCATGGAATGAGAGTTGATCCTCCCACTGTTGTATCACCCATCCTACTTGAGTAGCAAGAGCAGTGTTGAAGACCCGCCCCCAGTGCACCAACTGCCTCATTTGCATAAGACTTCAAAGTAGGTTTTCTCCTAATCTACAAAGGAGGTATGGTGATTATCAGTGTAATGTGCTTTGTAACAGGGTGGCGGTAGTAGAATATGCTTGGGGGCCTGGTAGACCCTGGAGAATTATAGCAGCCGGTAACAGAGAAGCTGACAATATTCATCTCTCCTGCTGACCTGCAGTAACCCAGCATGGCCACTACACAGTGGATGGAGCCGTCTGTTCTGGCTCCATCCACTGTATAGATCTGACACCAGTGGCAGCTAAGAACAGCTGAATGTGAGGTGCCAAATGTCAGAACCCCATATTGATGATGTAGCCTAAGGATAGGACTTGGTCGATAACAAATGGCAGGACAAGCCCTTTAAAACTCTACAGATCTCGACTAAATGTTATTTTTAATGGAGATGAAATATGTGACCTGAAAAGTATCCAGAAATAGCCGTCCATAAAACCCGGTGTTATCTCTCCTCGGCTCCGGAGTCAGTGCTGGTGCCCAGAATAGATCAATGTTCTGACTGTTTCATATCTCAACAAACAGAATCTCCGGTGTCGCCTTCTAATTCTTCTATTCTGCTTGTAGAGTTTACTTTTCTCTTGTTCAGATATCAAGTCCTTAATAATCAAGATCAAATATGATAAGAATACAGGGGGGTGGACTGAGGTCTGTAAAGTAAATAGTCTGGCCCTCCTACCCTTATCTATAATGGGGATTAATAGAGCAGAGGGCAGAAAGCAAAAACAGTACAATGTCAAAATAACGTTACCATACTGTGACCAAATAAAGTAGTCATACAGTAACCTAGTAATAGTGCCAAAGAGTAGCCTAATAATTGTGCCATACAGTACCCTGGTAATAGTGCCATAGAGTACCTTTATACTAGCACCACACTGTACCCTAATACTAATATAATAATAATAATAATAGTCATTTAATAGTCCCACAGTGGGGAAATTCAGTGTGTTACAGCAGCAAAGATAAGATAAGATAAGCAGATACAAATACAAATACAACATGTACAGGAATGTTCCAAGGTGAGAGGCATTACATTAATAGCAGACAGACAGATAGGACGAAGCAGAGGAGGGGGGGGGGGGGATATAACAGGCAGAGAGATATTTCAGTTCTCTGTATGTAATGATCTCCGCTTAGGTCGGTGTTGGTTGTACAACCTAACCGCGGTGGGGAGGAAAGACTTCCGATAGCGCTCCTTCTCACACCTAGGGTGGAGCAGTCGGTCACTGACAGTACTGCTCAGCGCAATCACAGTCTCATGCATGGGATGGGAGTTATTCTCCCGCATGGAGCTCACCACGGACAGTATCCTTCTGTCACCCACCACCTGCACTGGGTCCAGTGGGCTCCCCAGGACAGAGCTGGCCCTTCTAATCAGCTTGTCAAGTTTATTTCTGTCCCTGGTTGATATACTGCTCCCCCAGCAGGCCACTCCAAAGAAGATGGCTGATGCCACTACCGAGTTGAAGAAAGTTCTAAGAAGTGCCCCCCGGATTCCAAAGGCTCTCAGTTTCCTAAGCAGGTAGAGCCTGCTGTGGCCCTTCCTGTACAGGGCCTCCATATGATCTGCCCAGTCCAGCTTATTATTAAGGAGCAGACCCAGGTACTTATAGGTGTTCACAATCTCGATGCCCGTCCCCAGGATGTCCACTGGTTTAGGAGGGCTTCTGCCTTTACGGAAGTCCACCACCATCTCCTTGGTCTTCCCCGCGTTAATCTTCAGGTGGTTCTGGTGGCACCAGTCCACAAAATCCTGGTTCAGTTCTCTGTACTCCCTGTCATCATCGTCTGTGATGAGGCCTACTATTGCAGAGTCGTCAGAATACTTCTGTAGGTAGCAGCTGGATGAGTTGCACCTAAAATCTGCAGTGTACAGTGTGAAGAGGAAAGGGGCGAGAACCGTACCCTGAGGTGCCCCCGTATTACAGATCACGGTACCTGACACACAGTCTTGGGCTCTCACGTATTGAGGTCGATTTGTGAGGTAGTCTAGGATCCAGTTGGAGAGGTGGTGGTCCACTCCAGCAAGGCCCAGCTTGTCTCTCAGTAACCTGGGCTGTATGGTGTTAAAAGCACTGGAGAAATCAAAGAACATTATTCTCACCGTGTAATATCATACAGTACCCTGGTAATAGTGCCATAGAGTACCTTTATACTAGCACCACACTGTACCCTAATACTAATATCATACAGTACCCTGGTAATAGTGCCATAGAGTACCTTTATACTAGCACCACACTGTACCCTAATACTAATATCATACAGTATCCTGGTAATAGTGCTAAATAGTAGCCTAATAATTGTTCCATACAGTATCCTAGTAATAGTGCCATAGAGTACCTTTATACTAGCACCACACTGTACCCTAATAATAGTGCCATACAGTATCCTGGTAATAGTGCCATACAGTACCTTAATAAATGTGCCATACATTAGTATATTAAGTACTTTATTAATACTGTAGCACTATACTCTACCCTGATAATAGTTCCATACAGTACATTAATAATACTGGCATACCATACTGTACTCTAGTGCCATATACCACCCTAATAATAGTGTCATACAGTGCCCTAATGATAAATAGTCCTAATAATTGTTCCATACAGTACCCTGGTAATAGTGCCATAGAGTACCTTTATAATAGCACCACACTGTACCCTAATACTAGTGCCATACAGTATCCTGGTAATAGTGCCATAGATATATATATATATATATTAATAGTAATGTATGTATGTGTATACAGTACATTAGATCCTTATTAATAGCACCATACTCTACCCTGATAATAGTTCCATACAGTACTTTAATAATACTGCCATACCATACTGTACTCTAATAATAGTGCAATATACCACCCTAATAATAGTGTCATACAGTGCCCTAATAATAAATAGTCCTAATAATAATAATCCTAATGATAAATAGTCCTAATAATAGTGCCATACAATACCCTAATAATATAAAAAATAATATAATAAAATGCCAATCAGTAACCTAATAATAGTGCTCACAGTACCCTAGTAATAGTATAGTATAATATAGTGTAATAGTATAATAACCTAATTATAGTGTCATACAGTACCTGAATAATAGTACCATACAGACCCTAATAATACTGCCAAACTGTGGTAAAATTTACAGTTCAACACAATACCTAATAGCAGCGTCATTAACAAAGTCACAAATGTGACATCCAGGACCCAGAAAACAATACCATAGATAGTGTCCAAATATCACTGACCAAATAATAATACTGAATAATGCCACAGCGTAATGCAATACTCAGACAATACGGCCATACAGTGTCCCAAAAATAGTATCAAATAGTGTCCTACAGTGAAAGTGGGTCAGGGTGGTGGTGGTGGGGGGCCCTAAACCAGGGAGCTCCTGACAATGGGCTCCTTCTCCACTACTTTCCTTTAGCGTTACACGTAGTCACTGGCTGAGAATCTCCTGTTTATGCTCATTTCAGACTGTATCACTTGTGTTTGGGGTTTATACATTGTGATGTCTCTTTTTGTTGCCGCAGTTATGTTAAATTACCGTCATGTTTGTATTTGATATGTAACACGCCTTCTAGGGCAAGAACTACCAACTTCTTCACGTTGATCTTATCTTGGACATGTTTCAACTTGAGATTGCTAAGATTAGAAAACAAAACGTCTTACCATTTCTTTGGAGAAACAGCGCCCCTCTTGTCTGTGGGCTGTTTCCAACACTGCAGCTTTAGAACCAGACTACACCTGTGTATAAGAGAGACGCTGTTAAAAAAAAAAAAAAAAAAAAAAACTTTTTAAACCTTTTAGCTTTCAGTGAAGAATTCTGGAGAATTGATACTGTCGATATTAGGCTATTTCTTTGAGGACAGTTCCTTATATAAGTAATCCTTTGCTTTAGGCAGGGGTCGCATAGGAGAACAATGTTGGATTGAGGTTCCTTGGACTTGATTCTTGGGGTCAACCCTCCAACAACCCCTAGGAAATAGACCATAGTACACTTTAAATTTTGGTGTCTTCTGCCGGGCCATTATTGTGTTATCGCCTGGTAGTCTGGTGGGCCAGTGCGACACTATAGAATTTTTGCAGCATTTTTTTATTTAAAGCCACTTCTGCAAAAACTGCCCCCGAAGATGGTTCCTGATGTAGATCAGGTCACTTTGTGCTGCAGGTTTTTTTTAATACGTTACAGATTGGCACTATTATTAGGGTATTGTATGGCACTATTATTAAGGTACTGTATGATGCTATTATTAGGGTGCTGTATGACATTATTATTAGGGTATTGTATGGCACTATTATTAGATTACTGTATGGCACTATTATTAAGGTATTGTATGACACTATTATCAGGTTACTGTATGGCACTATTATTAGGGTATTGTATTGCACTATTATTATGGTCCTGTTTCACAATATTATTAGGGTATTTTATGGTGCTATTATTAGGGTACTGTATGGCACTATTATCAGGGTATCTTATGGCACTATTATTAGGTTACTGTATGGCACTATTATTAAGGTACTGTATGATGCTATTATTAGGGTGCTGTATGACATTATTATTAGGGTATTCTATGGCACTCTTATTAGGGTACTGTATGGCACTATTATCAGGGTATCTTATGGCACTATTATTAGATTACTGTATGGCACTATTATTAAGGTATTGTATGACACTATTATCAGGGTACTGTATGGCACTATTATTAGGGTATTGTATTGCACTATTATTATGGTCCTGTTTCACAATATTATTAGGGTATTTTATGGTGCTATTATTAGGGTACTGTAGGGCACTATTATCAGGGTATCTTATGGCACTATTATTAGGTTACTGTATGGCACTATTATTAGGTTACTGTGTGGCACTATTATTAAGGTATTGTATGGCACTATTATCAGGGTACTGTATGGCACTATTATTAGGGTGCTGTACCTGGCAGTGGGTTATCCGTCAGTGAGCATGTGGCAGAGTATGCCCTGTAGGACCCCAACCTTAAAGTATAAAACCACTTATGCTACTCTACTTTCTCATCTATGGTACAAAGTTGTCCACAAAATAGTGTATAAGCATCTCATCGCTGGGGGTCCAACCACTGGGACCACCGAGCGATCTTGATAACAAGGATGTGCAAGATTCCCTGAATACTCTGAATGGAGTGGTGGTGCACACGGATGGCCATCACTCCATTCACTTCTATGGGATTCCCAGGATGGTGATCTACAGCAGCCCCATAGAAGTATATGGTGGCCGCGCTTGCCCACCACTGCCCTATACATATGGAGCACTTAGGGAAAGTCACCGGCTCCTGTTCTCCTGAATAACCTTTTTATCTTTTACTAAGATCATCATCACACCCCTTAAATAGATGTAGGTAAAGAGTAGTCTGTACTCTGCTGACGGCAGCTTCAAGACTTTAATGACTTTATTTCTCTTTAATGGCCCTGGTCTTCTGATGTGATCTTTCCAAATCTGTGTTTATCACGTGGGGAATGATTTCGCGTGTCCAGTTGTAGGACATAATGTTACAGGTGAAAGCTGCCAATAATATTGAGTAAAGTTACAACGTTTTACTTATCTGTTACTGATCTCACAGCAGTAGTTACATCACGGCAACTCTCTAAGACTCACCTAGAGCTGTAATCAAACTTCTGCCACTTGGAATGCATCAATACTATGTTAGAAGTGAACAGTTTATCTAAAATCCTTGCAATGCATTATATTTTGGTGAATTCAGAAAAATTGAGAAATCTGCTACACACTGTCCAACCTGAGAGTTAACAGAAAATCAGCAAAAATCAGAAAGAAGCTCTTGGTGTTTATACAATAATGCATATTTAACTTTCTCCACCTCCAACCCAGCTCTTCCCTATTAAAGGAACAAGAGAGCACACCAAAGTCTTTGGGAGCCATATTATAGGGCCATAGACATACCATAAAATAATATATAGCTGGCCAAAGAAGAGACTAATTTTGTGCCTTTAAAGGAGTCTGTGACCAGACCCAGCATATCACCCCAGCCCTGCAGATAGATAGGTTAGTGTCACCAGAACCAGCATATCACCCCAGCCCTGCAGATAGATAGGTTAGTGTCACCAGAACCAGCATATCACCCCAGCCCTGCAGATAGATAGGTTAGTGTCACCAGAACCAGCATATAACCCAGCCCTGCAGATAGATAGGTTAGTGTCACCAGAACCAGCATATAACCCATCCCTGCAGATAGATAGGTTAGTGTCACCAGAACCAGCATATCACCCCAGCCCTGCAGATAGATAGGTTAGTGTCACCAGACCCAGCATATCACCCCAGCCCTGCAGATAGATAGGTTAGTGTCACCAGAACCAGCATATCACCCCAGCCCTGCAGATAGATAGGTTAGTGTCACCAGAGCCAGCATATCACCCCAGCCCTGCAGATAGATAGGTTATTGTCACCAGAACCAGAATATCACCCCAGCCCTGCAGATAGATAGGTTAGTGTCACCAGGCCCAGCATATCACCCCAGCCCTGCAGATAGATAGGTTAGTGTCACCAGGCCCAGCATATCACCCCAGCCCTGCAGATAGATAGGTTAGTGTCACCAGAACCAGCATATCACCCCAGCCCTGCAGATAGATAGGTTAGTGTCACCAGACCCAGCATATCACCCCAGCCCTGCAGATAGATAGGTTAGTGTCACCAGAACCAGCATATCACCCCGGCCCTGCAGATAGATAGGTTAGTGTCACCAGAACCAGCATATCACCCCAGCCCTGCAGATAGATAGGTTAGTGTCACCAGACCCAGCATATCACCCCAGCCCTGCAGATAGATAGGTTAGTGTCACCAGAACCAGCATATCACCCCAGCCCTGCAGATAGATAGGTTAGTGACACCAGAACCAGCATATCACCCAGGACCTGTAGATAGATAGGTTAGGGTCACCAGAACCAGCATATCACCCCAGCCCTGCAGATAGATAGGTTAGTGTCACCAGACCCAGCATATCACCCCAGCCCTGCAGATAGATAGGTTAGTGTCACCAGAACCAGCATATCACCCCAGCCCTGCAGATAGATAGGTTAGTGTCACCAGAACCAGCATATCACCCAGGACCTGTAGATAGATAGGTTAGGGTCACCAGAACCAGCATATCACCCCAGCCCTGCAGATAGATAGGTTAGTGTCACCAGACCCAGCATATCACCCAGGACCTGCAGATAGATAGGTTAGTGTCACCAGACCCAGCATATCACCCAGGACCTGCAGATAGATAGGTTAGGGTCACCAGAACCAGCATATCACCCCAGCCCAGTCATGAGTTGCCGATTTTAGTGGTCCTGTACTTCCTATTGGACTCCACATAAACTGAAAAAGGTAGGGAGCCATGAATTGGCAAATGACAGTCATTCCTACTACAGGTGATGGCCCCTAACATGGATATACAATAAATAGTTGAGATGGAAATACCCCTTTAAGGCATGTAACAGTTAGACCCTTCTATTTCTGCTGGGTCCTTCCTTGACACCAGCTTTAGATCGTGTTCTCGGACTAGCACCAGTAAGACGTGATATTATCTTGTGTATGATTTCATTTATTTTCCCGCAGGACTGAAGTTGGTTCTGGACATAGATCAGGAAGAATACATTCCGTATCTGCAGGGCACAGCCGCTGCCAGACTAATTCTCCATCAGCAGAGAAGCTTCCCGTTCCTTAAGGACTTGGGGATTTATGCCATGCCAGGGACAGAGACCTCCATAGCTGTTCTCGTGGTATGTTGATGGGAAAGCACATAATACAATGTTATCTGATTGGGCGCCGGCCAGCTCCTGGTTTGGTTAAAACTGGGTGAATCCAACCTACGACAGTCGCATAATAGTTTTTTTCTAACATGTTTATGGCTGTTATTATAACAATGTTCTTTACTTGTAAGTGGATGTTATCTTATTTGTTGACTTTAAAGTTCTCAGCCTCCCAGGGAGTCAAGGTTGGGAGATGAGGGAGCGCGGTAAGATTCAGTACTCGTGTATATGAGTTTATTTACAGCAACTGAAGGATCTGAACACGAAATGGAACTAAGGACTGACCGAGTGTTCAGTATAATGATACAAGAAGTCCGTGAAATTCCATCCTATAATCTCTTATCATTTGAAACGTTTTGGATAAATTGTCCAGAAAAAAAAAAATTCAGGTTGACAGCCATGTTGAATTTTTCGGAGAGTTGGATTTGTTGTTTCTCACTGCCCAACTACCCCATTAAAAGTATTTGGATATCTAGTGACATAAAGTAACCGAGTGGTTCAGAAAATCCATAATGGTCTTATGAAACACCTAATGCTAAACTGTTTTCTAAAAATTGTTGTATTCTAGAATCCTTGTACACAACCTGATGGTCCAGTAGTTTTTATGAACCTTGATAATCTAGTAGCTGGTATAGTCCCTGGTGTCCTAGTGCTTATTGTATATATTCCCAGGTTGCCTAGTGGTGTATAAAGTGACTGCTAGTGCGTATTACCATGGACATTTGTAGCTCCAGGTGGTCCTCCTCCTCCTCCACTGTCCATGACTGCCTGTGGCCCTGCTATGACCACTACACTGGTTCTTCCTTAAGCTTCCACTGGGATCTGCCTTTAGCCCCTGTCTACCCACTAAGCAAATTGTCCCTGTCCAATCCCTCACAATTGAAGGTTATTTTAGGCATCTTTACCTGTGGGAGGGTGCCTAAGCAATAAAGTTTATAAATTGTTAGTGTCCTGTGAAGATGTTAGTTCGACTGCATATTTACCGAACTTGCCTGCCCTGACTTCTGCCTCCTAACTATATTGACTCTGTGCTACCTGCTCATACCTTTGCCTGAATACTATAGTGAACAAACTCCACCTGCCCTGACCTCAGCATCTCCACTGACCATGTCTTTTCCTGTCCTTCGGTGCCATGCACCCACATCTCCTGACCTACCCACTGAACTAAGAACACTCCTAGAGGTAGCAGCCCGCTGGTTCCCTGCAGTGAAGTCCAGATTATAGGGTGGACACCTTAGGCAATACCCTCAGTAGTAGACCCAAGTCAAATAAGTACAATGGCACGGTGATTCCTGTTGCTTTACAATATGTCAAATAACTCATTAAGATGCAATATCAGTCTACTAACTCGTAGGCATTTTCCTCCAGGACCAGACCGAGCACTTGGAGGCTCCGTACTCTTCATGCACAATGAATGGCTCCGATATTCCAGTAGCAAATCTCTATGCAAAATATAACAGTTCATACTCAATCCAGGTAAAGACAGAAGCTGTAAGATAGATGTACATAAGACATATTGTTTTGTAAAGGATATTTTATTTATTAGTGACATATAATGCACAGAACTGAGCGCTATCATTTTTCTGCCTCCAGTAATCGTGAGTAAGCGGTTGAGAAATGTTTTTGATATAAAATGTCCATTCATTACATTAAGATAATAAGATAAGACGAACTGAGCTTCACAGTCAGATCACCATGTCCCCATTTCCATCTCCAATGTTATCAGCAGCAGTTGGTGCAGCTTTACAAGGACCTTCCAGGACCTTTGATGACATTATCCTCACAGTATAAGCTCTTGAAAGGTCCATTAGTGTTTTGCAGACCTGGCTACAGGTGCTAGACATGGGTGACTGCACCAGAAATAGAAGGTTATAAATATATTTCAATGATAAGCTTGCATAGCTAAATGGCCATGAACAAAAGCCAGGAGGATTGAAACGCGTGAGTTTAAGTTGGACCTTATGTTCTTGTGGTATAAATGTTTGATCTTATTATTCTGGAAGTCCAGGATCCTTTGATATTCATTGTAAATGTGATATAACATAGTAGTGTAGTTAAGTAGACTATCCAAGAGTTCATATTGATGATCTATCCTTAGGATAGGTCATCAATATAAAATCAATGGGGGTCCAACACCTGGTACCCCCACCGATCAGCTGGTATTTGCAGAAGCAGGTGGCGCCATACATGTTGTAGTGGCCATGCTGTGCTATTACAGCTCAGCTCCCAGTCAAGTGAATTTGGCTGAGCTGCAATACCAGATGCAGCCTATAGAGGAGCATGGCGCTAAACTTTTTATTCTCATACATTCCCTTTAAGAATATTTATATTTTAATACAAACTGTGAACTTTTATATTTTGTTCCTAATAAATTCCATGTAGATAGGGGTAGACACATCCTGTTATATAATCTGGTGTCCCTAAGAGTGATAGGATAATGTTACCTGAGGAAAACACAAATGGCTCAGTGTTCAGGGCGCCTGGCATTCATGCCTGATTGGTGTCCGGCAGAAACCATTAGCATGAAATAGGACTGGCACACAGAGGCTCGGGCAGCCCAAAAACCTTGCAATGCACAAAACACCTGGTGAAAGTCTTTATCGTCTGCATATTACATGTACCTTACAAGCAAATATCATTTAATCTTTAAGGTTACAATGGATTTTGGTTACTGTATATTTAGTATAAATGATGCCAGAAAAAATAAACCCACATTCCAAGGAACGGCTGTAATTTTACAAAAATGAAGGTGCTTTAAAGGGTTTTTCAATGTCAGACAGTCTCTTTTTGTTAGAAGGGCAATCGCAGATCATCTGTGATCTGTATGATAACCTGACATCAAGTATGCAATTTCCCTACAGTACAATGAGCTCTTTGGAGCAGTGAGGATGTTGCCATTTCTCCAAATAAGTAAGTGGCAACACCATCTTTGTTCCAAAGAGCTCCTTTGCAGATTGACAATAACAGCAATATCTTGGTCATGGAAGCAGAGATTTACAAGGGAAAAACACCATTTGACTAACCTATCTATCTGCAGGGCTGGGATGATATGCTGATTCTGGTGACACTAACCTATCTATCTGCAGGGCTGGGGTGATATGCTGGGTCTGGTGACACTAACCTATCTATCTGCAGGGCTGGGGTGATATGCTGGGTCTGGTGACACTAACCTATCTATCTGCAGGACTGGGGTGATATGCTGGGTCTGGTGACAGTAACCTATCTATCTGCAGGGCTGGGGTGATCTGCTGGTTCTGGTGACACTATAACCTATCTATCTGCAGGGCTGGGGTGATATGCTGGTTCTGGTGACACTAACCTATCTATCTGCAGGGCTGGGGTGATATGCTGGTTCTGGTGACACTAACCTATCTATCTGCAGGGCTGGGGTGATATGCTGGTTCTGGTGACACTAACCTATCTATCTGCAGGGCTGGGGTGATATGCTGGAACTGGTGACACTAACCTATCTATCTGCAGGGCTGGGGTGATATGCTGGTTCTGGTGACACTAACCTATCTATCTGCAGGGCTGGGGTGATATGCTGGTTCTGGTGACACTAACCTATCTATCTGCAGGGCTGGGGTGATATGCTGGGTCTGGTGACACTAACCTATCTATCTGCAGGGCTGGGGTGATATGCTGGCTCTGGTGACACTAACCTATCTATCTGCAGGGCTGGGGTGATATGCTGGCTCTGGTGACACTAACCTATCTATCTGCAGGGCTGGGGTGATATGCTGGTTCTGGTGACCCTAACCTATCTATCTGCAGGGCTGGGGTGATATGCTGGTTCTGGTGACACTAACCTATCTATCTGCAGGGGTGGGGTGATATGCTGGGTCTGGTGACACTAACCTATCTATCTGCAGGGCTGGGGTGATATGCTGGTTCTGGTGACACTAACCTATCTATCTGCAGGGCTGGGGTGATATGCTGGGTCTGGTGACACTAACCTATCTATCTGCAGGGCTGGGGTGATATGCTGGTGACACTAAGCTATCTATCTGCAGGGCTGAGGTGATATTCTGGTTCTGGTGACACTAACCTACCGGTGCATCTCAATAAATTAGAATATCTTTGAAATGTTCATTCATTTCAGTAATTCAGTAATACAATCCATAATCAGCGTCTTCCATGATTGTGTGTCCTACTGAACCAGACTGAGGGACCATTTAAAGGCTTAGGAAACCTTGGCAGGTGACACTGAATTTACAAGACTGAACTGAATTTACAATATTATAATTTTCTTAGATTTGGGTTTTTATTACCTGTAATCCATAATCAACATTTACAGAAATAAAACACTTGAAATAGAAGACTCTGTTTCAAAGATATTCTAATTTATTGAGATACCCCTGTATGTCCATGTTGTATCCATATTTGTTGCTGTGTATTGGAAGAAAAAATATGGCTGAAATGCAACATGGATAGATGGCATGGATCAAAGTGAGGGGGTGGAGTTACCTGGGCAGGGGTGGTGATGTCACTGTCCATCTCAAGCTGTAAAGCATCCTTCTCCAGCCGTGAAGAGAGTTGAGGGGGTTGAAAAATCTACCAGTCAAAACTGAATTAGAATCAATGGTCCTCCATTTTTTTTAAAGACTCTTGTAAAGATTCTACATTACAGTAGTTGATGGGCGCCATGAATCAGATGTCACATTGCACCATTTAGTTACCTGTAATCTAAAAGTTGAGCAATACATTATTGTGTGTCATGTGACTTTGAGCTCTCCTCACTCCCATTTTGGGCCACATACACAAGAACAGTTTGTACACTTGTGTTCCATCCATTAATATATATTCACGTATCTTGTCCTCTCCAGTCGTGCCTACGCTCGTGTTTCCAGGAAGCGATGGTGAGACAGTGCAGCTGCGCTCACTACTTATTTCCACTACCAGATGGGGCCCATTACTGCAACAACAAGGAAGATTCAGACTGGGGTACGTAGAACCTACAAAAGGAAATATGGTGTAATTCCTACTCTGCCTGTCATTGGGGTCACTATGATTTAGATGGGTCTGTGGTATCTCTATGCTTCACCCACCACTGTGCACCATTACAGGGGTGTAGTTAGAGGAAGATTCACCACCCATATGGACAGAGCATAGGACCCCAGGTTCTATCTCTAGTCCCTCTATAGCTATGCATAGTGTAGATACCCACTAATTCATTCACTTCTCTGTTTGTAGTGTCCTGTTATTACCAGATTTTTGACTCTGTGACGGAGAGAGAAAAGTGCATCGACCTTTGCCAGCAGCCGTGCAAGTAAGTAACAATCCTTACATTCCCTATGCCAAGGGGCGAGATCCCTATATGATCTCTAAGGTAAATCTTCAACCTAGTACTATCTAAATAGTATCAAAATCTGTTCTGATTCACTTCCTATATTTCCTTTTCTAATGATTGGAGCTTATTTTTAATGTGACAGTCTTTGTCCATTGTATAGCGTAGAAATAAATTATAAAATTCTGACTACCTGAAGCCACCACTAGGCGACGCTTTCCGCATACAGACGTATACAGTGCACATTGACTGCGATAAAAGTGTATACAAAACAGATATATAGATGATGTATTTCTTATTATTACAGTGACAGTAACTATAAAATGACCATCTCTATGGCAGACTGGCCCTCCGCTGCAGCAGAGGTAAGTACACATAGAAAATGCTGCACTAGGGTAGTTTATGTGTCCCTTAGCTATGAATGGACTTGACCACATTTCTACAAAATTATGCATAGTGTGTGGTTTCCAGTTGTAAAATAAAATATAAGAAATTCATATTGTGAAGGTCCACACCTACAGGTCTATGTATACTGGTGGGCCTGAAGGGGCGGTGTAGGACCTCTATTTTTGGTGTTCTTTGAACCCCTATGTCATACATGCACTAAATACGTCCAGCATGATAGACGCCATTGTTCTGGACTGTCCAGGACTACTTGCTCATATAATAGTTGATTTGTTTTTTATCACAGGACTGGATTTTTCATGTTCTTTCTTATGAAAAAGAAGGCAGCGAGAAGATAACAGTGAACAGGTTGGTTAATGGCGCCGTTCTTACACTACCCCGCTACACCTAAATCTTATACCTAGTTTCCAATTGTCTAAAATGGGAGGATTCAAAATGGGCATGACTACAGTACTGTGCAAAAGTTGTAGGCAAGTGTAGTAAAAATGCTACAATGTAAGAATGCTTTCAGAAATAGAAGAGTTAATAGAATATTTTTGTCAATTAACAAAATGAAGTGAATGAAGAAAAGAGAGGAAAAGAGAAATGTAAATCCCATCAATATTTGGTGTGACCTTTGCCCTTTGCCTTCCATCAGTTCTTCTCGGTACTTGCAGACAGTTTTTGGCAGAACTGGGCAGGGAGGTTGTTCCCGCCGCCATCTTGGAGAACTAAGCACAGATCTTCTGTAGATGTAGGCTTGCTCCAATCCTTCTGTCTCTTCATGTCATGATGTAAATGCCAAGGTTCGATACATCTCAGGAGGTTCCACTTCATGGTCTCCCACCAATATTCTTCTAACGACATGTCTGATTGATCTGTCCCTAAACACATTACTTCTTCACATCTTGCTCAGTGAGATTCCTTTTACCACTGATGGTCAATGATGCCCACTCATAGACCCCACAACTGGTACCTTGGAGATCCATCATCATCATGAATATGGAGCTCCAACACTTACTGCCACCTTTTGGCTCACATCAGCACTATCAATGTTAACCTAACAAAAATGTTGCAGTTGATAAACCTTTCATCTCTTTTATCAGAAATGGCATCATCAAACTGAACATCTACTTCCAGGAATTCAATTACCGCAGCGTTTCAGAATCTGCGACCACCAATGTGAGTGTTGGGTACTGGGTGAAGGTTTGGGGCTGGGTCATCAGGTCAAAAGTATAGGCTACTGGGTAAGAAATGGCAGGGAGGATGATATTCCCGAGAAAGGAACACCTTGTTGGACTACGTCTTGGCATTAGGACAATATTGATTTTGCTCTACAGTGGAGACACGACTTAGGTGTTCACCACCATTTTATTACTTGGTAAATCTCTCTGTAAATACCTCAGCCCATAAAATGTATTACATGGAAGAATCTGGATTTAGACTGATGAGTTCTTTTTCCAGCTAACTCCCTGGATTGTGTGAACACCTACACGACAGTGAAGGCCATTGCCAAAACTTCATTGTTAGGGTGGGACGGGCGATGTACTGACTAGGACTTTATGGTGCCTACTTTCACGGAAAGCCAAATTCCTGAACTGGGGTGTAGGTTGTCAATGGAAAGTCTGTATCAGCCACCCATGAACTATCCTCTTTTCAAATTTTTTAGAACATGCTTTTATTTGAGTTTATTACCATAACCATATAGGGAGGGAAGAGGGTGGTACATAGTGTTAGGTGGTGGTCATTCAGTGGTCATGAATGACCATTCATGTGTTGTATGGACATGCCAGAACCGTTTTCTGTTGTGGTACGTACTGTAGATGACTAAAATTCAATATCGGAGGGGCTCAAGCCAAGGTACACAACCACGGATCCCAACTGTACCATACTGAACTGTAGGTGGATGTCCTCGGTGGAGGCTCTCCCTCTATGATGTCCATATGGCCATACAGACAGTAGTTTTCATCTTGAGAGAACCCTTTATGATACTGATATCCAGTAGATAAACCATTGTACTATATAAACCATTCATGGTGCTTTTTGTTCCATAGGTGGTATGGCTGCTATCAAACTTGGGTGGTCAGTTTGGATTCTGGATGGGAGGATCTGTCCTTTGCATCATTGAGTTTGGAGAAATCATTATAGACTGTATTTGGATTACGATACTCAAGATTCTTGCCTGGATGAAATCTAGAAAAGAGAAGAGGCGACGACCTGAGTTCCCTGAACCGCCACCCACGGTGTCTGAGCTGGTGGAAACATACACCAACCCTGGCTTCCAGCATGAAGAAGAAGACCAAGTAAATACACCTATACCAGGCACCCCACCTCCGAAGTATGACTCTCTACGGGTGCAACAGATGGATGACGCAATAGAAGTCATATCTAGTGATGAGGAATGATAAATATGTGATTCTTTATTGACTAGCACCAATTACTAATCGATCCTCCGCTGCTCCAATCATCACCTCCATGAGATATACTAGTCACAAACGTCATATATTATATATTTTTTGGGAGAAATATTATATTTTTGGAACAAAATGAAGTCCCGTTATGAGTCATTTTTCAGTATTGATCTACTCAAACGTTAGAATAAAGTTATGTAAATACTTGAAGTTTATTTCCTTAAGGTCTGAAGCTTCCTTGTTACTTGTGGATAAGATATCAGTATATTATACTATATTATATTATACAATTGTCATCCATAGGTCCATATAGATCAGCGATGATATCAATAAATTTCAGATGCCAGGAAGCCAATATTACGTGAAATTTCCTGCTACATTATGTTTGTTTTGTACTTTGGAAGCTCTTACTGCCACCTTTTCTAACAGCAGTGTGAACAAAGCCTAACAGCGACTTGCTCACTATCGTACTTGACGTGCCACGTTTTACATGGCTATTACCATGTGGTATATACCAACATTCGGCAAAAGAGTTTCATGTGCCGCGGAAATTTCTGGCCGAAGCCACACCTCCTGTGTATGGCCACATCCCCTATAGACATGGCCACATCCCCTTTTGAACAGGATCAGGCCCTTTTCATGACGTGGGCACCAAATAAAGTGAAAAATTCCCGCTGGGCCTGGGAGCTTTGCCAGCTCTTCTGGGAATCCGGAAGGTCACCCCTTTCTTTGGAAGCCTCCTGGAGCTTCCAGGAGAGTTGTCAAATATGAAATAACCACAAGAACACACCTAAATTCTCCAACTTTTTATAGGGGTGGTTATTTATTTAGCTTAGTTTTATGAAATACTATGTTTCCCTGGAAAGGGCATGCTGAGAAATATATGTCCTACCCTGACAATAACACCTTATAGCTGATAGGGGCATCAGGGAACCAGAGCAAAAAAGGAAGCAAAAAAAAAAAACCCCACTATGTTGGCATTTCATAAAAACCTGCTGAATAGCATGTAAGCTAGGTCATTGATATCAGATCAGTGAGGCTCCGACACAGCTCTGTACACTGTGTAGCTCAGCTCCCATTGACTTAGGCCGGGGCCCCACGCTGCGAATACGCGATGTATGCCCCACATTGCAAAAAACACTGTGTTTTACATTACCTGCAAAGTAGATGGATTCTGGCTAATCCCATCCACACATTGCAGAAAAAATCTGCAGCGGAAGAGTTGCAATTTCAAAAACACTTGCGTTGTTGTAAATCGCAGCTTGTCAATTATACCTTCAGAAACGCTGGCGGTTTCTGTATAGATAAAATGGAAGCAGAAAGTCTGCAGAGGAAAAGCCCTGCGGAAAAGACCACATTTTTTTCCGCAGTGCTTTTTGGCTGCAGCTCACTACCTGAAGCCTTAGCCTTAAATGGATCGGACAGTCCAAAAATTCTAATAGCTTTGTTTTTGTTTCTGCACAGAACTTCAGATAGAATAGACTGAGCAGAAATAGTGTAAGGCCTCGTGCAATATTTAGCTGCGGTTCGCTATGTGGGGCCTCAGCCTTAGACATCTACAAGGAAATAAAGTAGCAGAGGTTATATTAGTATTATATTATATTCTTTTCTTTTTTGAGTACATTTTATAGACTTTTTGTATGATCATTTAATAATCCAGAATTTATAATAATCCAGCGTATTCTGGATCCCATTGTGTAGTTGGGGTCTAGATATATTGGGACACATTGATAAGTTGTTGTCATTTTGGCGACTGGTTTGATGATGTTTTATTGTTGTAAATGTTTTCACTTCTATATTCCAAATTCCTTAATAAAAAGAACTGAAATCCAGCATGTGTCACACTCCGTTCATGGCGGATTAAAGGATACTTACAGTACCTGTAAGTGTCTGCCATCGAAGATTAACCCAGCGCCCAACACATCTTAGTAGCTGACTAGTCAGAATTCGATTTAGGAGGAAAATTTGCTCATTTGTAAAACTGAAAAAAGTTCCTTTACAAGATTAGGGACTACAAAATGACGTGGCCATAAATAGATATCATCAAAATATCATGTATTATCTTGCCACATCCCAAATGCATCAAATGGTATCAGTTTAAAGGGGTTGAATATAATTATAAAATATGGACACTTTCTTACAGCGCTAGTCTTGTCTATAGGCTGTCTATTGTCTATATCTTGCAATACCAGATGTAGCCACATTTGGGGGGGGGGTCTACTAAATATCACTAGTTGGAGGTGTGTCTCTTAGATATCACTATTGGGGGGGTCATGTGATCTACTGGTTGACAGGAACTGGATAAGCTGCTGGGTCCTAGAGGACACAGATCAGTTTTACAGTATAGCTCAGGAGGCTGCAAGTATTAGCCCCAGTTACAGGAGACATCAGGGGGAAAAAAAAAGTCCCCCAAAGGTATATTATGGGTAGGGGGGCCTCAATGTTTAAATAAATAAAGAATTAAAAAATAAAGTAAAAAAAACAAAAAAAAAAAAAAAAAATATCGTGACTACCGCGCCTGTGTCACTGGTTCTAGCCCCCGGCAACAGAAAAATATGTGTCACCTATATAAAAATTACCGTAAGGTAGAAGGAAAACTATTTCAAAAATTTCTTAGTAGGACATGAAAAATGTGTAAAACAGACACATTTGCAAAAAAATAAAAACATCATAAAAATGAAGCCCTATTTATCACCGAAAAAAAGACACAAAATTATGTGAATAATCCAAAGGAAAAAAATTCTCAAGACCCTCAAAACCACCTGTACGGACCCCCGAAAATGTGTCCAGTCCTGAATAGGGCAAAATGGCCCCGGTCATGAAGGGGGTCACTTGATGTATAATTTGCAATATACCCCCTTCAGAAATCCAGGGTGCAGATTTTATGACCTTGGTTATATAGACCACACTGGTTTTAAGGATACGGGGTGTCTAAGACACAGTAAGCAGTCATAGACCCAGATGCGGCAAGGAGGCGGGCGTGTAGCCAAAAGGGCAGAAGACAGTATGGACAGGCATCTTGAGATATGCCCAACGTACAAAGACAGTACTAGTGAGATGTAGCAGCCTTATGAGACAGGCGGGTGGAGACCTGAGACCATCCCATACCTGGTATAAGACTCACTTTGTACTTCTTTAAGCAGCCTATGATGGGAACGTCTTTTGTAACTTCAAAGTATCCGTCATCGTACGGGAAATGACACTTATAGTTCTACCAAACAGATGACAGGCCATGTGTAATAAAAGGAGCCCGTCTGTCCTGTGACCCTCAAGGTCAAGATAAGACATATACTTGAGTAAAATTCATAGGAGGGAACACTAATATGGTAATACTCACAACCTTATGGAGACTTTATCTAGCTTGGAGGGGTCTAAGTGGTCCAATTTATGGCCCATGTGTCTGCTCTGCTTCTAATGCCCCTGGCCAAGGATATTGGGCAGTACTGTCCCCAGTTTAAAGCAGACCCTTCACCAGCTCTGTCTCTGAATCCTGTGATTGGCGCTGCTCCACTGATTCTGGGGCAGTTGGGATTTTTCTCTAGCCCCCAGCATTCCTGAGCAATCAGTTTCAGCACCCAATATGCTAATTAGGCTCTGTGTACTATATATACTATTGGCTCTGTACACTGTATAGCGGCCGGGCACTGTTACTGCAGCTCAGCTCCCATTGACTACAATGCAAACTGAGCTGCAGTACTGGCACCCACCACTATATAGTGTAGAGAGCCAACTTCTTCCAGCTCCATGCAGTGTATAGTACAGGGACTGAATGTACCCTGAGCAATTGATCCATGCGGGGGCTTGCCCACCGATCAGATATTTATGGCCTATTCCTGAACAACCCCTTTAAGGCTTCATACACACAACCCTACTTTTTATCTGCAATTTCTATGGCCCCATACACACAGTCATAGATTTTATGGATGTGTGTCCGGGCTGCAGAAAAGAGCCGCACAATATGGAGCAGGTATTATATCTGTCTGTATTTGCAGCGCAGTCAAGTGATCTGGATGTCATCTGTGCTATTGTTACTGACCTGTGCACTGCACCTGGGTGATGTGCATGTGGCTTTAGGGCACCGGACCTGCAAGGAAATACAGCAGTGGTTAACATGCACATTGTCGAATCAAGGCATAAGACAGCAGCAAAAGACAACCCAACAATGTGGCCCAGTTACTGGGACCATAAGAGTCCAATACACAGTAATAAAGTCCAGGTCAGACCATACTGTATAAAGGGGGGCAGTACAGTGTGGCGGGAGGTTCAAGCTCAACCACCCCCTTACAAGGGTTTAACCAAGTCTTTACTCTGTCAAAGGGCACATATCATGGCTCAAGTAACTGTAACCAACAGTCTAAGGTGCAATTAAAATGTAAAGCACTAAAAATAGTAACAACCGCCCGATCCATCTATATTGGCCCTCCGGCAGTAAAATACATGAATCATAGCGAAGGACATGGTGATTTCCCCATTCTGCAAATCTTACACCACAGTTTGGATTTTATTAGAGTTTTATGCAAAGGCTTTATTCATATCTCTGCATGTGAATTTGCTGCAGTAACACACAGTACTGTGCAAAAGTTTTAGGCAAGTGTGGGGAAACGCACGTGATGATGTAAAGCCGACCCCTCTGACAGTGCGGTGATATCAGACCCGAAACTAACAGCACCAAAAGTCAGCTTTGCAGCAGTATATAATATGTCACATCATAGAGGACATGAAAGGTCTTAGACTGCATCTAAAATGTCAGTCTTAAAGAGGATACCATGTAAAAAAGAAATGTGACGGTGCTCCGTTTTTTTTCTGCAAAAGTGTTTATTCACAATTCGTTGTAAGGTGCAACATTAACATTTCGGGAACTTGTCCCTTCATCAGGCATTGGTCCAGAGACAGGTAGGCTAATCAGGTGATGTCATACAGTAGTATGGGAAAACCGATAATGGGTGGTGAGAATTGTGCCCACCCGAATTAATTTTGAGTCTTTTGGAGTTGAGTGCTGCCCTGTACGCCAATTTCCACAATTCTTCCAGGGGTTAAATTTTTAATGTTAAAATACGTTGGGGGCAGTGAAAAAAATAAAAAAAAATACATACTCATCTGTCCCAGTTCTCCATTGTCGTCCCACGCCCCCCAGTTCGTTTGCTCTCTCCGGCATAGCGCTTAAGCCGCTGATTGGCTTGAGCAATCACGTGACTGCTGAGGCCAATCAGCGGCCATAGAAGGCCTCAGGAAGAGGACCTATGATGTCACAGGTAGTGACATTCAGGCCCTTCACTGATTGGCCTCAGCGGTCACGTAACCTCTGAGGCCAATCAGTGGCTTCAGCATAACGCCGGGAGCAGATGACACGGGAGGACACCGGAGCTATGGGGACAGGTGAGTATGCATTTTTTTTTTTTTTTTTCACTGCCCAGCTTATTTAAACTTTAAAAGGATTGCCCATTTTTGCCTGGACAACCCCTTTAACAAAATCTTGTTCCTGAGCACGACAAAAGACTTGCTGGTCCCACCAAGCCAGGAAGACCATTGAATATGCTGGGATCCAAACAGTGTCCATAAGCTGGTGAAAGAATTGGCTTCAAATTTCCATATTTTCTTGACATATTCAACATGTAAGAGGACCAAGTATGTGTTGTATACGGCTAAACATCTACATCAGAACTACCAGCGAGGGGAAGTCCTGGAATGTCACCATTGGGTCATAGCATTGTGTGAATATGAGCAGTGCAATGATGAACGCATTAAGGATTCTGTCCATACAGGCACTAGCTCATATCCGCAGCGATAGATCTGTCTGCTGGGCAGGTGCTGCTTTCATACAGAATATACAAGAATTCCTAGAAACCTTATGAGATAGACGGGTGGAGACCGGAGACCATCCCATGCAGAGTAAAAGATTTACTTTGTACTTCTTCAATTAAATGGCTTTTGTAACTTCAAAGTATTCGTCATCCGGGAAATGACATTTATAGTTGTACCGAAAGACATACTGGTCATGTGTAGTAGGAGGAGTCTAAGTGCCCCGAGACGGTCGGGGTAAGACAGACAAAAGACTTGCTGGGTAAAGTTTTTAGGAGGGATTCTTTAGAATGACAAAGGAAGTCAACAATGACCATTTTCAGAACTATGTGGTGGGTTTATCTAGGTCAGATGTGCCCAACTCATGGCCTGAATGTACCCGCTGTGCAACCCGTAACCTCAGGGCAAGACAGCCTCATAATGTCCGGTATCATCGCCAGGTTAAAGGGTTTGTCCAATTTAAAAAATCCATTATCATCTACCCTAAGGAATTGTCAGTTTTCTACTCAGGATCTTTGTCTCTTGGCTGGAGTGGTTACAAAGAGCGTCCCTCATGCATTATACAGACAACCTACTGATTTAAAGGGAGTCACCTGTACACAGATTGATTCAGGTGACCCCAATGTAACAGTGATTTCCCCTTGTGAATCGGTAACTATGTTGCAGAGAAATAACCTTTCTTGTCAATATGTAAATTAGATCTTTGGAGCCATCAGGCCGGTACCCCAAATAAGTAAGCCTCCCATCGCACTGTGTCCACCTCCGCCCCTCCGTTTTACTGCTTATTGACAGGGTCATGCAGTATATACCTAATCTCTCCTGGCCCTGAGTTCTGTTGGACTTGCTGCATGCGCAGTACATGTAAGTCGGACCAGGCAAGCATCACAGTAGCACTGCGCATGCGCCAAGAATATGTGCAGTGCCGAGTGAGAACAGAACACAGGAAAAGGCGAGATTAGGTGTATATTGCTTGGCCCTGTCAATCAAAGGAAGGAGGGGTGGAGGGTGGCTTACCTCTTTGGAGCAACGGCAAGGCCCTCATTGCTCCAAACAGCTCATTTGCATGTTGACCAAAACAATGATATCTCAGCAATGGAGGCAACGATTCACAAAGGAGAAAACACTTGGATTCTAGTGACCCTATATTATCTAACTTTGGGACTGGGTTGATATGCTACACTCTGGTGACACAATCCCTTTAAATGTCCACTGAGTAATATCAAAGGGCAACCTGAAAAACCCAGGAGGGGCGGGGGGAGTTAGGTAAAATAAATTATAGGGCAGTTCACACGACAGGTTGTGTGCTCAGGTCCTGTGTCCCCATTCTATCTGGTGCCAGAATTGGCCGAGCTGGAAGTGCAGAGGCTCAGATGACCACTGTAGTGAATCAATCACAGGCGTCATCGGTCACCTGATGGCGATCAGTGACATCACTGATGGGCAGCAGCAGCCGCCTAATCCTCTGCACTTTGTGCTCTTGATGGATAGGAGGAAGCAATGCGTGGATGAGGACCTGGTGCCTCCTGAGTTTTCTAACCCTGGAAAGCCCCACTTAATCTCCATCCCCACCTTCTATAATTGTCGCACTAGGAGATATTGAGGGTTTTAATATGGTCCTTTCTCAGAGTCTAATACAGGGAAGTTTCTGTGGAGTATTCAGTACAAGGTGCATATCAAAGGTGTACATAAAAAGTAAAGCACGTAAAACAGTAACAAGCACCAGGTCCATGCTCATGGCCATCAGCCAGTGAAATACATGGAATGGTAAATTCCCCATCCTACAAATGTTAAGTCTGGATTTTACAATAGTTTTATTCAAAGATTTCTTCTAAACCTATTGTATTCAGCAAAAAACCCCTACATGTCACTTTGTCGCAGTGATATACATGTCAAACACTTTTCTGCTTCTTATCCTTAAAGACAAGGTGATTGTGGGATTTGGCATCCACCATTGATTCCACCTTGTGGACAGTATTAAATGTGATATTACCAACAGGATAGGTCAACGTCTAATCACTGTGGCCCTGGAATATTCGCCCCGCACAGCATATTAAGTCTAAGCCGACAGCACTTTGTTATCTCTGTCTTTTAAGGCTCCTTTCACAAGGTTGATTTTGGGGCAGTTTCTGCCCCGATTCTGCCTCCCATTGTTCTCAAGCTGAATAAATAAGTATCCTGCTCGATCTTGCCACGGATTCCAAGACTCCCACATTAATCAGGCTCATTCATTTAATCAGTGGCGGAAAGAAGATGCAGAGTTGGAATATGAGGAGGAATCTGAGGTTGGTGTCTGCCTCAAATTCTGATGTGTGAACGTGGCCCTAATGGAGCAGCAGCAGTACTCATGCTTGGCTACCACTATTTTAACCCATTTCCCTCCACTTCTTTTTTTCATATATTTTTTTACTCCTCACCTTCTATATAACCTTTCTACTTTTCTGCTCACAGAGCCGTACAAGGGCTTATTTTCTGCAGGACAGATTGTACTTTGTAATGGCACCATTTATTATTCTGTACGATGTTCTGCAAAGCTGGAAAGAAATTAGGAATGGAGTGGACTTAGAAAAAAAAACAAAAACAAAAAAAAACAGCACTTGTCCCATTTTATAACTTCTATATTTTTCCTTGTACGGAGCCGTGTAAGCTGTTGTTTTTTTGCAGGGCAAGTTGTACTTTTTATTGATACCATTTTGGGGATTATCTGACATGGTATCTAATTTTTTGGGCTAGGCAAGATGGCCAAAAATTCTCTATGGTTCGGCCATTACGATCACCCTATGCTATAAATACTTTTATATATTATATATAAAATATATCTTTATATACATACAAGGGGATACTTCATGTTTTTACATTTGACTTTTTTAATTTTAATTCCAAGCTATTGATCTGAAAGTTAAAATTTAAATTAATTTGTTATTTTTTTTCCATTTATTTTTTTAGACTTCCCCTAGGGGTCTGATCACCAGTACAATATATTGCAAGAAAACTGCCTATGGCACCCTGTAGTAGAAGTCTTGTAAAGACAGGCCTGGGAGCCATAGGACAGATTGTTGCAGTTGAATCTTGTTTCAGGGGAACCAGAAGAACATGTTGGCACCCGTGTGACGCCAATGATAGGAAGCCTCAGGGGCATCTTTAGGGTTAAAGTCCACAATCAGAGAGGACGGTGGTCGCAGACACCGCCGCCAGGTCTCCACTGTGTAATACACCAGTGACCAGTTGGCTATGGCACCTGAGTGGGAGCCATATTTAAAGTGCTAACAACCACCGTACTATTGTGGCTGATGTCGGCAAGGTGTTAAACTCCTCCTTATAGTGAGGAGGGCCTTGGGACCCCCATTCTAGTGATTGTTGGGGCCCCCAGACACTTATGACTTGTCCTATAGATGGGTAATAAATGACAATTGTGAGAAAACCCTATAAGCAGACATTAGGACATTCTCTAGAAGTTTCCTCCTCTGGGACTGAGAACATACATCTAGTCCACCCCACCGCTCTCGTTCTTTGTATGCAGGGCTGCTGAGTGTTTATTCATTAGCCCGACTGTAGGTTTTAATGGTATATTCTAACAGGCTTGTAAAGGGAAAGAAGAATGTGTAAGAGCGTCTTTATAACTAAATCTCAGGCTTCATGTTTGCTTAGCGAAATCCGGAGGTATCACTTGACTTACAAACAGGTGGTTAAAATTTAACCCTCGCTAAAAGTTGCCCAATTATAGAGGAAAGCAACGGAGAAGCAAATTACCATAAATAATACAGAAGCCTCCATTAGCTGACTGTACACTTCATAAACCCTTAGTCATGGACATTTTTTGCTATATTTAACTGGAAGTTTTTAATCCTAACTCCCTTTGCTGCATAAGGCCTGTCCCAAGCCCCTCTCACCATGTTACACTCGTCCCCTCTCGTGTTTGTTCCCCCTTGTCCTTGTTGGAGTGACCTAAAACAAGTCTGTGAAGCAGCACTCTACTGTAGAGAAGACAGAATTCACTCTCCAAGAGCTATAATGGTTTACTTTTCCATTGGCTCATCCATGAGGGCTTGTTTTCTGTGGGGCAAGTTGCATTTTTAAGGTTGCTTGCACACAGGGGAGTCTGGGCTGGAAAATCCGGTCTGTACATTGGCTGACTTTCCTGGTCTAAACCTAGTCAGGAGACCGGACTCCTTGCATCATAGTGATCTATAATGCTAGGAGTCCCTGCTGCCTTACGGCTCTACTGTCCTAATTTCCCAGGATCGTGGAAAACCAAGATACAAGGAGTCCCATCTCCTGAATAGGTTTGGACCGAGAAAGCCAGCAGATGTACGGACCGGATCTTTCCGATCCTGAATGCTCTGCTTGCATGGGGCTTCACAAATGTATTGTAAAATGTGGGGAAAAAATGCAATTCTACCCTTGTTTTTTAGGTTTCATTTATTCTGTGAATCAGTGTGATAACTGTGATCCCAAATGTTTTTATTTTTTTGTTACATTTTACTACTTACAAAAGAATTCTAAGTAACATTTGCTTTGCATGGCCATATTCTGACACCCACACCTTTTCTTATACTTCCGTCTATAAAGCTGTGTAAGGGCTCATTTTTTTGCAGGGCAAGCTGTAGTTTTTAGTGACACTATTCCGTATGTTTCCAAGGTTGTACAAGTGAAATTGAAAGGACTTGAGAAGTCGCTCAGGAGCCTTGTATAAAAACATGTTTAAACTCACATTAAGCTTGCTATAAAACATAAGATAGTCCCACACTGATTCTAATAAATATATTCCATTTTCTTTACATTTGGCAGTAAAGTTTACAGGTATCCCATAATACAAGGACACGTCACCTCAGTCCATTAACTCTATGAGTACCTGGACTGAATACATACTCTGTTACACCCTGCTGAAATACATGCGAAGATTCTGATCTGACATCAGAGAGGTGTAGGCATGTAGGTGTTAGTGTCACTACTACATCTATGGTCAAGTCCATTAGTACTCAATGTTTCTCATTGCTGCAATGGAGGAGGAAATCTTCCTGGGGAAGGGTTTTGCTGCTTGTCTGAAGTCTTCAGGTTTGGTCTTGACTAGAGTGACGATTGTCTGTAAAGTGCGGGTGGGCTGCAGGCCCAGGGCATCCATAACATTGATCAGATAATCTAGGTAGACAACATAAAACAAGGTTAGATGAAGTAATACAATACAATTAATTGCACTAGGGGTTCTCTTCGTACTGGAGAATATAGGGTATATATATGGAGGCAGAAGGCTGGGACATTGTCCCATTCAGGATCCCCAAGTATAGGCCGTTGATAAAAGGACCTCATTAAAACAAAATAGATAGTGTGTGCACTGGGCAGGTCATCCCCTTGCAATAGGGGTGGGGGGTCCTATCAGCATGAAGTCCTATGTCCAGCTAAAGGATAACTAATAATATCAATAAATGATATGCAACAGGTTGCCTAACCCCATATAGTACCATTCACTCTAGAAACCCATTCACTTTTCTAACTGTACCACTAAATAGAACCCAGTACTAGTCCTTAAAGGGGTATTATTCCAGTTAGAGCAAGGGTAGAGAATAACTTGCTGATCAGTGAGGATATGACTGCTGGGACCCCCATCGATCATGATAATTGTAGTGTTGTGAATGGAGTGTTGGGACGGACAGCGCGCGCCTCTCCATTCATTTCAATGGAACCATTTGAGACAACCAAAATACAGCTTCTACAACGCTATCGACGGTGGTCCCAATGAAATGAGTGCAGCGTTCCCCCAGTTTTCATGATTGATGGGGGTTCCAGCAGTTGAATATAATATCCTCTAACCGGAATGCCCCTTTAAAAAGATGTGTGTGTTGGCAGGATCACTTTGATTTTTTTCCCTTACTGGAACATTTACTACCTCAATTATGAGGAAGGGGCCCAATAATGTTCTCATTATCAGTAGTGGTCCGGCACGGAGTTAACTTGCATTACCTATCCAATGGAGAAATGCTAAATGTATTAGGCAGAACATCTATATACTGAATTAGGAGACCATACGTAATATTTGTCCAATGTAATACAGAAAGAATTGTGATCTCTCACCTATATCGGTTGCCAGCTGTTTGCTGGAGTGCGCTGTGAGGACAGGGATTTGTAGGATGACATCACAGTATGTCTGCATGGTGGCTCTAGCTAGAGATCCCAGCCAATAATCAGCCATGTTGTCCAGTTCTGGAGTCTCTTCCCCTGCAATGTACACAGAGTATATGCAGTCGGCCTACAGAATAACCTAATCATCCTAAGATTGATAACTGAGGCAGTTCCTGTAAGTCTGAGAAGTGTTAATATTTGGCAATGTTTTGCATGTTTTCTGGGTGTAGAATATATAGAAGCCTTTATAAACTTTGGCATAATATTCTTGGCAGTAGAAAGCCATTAACGTGAATAGGTGAAGGCGCAGTCGATCTCTAAATAAAATGATCAACGCTTTCAGTCCCGCAGAGGGATTACTGAGGACTCACCTTGTTCAGGAGGATAGGGCAATTTTCCGGCATGCAACGCAAGTTCCAGAGCTGAGTCTTCTGGGGTTACAAAAGGCTCAAGATGCAAAGGGAGGGACATGAGGTACTGACCGATCTAATAACACAAAAGTGATATTACAGCTCACGAGGAGTCATCATGAAGCTCCCCTACAGTCATGTCTGCATCAATCTTATGCATTAAAGGGGTATTCTCATCCCAGATATTTGTGGGGTATTCACAGAGTATGTCATAATTGTTCAACAGATGTGTGTTCATCCACTGGGACATCATCCTTCCTTCCCAGTTCCAACTGGTGCCATAGCTGCAGTGATCAAAGAGTTGTCTGCGCATGCTCAGCCCTCTCAATTCACTTCTATAAGGATTTCAAGAACAGCTGAGCAAGTGTTTCCAAAGAAGAGAAGAGAATGTCCCTTTAAAGGGGTATATGCCACAAACAGCATTTATCCTCCCTCCCTGTTATACCCCTGTTATGCGTTCAGCCGGTGTACTTTGTCGGCACTTGGCTATCTTTGGCAATCCCATTAAGGAGAATGGGAGCGCGGATGTGTCCTGTCCACCAAGGGGCATGCCTACATTCAGCTGGCAGCAGGCTAAGTGCACAAAGGGGGCAAAACACCCGCATTCTCGGGATTGATGGGGGGCTCAGCGGTCAGAACCCCACAGATCAGATAATTTTTCCTCTATCCTATGCATAGAGGATAAATCATCTTTGTGGCATATCATCTTTAATATAGAAGTGTGAAATATTTTGTCACATATGGCCAGGAAAAGTGACACCTACTCCGCTTGTCACCCAGCTGTCCTGGACGGAGATACCATTATATGAACGGATTGCTTAAAACATACTTACATTACTTATGTACTCAAAAGGAGTGAGGCTGAATGTTGGCAAGTCGTCAGTCAATGTTTCACCGCTGTCTTCGCATCCCCAGCTCTGATAATAAAATATAATACATCAGATGGACGGGGCGTTACAAAAAGTACTTGTAACCTAGTAGTAAACTGAGCTATATGTGACAAGTCATAGAGGAGAAGGTTCCCTTACTCACTTACACAGTAGTATCGAAACATCTAAACCAGGGAGACATAAAGGCCAGGCATTATGTTTGTTGCTGGGGGCTTCAGGTGTCTGGAAACTACTTACCTCCATCTTGGGCACCAACAGAAGTTGCTGTTTTATCCTTAGGAAGACAGAATCAAATGCCAATTGATGTGCCACCTGGTTCTGGCGCGTGAGATCGGATCGGGCCGCAGCCAGAAGGTTGGCATTGACTGCGCCTTTCTCCTGTACATACAACACATAAGGTTAACTCAAGTAAGAGCTGAAAATACAATACAGAAAATACAGAGAGTGTATACAACATAAACATAATGTAATATAATGACCACTGAGCAGACGATAGGTAGACGGATGGATGGACAGATAAAGTGCCTTGCGAAAGTATTCGGCCCCCTTGAACTTTTCAACCTTTTGCCACATTTCAGGCTTCAAACATAAGGATATAAAATTTTAATTTTTTTGGTGAAGAATCAACTACAAGTGGGACACAATCGTGAAGTGGAACGAAATTTATTGGTTATTTTAAACTTTTGTAAAAAATAAAAAACTGAAAAGTGGGGCGTGCAATATTATTCGGCCACTTTACTTTCAGTGCAGCAAACTCACTCCAGAAGTTCAGTGAGGATCTCTGAATGATCCAATGTTGTCCTAAATGACTGATGATGATAAATATAATCCACCTGTGTGTACAAGTCTCCGTATAAATGCACCTGCTCTGTGATAGTCTCAGGGTTCTGTTTAAAGCGCAGAGAGCATCATGAAGACCAAGGAACACACCAGGCAGGTCCGTGATACTGTTGTGGAGAAGTTTAAAGCTGATTTGGATACAAAAAGATTTCCCAAACTTTAAACATCCCAAGGAGCTCTGTGCAAGCGATCATATTGAAATGGAAGGAGTATCAGACCACTGCAAATCTACCAAGACCCGGCCGTCCCTCTAAACTTTCATCTCAAACAAGGAGAAGACTGATCAGAGATGCAGCCAAGAGGCCCATGATCACTCTGGATGAACTGCAGAGATCTACAGCTGAGGTGGGAGAGTCTGTCCATAGGACAACAATCAGTCGTACACTGCACAAATCTGGCCTTTATGGAAGAGTGGCAAGAAGAAAGCCATTTCTCAAAGATATCCATAAAAAGTCTCGTTTAAAGTTTGCCACAAGCCACTTGGGAGACACAACAAGGTGGAAGAAGGTGCTCTGGTCAGATGAAACCAAAATGAACTTTTTGGCCACAATGCAAAACAATATGTTTGGCGTAAAAGCAACACAGCTCATCCCCCTGAACACACCATCCCCACTGTCACACATGGTGGGGGCAGCATCATGGTTTGGGCCAGCTTTTCTTCAGCAGGGACAGGGAAGATGGTTAAAATTGATGGGAAGATGGATGGAGCCAAATACAGGACCATTCTGGAAGAAAACCTGTTGGAGTCTGCAAAAGACCTGAGACTGGGACGGAGATTTATCTTCCAACAAGACAATGATCCCAAACATAAAGCAAAACCTACAATGGAATGGTTCACAAATAAATGTATCCAGTTGTTAGAATGGCCAAGTCAAAGTCCAGACCTGAATCCAATCGAGAATCTGTGGAAAGAGCTGAAAACTGCTGTTCACAAACGCTCTCCATCCAACCTCACTGAGCTCCAGCTGTTTTCCAAGGAAGAATGGGCAAGAATTTCAGTCTCTCCATGTGCAAAACTGATAGAGACATACCCCAAGCGACTTGTAGCTGTAATCGCAGCAAAAGGTGGCGATACAAAGTATTAACTTAAGGGGGCCGAATAATTTGGCACGCCCCACTTTTCAGTTTTTTATTTTTTACAAAAGTTTAAAATAACCAATAAATTTCGTTCCACTTCATGATTGTGTCCCACTTGTTGTTGATTCTTCACCAAAAAATTTAAATTTTATATCTTTATGTTTGAAGCCTGAAATGTGGCAAAAGGTTGAAAAGTTCAAGGGGGCCGAATACTTTCGCAAGGCACTGTAGATAGATAATCTATGACTAGTAGTAGCATTGCAGGTAAGTGGTTCTCTCCATTCAATCTCCACTTGGTGGCCACCTAACCAGGTGGAACAAGGTCTAGAAGAAGTAGCATCCAAAATTGCAATGCCCTATGCAAGTAGCTGTCCTGCCACTGCAACATTACGCCACGTTAGCAATTGCATGGTTTCGGATAAATGCAAAAAGTTTCTTGGCTCTTGGCACAAAATGACCCTTTTGCTGAAACCAAGAACAATGACCCCTTTGTTCTATAAATCAGTTGTGATTCTAATGGCTGGACCTCCAACAATCCATACGTGACCTTACGCAGCAGTGATGTAGCGTCCCAAACCTACCTATGCCAAGTCTTTCTGACCTGTGAATTGTTAAGATAATTTCTGGACAATCCCTTTAATTACGTCAGAGACTTCAGACTAAGCCCACACAAAGTACATTTCTATTATAACTGGACATGGCTGGTTCCCATGTCAGGGCTGAGGTGCTATAGCACAGCCGGCTTTATGTGCTCCTCCACTGTAAATGCTTTTTCTACTTAATCCGTTCAGTACACAGACAAATCTGCTGTAAAAATACTGCTGACTGATGCAGACGAAACCCTGGGAACACTTCCGCATTGAATGTCAAGTGCAGGCAGCAGAAGCATGGCAAGAGCAAAAACTGCAGGAGCGGTGCCAGGTGGTGCAATGGCGGTGCGGCTATGGGCAACAGCCACAAGTGTAACGGCCCGAACAGAACAAATAGTTCCTGAACTAGAGGTTGGCAAAAGCCGCAGGAATGATTGCACAGATTATCTGTCTATAGACCATGTAGGGCTGATTCACCCGGGGCGGCCAGTCATAGTCACTGCCTACAGGAGAGGGACTGGCAGGTACACTTCTTATCTGCTGCAGTATATACTGCAGTATATACTGCAGTATACCGGTAATAGCCATGCCAGTATTGGGGCAATTCATTGACAGTCAAGGAACAGTAAAGCATGGACTGGCCAGGTTGCCGGAGAGCTAATCTTACATTGTGGTACTCCATTCTGGCTCATAGAGGGGGACGGGATTGTACCATTAACAACACTTCTCCCCTATTCACAGCATAAGGCTGGGTTCATATCTGTGCCAAAGTCTCCATTTGGAGACTCCATCAGAGTGACCATCGAAAATTGCCAGAAAAAAAAGTGCTGCAAGTCTGACTTAAAGGGGTATTTCCATGAACATAATCATATCTATAGGTGTAGATAATTATAAGTGAAACATTTTTGCAAAGTAGTTAAAAATTCTGCAGAGTTTTAAAGATTTCCTCTACTATCTTAGTGATGGCAGTCTGTTATCTTCATCGGTTGCCAATGGATACGACCACGAATGCAGAAACTTTCTATGGTCTGAGACTTGTCTGGAACCCAGCCATGATTTTCTTATTGTAGCTGGGTTATCAGGCAGGGGCACTACATGTATCAGAAGATATCCCGGCCACAATAAGGAAGTCATAGCTGATTATCTGACCTTAGAAAGGTCCTGCATTGATGGTCGTATCCGCTAGCAACCGAACAAGACTGTGACCACAAGATATTTAGAGAAAGTCTTTAAAACTCTGCAAAATGTTAAATTACTTCTTTCTATTTGCAAAAATGTTTAACTTTTAATTATCTACAAATTTAAAAATGGTTATGTTTGTGGGAATACCCCTTTAAAAGTCCAGTGGTTTCAGATTAAAAGAACAGACACCAGACAAATCCCATTATAGTCAATGGGATCCGTCAGGCACGATTGGTGTCTGTGATTTTAGTAGTCCATGTGTCTGTTTTTCTGGTTCCCTGAAGGACCAGAACAAGTGACACACAGGCGCAGATGTGAACATAGAGTAAGGGTGTCACATCGCTGGGTGTCCAACCAGTGGGACCCCCAGCAATTGAGAGAACAGGGGACTGAAAGTTCCCCTGCATCCTCTATCTGAATGAATTTCCAGTGCAACTGGGAGACTAATACTCCATTCACTGCTATAGGGCTGCAAAGACTGCAATCTCCGGCAACCCCATAGAAGTGAATGGAGCATCGGTAACTCAAGTGCACTGGCGCTTCACTGATACAGAGGGTGCAGGGGCACTTTCAGTCCCCTGTTCTGATTGCTGAGGGTCCCTGTGGATAGAGAACAAGTGTCTTTATTGGCAGAACCTCTTTCAGACTGTAATGGCGCATTCCAAAATTGCATCCACAATTCTGAGGGTTACTGAGCTCCCAGCTCTTAGCAAGCCTCGCTGGTTCAGTGTTTGTACAGAGCATGCACTGCTGGTTTGCATTTAGAAAAGAAGGGTGTACATTTCCTGCGATGGATCTGACTGCATAACCATTACATAAACTCCACTTGTCATATTCAAGGTGTGCTAGCTTAAGGTGCGGTGTGTCTATTAACACAGCATTAACTGCTTACTGTAGCAGACAAGACCCCCTCCCTCGACAAGACCAAACAATAATTTGGATTAAGCTGTTTTGCTGTAGTAGTACTTCATAGGCTGGAAGTTAAAGAAGCACTCCAGTCATTTTTTTTTGCCCCCTGCATTTGACAATGAGCCAGTGTTTAGTGTCGTGTTACTGAGTAACTTAATTTGTTAAGTGCTCCGCTCCAAAGCGCTGATCTCCTCTCTGTTCCTGTGATACACACAAGGTTTCCAGTATGAGGTCAAACTCATAATTCATGTCTATGAGAGTCAGACTGAGGCTCTAGTAGACTTACATTGTGAGAGTAACTTCTTGTACAAAAACACTATGCGCATCACAGGAACAGAAAGGAGATCAGTGCTCCAGAGGGGAACACATAACTCCACAATAAAGCTGTCTGCAAGTTATTTAGTAACATCACACAGACATGGGGAGGCAATTTGTTTTCAGTGGAGTGCTTCTTTAACATAAACTGCTGTATTATTGTGGCTACTGTGATCACATGGGCACAGCAGTTTTGCCTTTGGTATAATCTGTGGAGGTGGAAACTGTTATTGACTCCACATCAATACATATTTAACCCATGAAAAGACCCCCGGTCAACTGCAAGCTGTCTTCATCGTCCAGACACTGCCAACGCCATGGCTCACAGTTTTGTAGGGAGCCCTGGGCCTAAGGCTGCAGTCCTATTGCATTTGCAGCACATGTTTGGTGTATGCCCCATAGAAGATTGTGTCTATAGGCTATTATTTACCCCATAAAAGTGTTCTTTTATCCTTTGTTGGGCTGGTATACCTCTTGTTTCCTCTATAGAATAGTGCCATCAACTGGAGTCTGTGGCCAACATATACCATTGTATGGCATTCGTCAACAAAATCCTCCAGACCTTCATGAAGCAGTAAGCCAATGCATTTTTACAAGGACAAAACAGAATTTAGGTTTAGTGTCCCTTTAAGACGAAACAAGCAAGTGATAAGTGAGAAAAAAAAACAGATGTGGGAATAAACTGAATCTACAGAATACATAAAGGAAATGTATTGAATAACTGATGGAAGGAGATAGATTTCAGAAGAGCAAATATTGGAGGCGCTCCGCATATGATAGCATTATTATTACATAAGAAAGATCTCTGATTGCTCGGCAACTATCTACTTTCATCCCAGTGGTGCGTAAAGAACAAAACAGGAGTCGTGTTCTCAGGGTAGGAGCTCACCTTCAACATGTACAAGGTCTCCATCAGACTGGCATACTCGGCTGGGTCCCCCTTCTGGAGGTAGTTGTATTCCTGCCAGGGGTTCTTGCAACTCTTACGCTCGGCGGTGTTTGCTTCCTGTATACCGGTGAGGCTGCGGGGGCTGTAGGACTCAGACAGGTGCTTACCGGCAGTGGACAGGATCCTAGAAGACGTGGAATGTACAAAAAGTTTACAGCAGCCGTGTCACAAGAAGTGACATCTGAGGTCTATATATGCTAATTATATGATATACATCCATTCCATCCTTGCACTAATGTTGTAGGTATTTGCTTAGGCTCGGTTCACACCTGCGCTTGTACTTGGGATTCTATTCCCCTTTCCGCATTAAAAATGTGGAGAGCAAAGCGATGCAGGCAGAGCTTTTCTCTCCGCATTTTTCGCCCTTTTCAGGCAGAAACCGAATGGAAACCACGCGGACCCCATTATAGTCTATGGGGTCAGTGGGTTTCCTTAAAGGCAACTGCTTTTTTATGCAAATTAGGTTTCCGTTCGGGGGGTCCCCAAGCGCAGATGTGAACCTAGCCTTAGCTCATCATTTATGCAGTTACTATAGTTTGGTGTTATGGCTTGGTACACTATGCAACTGCTTCTATACTCTAAAGCCTCAGCATCTTTATATCATGTGACCTGTCACCATTTTACTCCTTTTTATCTCTATATTTTATGACTAATGTGTAACTACTTAAAGGGGTTGTCCAAGATAATTTATTTTTTTATTTTAGGCTGGGGAAGGCGAAAAAAAAAAAAAAAACATACTCACCTGTCCCCGATAATCCAGTGTCTCCCAGTGCGATTCGGTCCTGCTGCTCCCGTGTTTTCTTCTGGCGGAAGTCCCTGTCGCACGTGACCACTGAGACCAATCAGTGGCCTAAGGAAACGGACACGGGAAGTCATAGTGTGGTGAGGACTTCCGACAAAACAAGACAGTGGAGCAGCAGGACAGGTGAGTATGTTTTTTTGTTTCACCTTCCCTGGGCCTAACATTTTATTATTATTTTTTTTTTTTTAATCCTGGACACAATACATATATTTATATATGTGCCCCTCACAAAGAGGCCTTTGCCTGGCATTTTACACCAGAATATGAAAAAAAATGTAAAAAAAATATATAAAAATTGGAAATCATTTAGTATAGCAGTGACGGCGGCGACCTGCAGCATATATGCAATCTGTCATTTACACCATACAGTTCCCACCACTAAAATAAAACCAGAAAGAAAATTGGTCATCTGCGTTTTTTTCTCCCAAATTTACCACATTGTGAATTTTTATTTTTTTTTATTATTTTCCCATAACATTGTACAGAATAGTAAATAGTGTCATTAGGAAGTACAATCTGTCCCGCAAAAAATAAGTCATCATACAACTGAATAGAAAAATAAAAAAAAGTTATGGCTTTCAGAAGGAAGGACGTAAAAGATGAAAATACAAAACTGAAAAATGTCATGGTCCCGAACTGGTTAAATAAAGATTTATAATTTTATTGTGGATTTTGTGCCATTTTTTGGTGCTTTATTTGTCGTAGACATGCAAAATAACTTTGAAGTCTATGTTACACTCTTGTTTATTGCTTGGTTTTAGTTGCAATACCAGTCCCAGCCTATGAACAAGAGTGGCGCTGTTTCCATGTCTGGCTTATATTACGGAAATGCACTTGGTAGAATTAATATGGTGGTGCTAACCTTGCTTGTCATTTTTAAGTAGTGTTTAATACACAAAGAAACCGGTGGCTTAAGAACTGGAAGGTCTAAAAATACCAAACCACAACACACCTCTCCGCAGTGGAGGATTACGGCTGACAATGGTGTCTGATTTATGACGAATAGGAAAATAAGGTAGAAGCAAACAGAGCAGGTACACACAACACTGGCACAATATCACCGCCGGGACGCCGCGATTATTCCCAAACAGCACAGGAAATATTGACACTTGACACCGATATGACTGGAAACACTGAACAGATGAAAGGAAGCGTGTGACCGCATGTTTAACCCTTTATTCAACTGCTTAGAAAATCCAGTCAAGATGATCCACAGATGTGAGAAGATCATGTCGGACCACCACCATGCGTGGAATTTCGAACGTGCAAAATGTTGCAGATTTTCACCGCAGGGTTCACCTTTTGCAATGCAAACTATGATATCTGTGGCAAATCCATGTCCTGTGTTGGAGACTGTCGCAGTTTCCACCTTAAATGGGCAGGCGAAAAAGTCCCGCACACTCGACTTTTTCATTTTAAAAACAACGGATATCCGTCCCGCCCCATTACAGTCAGTGGGGTTCGTCAGGCTCTGTAGGTGTCCGCTATTTTAGCATTTCGCCTGTCCGTTGTGCTGGTCCTCCAATGGACCAGAATGAAGGACAGCCCGATGCTAGCGTGAACCTAGCGTAAGCTTGCACATAGAGATTGTGTTGTGGGTTTGCAGACTGTCATATGGGTGTGGAAGTGACATTTTTTTTTTTTTTTGCCGACTTTCCTGTAACTGGGGCTGATCCATTAGCCTGAGCTGATCTGGATCCTCTAGGACCCAGCAGCTACTGCAGTTCCCAGTACCCTGCGGATCCAATGATGGCTGGATCAGGGGGAAGCAGCATGATGGCGGCTCCCATAGCCATACACACAGTGCTTGGGAAGGCAAACTGTCCCTGCCTTCTCTCTCAGGAGTCCTGCTGTCAGATCTTGTGTAACTTCCAACTCTGCAATGATGTTCCTGTAGTTAAACAGTGAATCAAGCAGTCGCCGCAAGGACGTAGATAGTCAATGAGTGGTCAGCAATTACTTACAAAATGGCAGAAATTGGAAAACGCAAAGAACACTTCTTACCGGCTCGCCAGCTGCTGCTCAAAGTCGCCACATTGGCGTAGCAATTCTCCACAAGTGGCTATGATCCTGAAGATGACAAAGAAGAAAATCACTGAGTAGCAGAAAACTCACAAAAGTTTTCATCCGTTGGGGTGCGGCCTGGAACCCCCATCCATCTCTAAAGCAGTCACTCCCAGTCTATCCAGTCTATATGAGTCACTAGACCTCCCTCAGGTCCTTAAGCACTGGTGACTTGGTGTCCCAAATAGACCTATCCTAATTCTGTCCCTGGTCACAATACGCACCCGGCTCCTAAGTACTCCTGGCACCAGCCCTGGCGGTTCTCTGAACCCCCAAGGAGCACACCTCAGCTCCAGGGCGCATGCACCAGACCTCAGGTGCAGCTGAGGTATACTTTCCCCAAAAACCAGTGAAGAGCTACGCAGGCATTGGGAGCACCAGAGATGAGTCCGATGAGACTCATGAGATTCATCTCTGGGTAATTATAAATATTCTTTTATATTGTGGCCATGGAAAGGCTATTTGACACGCTAAATCACCTGTTTATAAGGTTCTTTTAAAGAGGACCTCTCACCCCCTCCACCAGTTCACGTTCTTACCATCTGTTAATAGTCGCTCCTTCATTGATTCCAGCACAGTTGGAATTTTTTCCGGCTCTGTTGCTCCAAATTGCTTTGCCCTGCCATGCACTAATATGCCTGCATGAACACTAGAACACCGGGCCAGATGAGATTTCAGCATAGCTCCCTGGCCGTGACACTCAAAGAGGGGGGAGGAGGGTGTATAAGAGCAGTGTGGAGCAATGGAGCTGCCCTCGGTGCTCCAAACTGTTCATTTTTATGTCCTGAAACAAATTAAAATCTCTGCAATGGAGGAATGAATTTTCATGGTGACAATGGCGTCACAGTCAGGTGAGCCTGACCTATCTAGCTGTGCCTCTGGTTTAATATGCTTCACCCTGGTGACTCCCTTTAAGATTTCGGCTGCCAAATCACAGTTTTGTCTTATTAGTCACTGCAGCCTCTTGCAGTCCAAGGCACTGTCGTCTGGGACAGTACGCATACATTGTGTTCCCCCAGCTTTGTGGACACAAGAAGGGGGTGTATGACACAGTTCTACTGATCCAGGTCACTGTTTGCACAAATGTGTCTGACATCTCACTGCGGTGCTGCTCTCTCTGGCAGTGTGCTAAATCCCCCACCCCCTATTCCGTCCTACAGCTTCTCCCTATTACAGTTCTAGTCCACCTTTGCAATGTTTTTAAAATCAATTTCTAGAAGATCTGTGCAAACCTATGTGTCTCCATGGTAACAGACAACAAAAAGAATGTGTAGTCTGATCCTGCAATCCTATTCTCCTCTGTCTGTCTTTCTGGCTAACCTTCCAAATGAATATTATAGGGGTTTTCCAGGAAACCCAGGGACAATCGGGGTGAGTGTAAAATTTAAAGAAAAAAGTCACAGTTCCCCATTCCCTGCGCTCCATTGTACAGTCCCAATCCCTGTTGTCAGGACTGTTTGAACTGCGAGTGGAGAGGCTCACATGACTGCTGCAGCCAATCACTGGCCTCAGCAGTGATAGGTGCGGGATCACGGATGTCATTTGTCACCAGTCCCTAACCAGTGACTGCTGCTGGTCACATGAGCCGCTCCACTTCTGCATTCTCTGCCCTGGTTGAGCTTTATTACTAATATACACCCTGGTTCCCACGAAACCCCTTTTATTACATGTGCAGAGGGCAGATGGTGAGGCCGTCAGTCTCGTCCTTCTACTCTCCTCGCCAGTGTGACTGTGTGACTAGCACTCCATTCCTTTCTATGGGGCTGCGGAGATTACAGTCCAGGCAGCCCCATAGAAGTGAATGAAGCATCGTTCACACAATCGCACTGGCGCTCCATTCACAAGGAGGCTTTAGGGGGACTTCCGGTCCCACGTTCTCCTGATCGCTGGGGGGCCTGTGGATAGGGGATAAGTGTCCGTAACGGCACAAACCCTTTAGCCAATGCACTAGTAAATTGTATTACTCCCAGGATAAGCCCTTTATTCCAAAGTCTGCAAAAGGTGGGCATAGCCATTTATAGCCAAGACTGGACCATATAAGTCATATTACTCTTACTGGATGACCAGTCTGAATTAGTCTTCAGATCCGTAGGGATCCTTTGGATCTGATCTATAGTTATATAGTAAAGCACAAGTGGCATAGACACCCTCGTTCTCTTGACCTCTACCTGACTGAATGCTGAAAGGCCGTCCAATCTTCCAAGAATAAAGAATCAGCGGGGACATTGTCCAACTTGTACTTCTTTCTTATTGACTGTAGGGTGTTTGTGAAATCTGAGACGTATCTGCAAAATGAAACACAACAAGCGAAAGGCGTTGGAGCGAAGACCTGACGTGACAGCTTTTACACACCTGTATGTCAAAACACACTGACGCTGCCAGGTAGCGAGCGGTAAGTAAGCAAAACTGGGCTTTGCCTTTGTTTGACAAGAGCCATGCCAGTAAATGCTAATGATATCCACTGACTTTCCCCCGATAAATCAGTCATAGCTGAACGACCCTGGCTCCATGCCCATGGTGTAATAATGCCAATTACTACAATGTCTGGGACATGGTGCTGACATAACAGCAGTGACATGGATTGACTTGATGCTGGTGAGGACACATAGTGAGGAAGGGCACAAGTTATCAAGAACCTAAAGCGCCACAGGCCTGACTGGTGGCAACAGGCAACTGCTTCCCTTACCTTTTCCACCTCCGCCCCCTCACTTAGCTCCCCAACCGGGGAACAGCAGCTCGGGCTATGTCTCCTCTGCAACCCATCCATCCTCTTATTATGCATACCTGCCTCCCCCGATCACTTCTCTACCCCTCTGCCCTTCCTGTGCTTCCCTCCTACCGGACCCCTGTCATATGGTTATTATGGTTATTGATGACTGTAATTTATTTATGCGCCTTAATGACTTCATGTAGTTATTTCTTTCTTATATGCAATGTATCATGCTTTAAAAAATAATTTTTAAAAATTGTAAACTTGAGAAGGCCATAATGATAGGTCATCAAAATTTTACTTTTGGAAAACCCCTTTAACTATGTTTAGGCAGGGGACTTGTAAATGCTCAGAGAAATGGAGCTCATACCCCTACAAAGAAATAACACAACACAGAGTTCGGGACCAAAAAGGCAAGAAAATACAAATTCAGAGGTGAACTTTTAGGTGTCTGATCATAGTGTGGAGCTGCAGCCTATAAGGCTCAATGGCTTAAGGGCTCTCCTTGTACTGTGTTTCCAAGTGTCTTTGTAACATGAGGTTATAGGTCTTCACTGGTGACCATACTCACTTCTTAAACAGAGACTGTAGAGCTTGTAGCAGGCCGCACACCCCCAGTCCATCTGTCAGTTTGATGCATCGCTCCACTGCTCCCGACGCCAGGCTGAACAGCCGAGACACAGAGTGCGAAAGCTCCTGGACACAGTCTAGAGCCTCGCCGTGCTCCTGCATGACATGGACAGAAGGCTACTTAGGATATAAGTGAGGATACAAGCTATGGGGCTACTTCTGCACACAGATGATGGAGGTCCTAGATATGTCCATGTGTTGAATTATTCAGAATTGCGCTACCACTCAGCATAGAAACCTATACCCTACTATTAAAATAGTCTATATCTGTTACACTGCAGATATACGCCAAGTGCAGTGAAGGCATATGGCTGAGCACATACAATCACTTTACAAAGCAGCAGTTTGTAGGGGCCTCTTAAGTGCTCACCATTGCAAAAAAGTCATCATAGTTCCTGCAGCTGTGAGTAGGATTACAATTTCCTATTTGCTTTTGAGGAAAAACTGTAATAACATGCACAATCACAATGGAGTGGGACAGCATTTTGTAAGCGACTCCCACCGATCTAATCCTGAGCCTACCTAGACCATCAATTTTATGTGGCTGGAGAAGCCCTTTAAGGTTGGGTTCACATCTCCGCTCAGCAATTCTGTTCCCATTCCGCCTGAAAAATGGGTAGAGAAAAATCCTACAAGAAGGACTTTTCTCTCCGCATTTTTCAAGCGGAAACCCAAATGGACCTGAAGAACAGAAACCCGAACGCAGGAGTGAATCTACTGTAATTGGCTGATAACATATGGGGTTCCTGTTGTGTTGGCCATACACCTGACATAGCTGTACATACTGTATATGCCCATCTGATCACGTCTTACCAGAGGTATAGCACTCAGCTGTATTAGAAGATGTGACTCCTCCAGGCTCCCGTACTGCAGCTGGAAAGGTTTGTACGCACCATACACCGCCTCCACTAGCTCCGTCACTTTCACAATGTTATGCTCAACTGAAACAGAAACCAGAGAAATTCTAATGAAGGTGAATACTTATTAAATAGGATTAAAATACAGACATAGTGTATTAAAGTAGGTGATTTCATTGGCATTTGGTTCCATTGTTGGAGTTGCATCTTACATCAGTTCATGACTCTGGTATGGACTCTGCTAAAAGAATGCAACAAGATGGCATCACTGTCAACAACGTACAGGAAGTGATGTGTGCCCGGGCTACATTCCTTCTCAAGAAAACAACTGTGTGGTTTAGGTTGAGCTTTCTTCTAGTATTTCAAGTGTCCTCATCCTAAGTACTGATCTCTGGTCTGTATCCAACTCAGGCATCTGTTCAGGGCCTTAGATAAATTCCACTGCAGACACCACTTCAGATATTAGGTAGGCAGCAAACACAAGGGGGGCAGCTGTATATACATAGTCTAAAACAGAAACAATATGACACCTTTCACAGGGACTATTGTGAGGGGCCCCGCTCAGAACATGAAGTAAATGCAATGAATGGGCACTAAGGGCATCAACCAAAGCACCTGGAGAGTTCTTACAAAACCCAGCCTGAGGTTTCAATGTTGGGCATCCATGTTTGCAGCATGACATGCTTGAATGGGTGGCAGCGGCAACCACCGCGTCTCCACATTTAATGCTATGTCTATATATTCCCATTTAGCATGCCTCACTGAGTACACCGCACGTTATCAACCACATCACCTTCTTGCAAAGTTCATGTGACTCTGCCACTAAACTTGTCAGACCCAAATATAACTCTGATACTTCTAGGATAGAGGCCATGGTATACCCAAAGTGGTCTTATGTCGCAGTCAGTATTACTGTGGTGTTAAGCTGCAATACCACACACAGCCACTACCAAACAAAGAGCGCTCAAGAGCATGAGGGTCACCACCAGTCAAACCCCACCGGTCTGCTAGTGATGGCCAATCCTAGGGATATTATAGTCTTAGGAACCCCTTTATCTAAGTGCTCAGCTACTCTTCACCAATCCCGTAGGGACTACCGGAGTGGCATCAAGCATGCTGAACCGCTGCTCCATACTAGGCAGACTATTCTTGTGATCGTTGGGGGTCTAAGCTGGTGAGACACTAACAATCAGACACTTATCTCCTATTGTGTTGATGTCTTTGTATGTATAGTCCAATATCATCTAAAGTTGTCCTAAGAGTCTCCCAAATCAGACTTTTCCTGCTTTGACCTTCAGCACTTCTATATAGGTCAGGAATGTACAACTCAGAAAAGTTCGGCAGCTGCAGAGTTAACCGGTGACACAGAAGGGAGTGGAGCGGAGCTGTGGTGTCCTTACAACTATTACCGTGGATATCAGCCAACACTATTGACTATGCGAGAGTTGGAGAGCCAAGAACAAGGAGCTTTAAGGAGAAACAGAGCATGACACTGTCTGAACAAGGCCTGACAGCACTTCTGTAGCCAGGGAACATTCCCCTCCTGAGATTATTACTATTACCGCTGAACATTTTCCCAATCCTAATACATTTTTAATGGGAACCATAATCACACAGTTTTCTCTCTAGATCTGTAGCTGATTCAGTTTGCTGTCCTAACCCCGTACCTAAATATTGCTCTTACGCTGTCTGTATCTAAAAGGAGCTCTGAGCCACGCCCCCTTGACTGCTGCCTGACACCACCCACTTGACAATAGAGAGTCTAGTTATGAGGCCAAAAACAGCACTGATTGCTCAGGAACTGTGGGGGCAAGAGAAAAAATTTTGGCTGTACCAATTTCAGTGGAAGGGGTGCCTATTAAAGGATGCAAAGAAGTGGAGGTGGTGAAAGGTTCTTTTTAAGAAGGGGGTTTCCTTAAAGGGGTTATCTTACAGGATGGGTGATATATGTTTGATAACAAAGGGTCCCTCCTTTTTGACCCCCATCAATTACAAGTATGGGAGTCCCAGTTAGCCTGTTAGAACAAAGCGACAGACACACTTGCGCACTGGGACTGACAAAGATAGCAGTTTTATTTGGCTATCTCAGTCAGAACCATAGAGAGCAAATGGAGCAGCAGTGCCCCTGTGTGCAAGGACACGTGACCTCTGATCTTAAATCTGAGCGGGTCCTAAAGGGGAGGATCCCAGCGATCACATGCTTATTACCAATCCTATGCATAGGTGGGTAATCTGTTATGATGGGACAACCCTTTAACGTTTATTGACTATGTTAACGTTATAACTAGTTTCAGTGTACAAGTGGAGTGTAGGGTTTTCTTCTATGTCCCCCATATACCCGAATAAGGCATATGGACAGTGGTTGCATGGATGTGGCCATAATATTCACCAAACACCTATAAGTACCAGATAATGGAAGGCTAAAGTTAAAGGAGAGCTCCTGCTGCGGACTGTAACACAGTAATATGATCCTCAACATATCCAGATACAATATAATCCCATCTTACCTATATGGGGCATGATGGCAGCTTCCAAAGCCTTAGCAAAGTGACCAGTGGCCTGGAAAAGCTCCAGCAATGTACTGAGTTTATGCTCCGGACCGGTCCTCTCCATGGCTGTGCTTAGACAGACGGGGATGGACGGCACCATGGCGGCTAGAGTCTGTATCAGCAGGACGGTCACCACCTCGTGAGGCTTCTTAAATATCTGTAACAAGAATACAAATCCCATGATGTGTGAACAAACACTTAAAAATCAGCTGCACGCTACCAAAACAGCATTAATCCAGAAGTCACACCCCTAAAACTGACTAATCATTCGGGGTCTTGGTCCCCCCAATTCACCAGCTGGTAGTACATCTTATTTAAAGGATTTTTCCCCGTTTTTTTTCAATTGATGACTTATCCTTAGGAGAGGTCATTAACTGAAGATTTGTGGGTGTCCGACACCCAGGACCCCCACAAATCAGCAGGTTAAAGCAGCAGTGGAGGTCCCTGAGGCTTCACAAGCCATGTGATGTCACATAGTCACGTGGCCTGATCGCAGCTCAGTCCCATTCAAGTGAATGGATTGAGCTGCAATACCAAGCACAGCCATTATACAACGTAAGGCGCTGTGCATGGTTAGCAGAGACGCTCACCCAAATGCTATAGCCTCTTCAAACAGCTGATCGGCATGGGGCGCGGATGTCAGACTCCTGCCGATTGATGACCTAAGGATAGGTCATTTATTTATTATGCTTACTTATATAGCGCCATCATATTCCGCAGCGCTTTACAGACATTGATAGTCACTGTCCCATATAGGGCTCACAATCTACATTCCCTATCAGTGTCTTTGAAGTGTGCGAGGAAACCGGAGTACCCGGAGGAAACCCACCGAACACGGGGAGAACATACAAACTCCTTGCAGATGTCCTTGGCAGGATTCGAACCCAGGTCTCCAGCGCTGCAAGGCTACAGTGCTAACCACTGAGCCACCGTGCATCAATTATTTAGCCTGGAATCCCACTGAACATGGTTTTAACCCTTATATTTTACCGTCTTGTGTAGAGAGGAAAATGGTTGATACCTAAAACCTATCAACAAGCTGCTGTTGATGGATCTGTCACCCTTAGTAAAGTCGTATTCCCTTCTCAGACCACACTATCTTGAGAACAGGGGTCCCCCAATGCCCGTCCTCAGACTGCTGTACCTATTCACCTTTTTTTTCGAAGTTTCCACAGCTGAGAAAAGAGAGCGCTGTGCAAGTGTGGCCCCCTGTGCAGACATAACAGTCAGGAGACAGAGGCTGGACGGGAACACCCAGTAAATGAGGGAATATCCCTTTAAGTGTGAGTAGGATGCGGGTCTGCTTGCTGATATATTACTTCTTCCAGGTATGCTATAAAGTACATGCTATAGGGAAGGACGTACACTACCGCGCTGCCAGGAGGTGAACTGAGAACACGGAGCGGGGGATAATTAAAACTTGCTGACACTATGTGCGTTACAGAAATCCTATCATTTTAGGGCCGGGATAATGAATGGCGTTTATTCTGTCGGCCTTTGCTACGTCTGACCATGCACATTTTTAATAAATTTGAATTGGACGCTCGGGTGATCACTGCAACGTCTGTGCTTTCTGGATGCAGCGGATTAACCCATTATACAGCCATGAGGCGGACGCTGTATAATAGAGTCTAAGGCAAACCTAGGGGGTAAAAATTCAATTCAGCCTTTTCTTAGTTATAGCTAAAAAGTGGGAAACAACCGACACAGTGGCTATTCTCATTTTCACAGAAATAGTCACCCAGCTTTCCCAGACACCTGAAAGCTCCTATCGGCCTTGCTACGTAGTAGTTCATCCACATAACTAGGCATATTTCCCCATTTAAAGGGATGATCCAGTTCTTCAAAACTGATGGCCTGTTCTTAGTATAGACCATCAATATCCGATTGGTGGTGGTGGTGGGGGGTTGATTCTTAGCACCCCCAAAAATTAGCTGACTGAAGGGGCATTCTGGGGAGTGCTGCGGCACGTCAAGCAGCTGATCAGTGAGTACAGTGGAACGGTGTTAGCCACTAGGCAACCCAAGCAATTGCACGGGCCCCAGAGATCGGGGGGGCCCACACTGACCACATACTGATCATCAGTCACACTAAGGCGGCAATATACTGTGTGCGGACAATAAGGGCACTTCACACAGTGGAATGGGAAGAGAAATTTGAGGCGGACTTCCACTCCATCTTTACGCTGCGCCATTCACTTAATAATTTAAGCAGACTGTCTTGCGTTACGGATTCTGCAAATGAATCGGCGACGGAATCCAGGGCAGGATTGAGCAGACTTATTTTTTCAACGTCCTGCTTGGTTCTCTGCCTCCCATTGAAAACAATGAAAGGCAGATGGAGGGAAGAGTTTGGCACTGAAATTCAGGAAATCTTGCAGTGAGAACATACCCTAAGAGGCCCATATAGTATATATGGGAACACAAAGGGGACAGTATTAGGAGGTCCCCAGAAACAACTTTGCTTGGGAACCCAAAAATGCTAAATTCATGAATGATGAATGATGGAGTATTGATTCTCTATCTAATCCCTTTAACAACCTGGAATGGATTTGCAGTGGCAGCCATATTGGCCATTATCCAGCTTACCCAGAAACAGGAATTATAAACTGGGCGACAACATTTTAAGAAAAAGTGTTATTTAATGGTGATATTTTTTATTGGAAAATGCTTAAAATGTGGAAGTGATATAAAATATACTAAAATATAAATATAAAATAAATATTAATATAAATATAATAATAATAATAATAATACTATAAAGTAATAGAATATAAAAATAATAACAATAATAATAATGATAATATAAAATATAATAAAATATAAAGTAATATGAAAATATACAATAAATATCAATATAATATAATATTAAATATAATAATACTATAAAGTAGTAGAAATAATAAATATAAAATATTAAATATAAAATATAAAATATTAAAATATTAAATATAAAAAAAAGTAGTAGAAATAACTTACAATAATAATAATAATATAAAGAAAAAATAAATATCAATGTAATATTAAATATACTATAAAGTAGAATATAAAATAATAATAATAATAATAATAATATAAATTAACAAAAAATAATATAAAATAATATAAGATATAAAATATCAATATAATAAAGTAGTAGAAATAACTTACAATAATAATAATAATATAAAGTAATATAAAGAAAAAATAAATATCAATATAATATTAAATATAATAATATAAAGTAGTAGAAATAATGTAAAATAATAATAATAATAATATAAAATAATAATATAAAATATTATAAAATATCATTTAAAGGGGTATTTCCATCTTGGCTTATACAGGTACCCTCACCTATAAGGAGAACTGGGGGTCACTGTGGTTGCTTTTTTTGTGGAAATCAATGGACAGGTGAACACTGGGGCAAAAGGCAGAGGGGCACCTTTGTTCTCCTGGTAGGTGGGTCAGAAATTCACAGTATATTATATTCTTTTTCCATGCCATAAATGTCCAGGATGGGAATACCCCATATAAAAATATTGCAAGGTCACCAGGATGATTACACCATGACAGGTGCAGCTCTACAGTGTGCACAAGGCTTTAATGTGGCTGCATAACTATGTGTCAAGGACAGAAGCGATGCATATCTATACCTTACATTCCTACAGACTGATAACAATCTTTAAGGTTTCGACACATTAAAAAGAAAAAATAAATCCACATAAAAGAGCAAAGTCATAAAACGTCAAGAGCCTTACTGTAAACTGGGAAGAGAGGGTTTATGGGAAGGGCGTCCTGGTTACAGTAGGTCTAAACTACTGGGTGGGGGGATATAAAGTGACCTATATCTTTAAGGGCCTGTGTGACATAATGGGATGGGGAATAATAAGGCTGTGGGAACGTGCAGTGACATCAGATAAGGGAGGGAAGGATCAATTAGAACATCAGGTTCAATCCGCAGGTGCCCGGCGGACAGGCCGTAAAACTTATCAAGCGCTTATATCAGGACGGGGCAGTGAAGCGAGGATCATGAGGACTGCGGCCGATCGCCATCACAAGCGACGGTTTCCACTTCAATCATACTTATTTGCTGTAATTACGTTTGGTGCCTTTTTTCTGCTACTGAGTTTTACTCAATGTCAAATACAATTTGTCTGTACATGGAAGGAAGGTAAATGCGAGGACGGCCGAAATACTCAGAACCCCATACAAATTAGGTCATCTTTAAAAGGAAAGCGACACTAATTTGTTTATTAAAGTCAGACAATGAAATCGATCACTTTTTTTTCTAATCTAATTTTATTTTCAGATTGTAGATTTATTTTTATTCTCTTTACATGATTATGGGGCGGCCATCTTGCCCGAGCTTCTCCTAACAGCATTTAGTGATCTGCTTTATAGCACAGTCATGGCCATAGGCAGGAATAGTCTGGAGCTGACGCAGTGAGGTCTATGGAGAGTTTTCTAGACATGTTCCGTGCACAGAGGAGAGTAGATAATCCGTGACATCATCTATAGTCAGTAGTGGATGTAATGATGGGTCAGTGGAGGTATCTAGAGAGGTGTTATCTTCTACTGTAATCCTGTCTGTGATGTAAATGAGGTGATTGCTGCAAGGAAAATTCCTACAGAAGTGGCAAGTGTCTGTCTATTATTAGGCTTAGTGGCCAGAGTAAAAAATTGAAGGATGTAGTACACTGTTTGATTCAGGTGACCCGAACCTATATGCTGGGTTCTGGTGACAGACTCCTTTTAACACTATAGTTGCATTAAGGAGAAAACTGAGGATTTGAGGCTCTGAACCTGAAAAAATGGATCTCCAGCAAGTGTTTTTTTTTTTTTTGTTTTTTTTTATACAGGACCAAGAGACAGGTCCAGACAGAAGCGTATTCCTATATGAGAAAGTATAAGTAAGCATAATAAATAAAGTATAAAGCCTCTTTGCAGGGGAATCCATATGCAGATTAAAGGGGGTTTTCAGGGACTTTTTAATGAATGACCTACTGTATATGGGCTGAGCTGTGATACCAAGCACAGTCGCTCTACCAAAATATACGGAGCTTGGCAAGTCCTGAAGAGGCCGCAGCAATCACCTGACCGTTGTGGCCCCTTCAAACAGCTGATCAATCGGGGCCTGGGTTTCAGACCCCTGCTGATCTTTAATTGATGACCTATCCTAGGGATAACTGTGGAAAACCCCTTAAAAGGGTTGCACATGTGGTATGTCCTATTGCCACAGGTGGCGCTCAGGCTGCTTTGTGGCTGGGAGGTGGTTTGCTACAGTAGAAACTTTTCTACGTCTGTAATGGAGCCTAAGCAACACACGGGCCAATGACAAGCTGTACAAACGATAGTATGAATGTCTCCTGAGTATTTTTCTGACTCCCTCAGAATGTAGGGGTCACAGGAATGAAAGAATGGGGTCAGCTATTGAAGGTGCATGGCCACGTTTAGATCTGTGGCCGTCTGCCTATAAATTGGACTAGCCATCGTCTACCATCCTTGTAGGGTCAGGAAAAAATGAATTTTGATTCTCTGAAATGCCACGTACCTGAGAGACCCATTGCAGCTGTGTGTGCCATCCACTTAGCAAGGTGTCATAGAATTCCATCAGCTGCCGATCCAGGGACATCTCGCTCTGACAAAGTTCCTGCCAAACTGATACCAGTTGCACCTAATGGGGAGGACAGTATAACAATACATATAAGCAAAGAGAACACAACGTTACAGAAGAACTGCAACCTATTCATTTATTAGTCTCTTACATCCTGCTGCTTATATATCACCAACATATTCCAAAGCGCTGTATGCAGATATCATTAGTCCAGTGGGGCTCACAATAACATTTCCCCATCTTTTACTATGATGAATTTTATGGAATGCCAATTAACCTATCTATATGTTGGATGAAACCCACCCAAACATGGGAAAGCATAGAAACCCTGGACTCAAGCCCAGGACCACAGGGCTGACCATTAAAGCACCATGCTGCCCCTTAAGCTGGCCATACACGAGATCGTTGTTGCTAAATACTTGTTCGGCCATCTTGGCTGCCTCCCCATATACATGTACACTAGGCTTGGCCAAGTGTTACATGTGTCCTGAGAGGGTAAAGGAGAGAAAGGCGGCATGTTGAAATCTAACAGCTGGATTCTTATCTCCCCCAACCTCTGCCACGGAGGGAAAGTCGGTAGGCTGCAATACACAGTAGTTGGCTGGCCAGCTCCTCTCCAAAATCGGCAGGGTTGGCAAATCTAATGTGTATGACAAGATGTAGCCTAGAACTACAGTGCCAAGAAATTCATCCTCTGACTTCAAGTAGGCTCTAAAGCTCCAAGTCTCAGGTCTAGACCAGAGGTCTCCAACATACAGTTCTCTAGTTTTGTGACACTACAACTACCAGCATGCTCTATTATGTAAAGGATTACAGGTATGGCCTGATTAGACACTGGGCCTTGCCACACAAGGGCATAAAAAGTGCGTCCCACACTGCCCTATGAAAAGGTTCTCAGTGGTTACTTTTGGGTGGTGTACTTCTCGAGAGATCACTGATTGTTAGACATGCCGATACAACGCACTTGAAGACATTTTGCCCAGTTGATAGACTTTGGACTGAGAGAAGCAGGGAGGTCTTTTCAACGAATTTCCTGCCACCTAGGCCGTACGGTTAGGCGGTGTAGGGGGCAGTGGTTCCATGAGGTCATGCAAACATGCAGGACTGGCCCCAGACGGCCCAGAAGGACCACCAGTAGAAATCTGCTAACAAGCATGAGCAGTTCCAACAGTTTCCTTGTCCACTATCCAGATACAGGTGACACCTTCATTATACACCCCTTTGATGTCATGGTGCCCATTACATGTCCTGCCACCATTGAGATGAAGGACAATCCTAGACTGCTACAGGCTGTAACCATATCGTCTTTGCAATGAATCTGGGCTCCGTTTGGGATCCCATGACATGTTTGAGAATGGAGGCTTCTTGGTGAGCACCTCAATCCTGCCTTTGTTGTGGAGCGATACACTGCCCCCTACTGGTATGATGATCGGGGTAGCCATCACATATGACAGTCGGTCCCCCCTAGTAGTGACACTAATAGCTCAGTAACATGTGCAGGACATCTTGCGCCACACGTGTTGCCTCTCTTGTCAGAGCTTACAGCTGGCATTTTTCCGCAGGATAATACTTGATCACATACAACAAGGGTGTCCCAGTAATGTCTCCATCAGATTGCAATAGTTTCTGGGCACACCTAGTTTCCAGATTTATCACCATTTGAGAAATTTATGGGACCATCTGGGACGCCAGTTTTGGCAACCTACAAGTGTGCAGGATCTACAGGCTCAGCTACAACATCTGTTGGCAAATACCATATGGAACCTGTATCCATGTCCATCTGTATCTCATCCTGTAAAGGCGGCTCAACAAGGTCCTAAAGCCTCCGCTCAATTGTCTAGTTTTCCCCAATAACCTTCTCTGGCTGTAATATTGTCATCACTTCCTTAGACCATTATTATATCACACTGATAAAGTGTGACAACTCCTTTCTGATGCAGGATCTATTTGGCAATGACTGTATCTTATGTGTGAGTGTCTCAGGGGTATGGAGGGGTCACTAGGACAAGCATTCGGCAAACATCTATTAGAGGTGTATGGTCACCTTTAGCCTAGAGACTGATGAATGATATGGACAAGCTTCAGATAAGCGTTACAGAGTGACTAAGGGCTGTGGCTGCAGCACAATGTTGCACACTGGACTGGAGTCAGGAGGGAACGGTCATGTTCTTACCACACAGTGGAGGAAATGTACCCAGTCTTTTATAGGCAATGTTGGCTCATGAAGATAAGAGCTATTTTTCCAGTTATCGGCAATGATCTATTTTCAATAATCTCCACCTGTGTTGGCCAATGAAGGGGTGACAGCTAACTCACACGCCTTGCACAGAGCGGAGACACGTCATTGAGAATCCCCAGTGTTACAGCATGTACTGTACTGAGATGGTGGAGGACATCGCGCACCTCCTACAGCCTGATATCTCATGCCATTTTATTTTATTAAGGTTTATTAGACAGCAACAAGGCTGTGAATCTGCCACACAACAGACACCAAAGAACAGAACTAATTTATAATGGAGTCTGTTGTGTCCCACTGTGGTAGCCAATGCAAAAAGAGCGCTGCATGTAAGCATATGCTATATATCAAAAACAACAGAACTCGCAATGGAGGTGAGAAATGCGTTTGGGGGAGCACTGGTGCCTCTTCACTTAATACAAAGCACGGTGACATACACATCGTAGTGGCTGTGCTCGGTACTGCACATCAGCCCCATTCACTTGAATGAGCCTGAGATGCTGCTGTACCATGTAACTGATGAATATGATGTCATTGGCATGGGGACGAGGCTACAGGCCTGTTAAACCAGCTGATCTGTGAGGGCCCTGTGTGTCAAGTCCCCACTGATCACATATCCTATCCTAAGGATAATCTATCAATATGTAAGTCCCAGAAAACCCCTTTAAAAATATATGTCTGTATAGTTTATATATAATAGTTACATAAAATATTGTGTATCTGTACCCCATAATAGTACCAATAAAAACTACAGCTCGGCCCACAAAATAGAAGCCATGACACAGCTCTATAGATGGATATCCAAATACAGCAATGCCAAGAATTTTTTTTTTCAAAGTTTCTTTCATTTGCAGTAAAGCATAAAAAAATATAAATACATTTTGTATCGCTGTAAATGTACTGACCCGCAAATTAAAAGGTAACATGTCCTATTTACCCCACAGTGGATGACGTAAAAGTGGAAACCTGTAAAGCAATGGTGTTCAAAATACAACTTATCCCACAAAAAACAAGCCCTTGTATGGCTTTGTCAATGGGAAGGTTAAAAAAAAAAAATAAAATAAAAATATGATAGCTCCTGGAAGGCAGGGGGAAAAAAATGACTGCGTTAGGAAGGGGTTAAGATAACAACCACCACCTTCTCCAACATAAAATGTAACTCTATAATCTGTCATAATACAGTGTTCCTAAATATAGAAGCCCTATAATGGACACTATAAATACCCGTCATATAAGTCTCCCGTCACCCGCTCTGCTTTCAACAACAAACATATTCTCATACATACAAAAGCCACAAAGACAATCCCTACAGAATACTATACAAAGTGCTAAGACGTAAGATGATACAAAGGACAGCACCCACAGGCAATATGATATTACAATACACTAATATTACAATACACTATGCTACAAGGCGAAATGAATAAATGAACATGGAGTATTTGATGTCTGCTGGTCGCATCCTGGCTGGTCATCAAGGGGTAAGAATAAGCCTTATATAACACGTGATGGAAAAACACACAAAAAAACACAAGGCAGCGTGCAAAGTCATTGTCCAAGAAAAAAAAACCAAGACACCTGAGATATGAGGATAAAAGTCATATTACTAACAACATGTAAATATAAGTTTCACCCGCAGGGCAATGGCCAGGGCACGCGATGTACCAGGCTTTATTCCAGAGTTGTTGTGTTTCCTGGCTAGGCAGCAGGTGCACCACACAACAACACAATTGCCGCTATACTCCGCTATTGACCAGACCTGCTTCACAGACCATCCCTTAGATGACCCCCTTCCTGACATGGCCAGTTTTTGGACAAAAAACGTAACTTTTTAATTTTTCTGTTCACATGATTGTATGAGGCTTGTTTGTTGCGGGACAAGTTTTACTTTCTAATGGCAACACAAAGGGATTTTCGGGGACTTGCACATTGATGCCCTATCCTTAGGTCCAACACCCAGGGCCCCCACAGATCAGCTGCTTAGGGAGGCTGCAGCATTCAGGTGGGTGATGTGGCCTCTTCTCTCGATACTAAGCACAGCATTGTACGTATCACAGGGGTTGTGCTTAGTATCACTTGAATGGGACTGAGGTGCTGCTCTACCATGTGACTGATTAACATGATGTCATCAGCACATGAAAAAAGCTGCAGCAGCTCATGAGGTCTCTTGAAACAGCTAATCTGTGCTGGTCCTGGGTGTCAGTGCCCCATCGATCCTATGCTGATGACCAATTCTAAGGATAGTCATCAATATATAAGTCCCTGAAAACCCGTAATTCGCAATTTTTCACTTTGCAGTAAAATGACACGTTACCTTCATTCTGCTGAATTTGATATTGTTTTTGTTACAATTTAATACTTAAAAAAAAAATATATATATATATATACAAAACTTTGGAAAAAAAAACCCTTAGCATGACGATCTGACATCAGTAATTTTTTTATACTTACATCTATGGAGCAGTGTAAGGGGTCTTTTTTTTTCGGTGAGCTGTAATTTTTTAGTGATATCATTTCGGGGGGATGTATTACCTTTTGTAGCCTTTTCCAGCCCCATGTTTCTCCTTAAGACAAGTTCTAAAAGTTGCTTGCCTCGAGACATGGATTACACACCAATCTTTCTTGAGAATAATACATTTATCAGTAACCAGGCTTTGTGTGCCTTTATTTAAAGATGATGTTTTGCCACCTCCACCAATTCTAGTTCTTAGCATCTGTTAATAGGCGCTGCTCCACTGATTCGCAGCTGGAATTTTCTCTCTAGTCCCCACCGTTCCTGAACAATCAGTGCTGTTAGTTTTGGAGCCTGAGGTTCTATTTAGACTCTGTACTGTCAGGTGGGCGGTGTCACGCAGGAGCAGGCAGGGGGTGCGATTCTGAGCTCCAATCAGAGGCAGCCAGTGTCAGAGCCCAGAATCACACTCCTTGCCTGCACCTGCCTGACACCGCCCTCCTGACAGTACAGAGCCTAAATAGAATATCAGACACCAAAACTAGCAGTATTGATGGGTAAGGAATGGCGTGGACTAGAGAAAAAAATCCCAACTGTGCCTGAACCAGCAGAGCGGCACCTATGAAATGAACCAAACAGCTGGACTTGGCAGAGGTGGTGAAATGTCCTTTTTAATGGGCAAAGCACCTGTGACGCACACACACTTCCAATCTCATTTCCTTAACCGAAACTCCTCTTGCAGAAGTCAATAACACAGGGGTTCACTTACTTTTTATCCTGACACTGTGGAGGTTAATGTACTCGATAAAAGACACAGGAATTTGTGTGTTGTTACTTTAGATAGATTGTGTATGTATAACTGTTACCTATATAGCAGTCAGACCACATTTTATTAGCAATTAAACAGTCATTCCAAAGGGTTCACTTACTTCTTCTCACAATGTTACCTTCTAATAAATAGCACAAACTGCGGTCAGTTATGGATCAGATTATTCCCTTTTTCCTTGTTCTCTCTCAGGGTGATAAGAGGTTCCCTGCTTACCTTACAATGTACTTTGGGAAACTTTACGGAAGATTCCAACACTCTAAACATTCCAACACCAGCAATAGAGAGGGAATATTTTATGGTGCACTATCCCTGCGGACAGGCCATACAGCCAGAGGTAAGCTCATCGGAGTAATATACATACCTTGTGGCACTTATAGTAGTACGCCAGCAACTGCGGCATCCTGTCAATCTCGCTGAACACCTTCACAAACATTTTTGCCTGGTCTGTGAATATAAGACACATGGAGCGAGTTAAAATCTGCTTACACTCTAAAGGAGGTGGTCCCAGGCCTGGCCAAGGTATTATCATCACATATTGTAAAGGTCTCATGTCAGCCATAGTCATAAGAAAGCGCCAGCCTCATGAGTGTTCAGCCAGCACTATCTTTTCTTCATCCTCATGTTAAAACTCAGCCAAATGGAGATGGTATAACTACAGAGGGAGATAAGTGGCTGTCAGAGACCTTGGGCCCTCCTTATCCTGGAGGAAAGAAAGGCTCAGGCAGAGTAACATCTAACTTGCCCAAAGTCTATTTCCCTAATGAGAGGCGGGACAGTCAAGCTGTCCCCTTTCCTTCATCAGATCTCCCAATTTTCAACCAGCAGACCATGTTTTAAATTTTTTTTAGTTTTAAGACACCAACCAGCGAGATTTCTTTGGCTTCGTTTTTCTGATTTGTCAGATTTTTAATTTTCTAGTTGGAAAAAAATATTTATTTTATACAACAGTGCCACCTGCTGTCGAAACAAGTTATTGCTGCACTGTAGGTTGTACAGCTTGCAGACGGATCTCAAAGAGCCAGTGCAAAGAGCGGATCTCCTTCTAGAGGACAAAACAAAACACACAGTTAGCCCCCATGCACATGCCCTAGTGTGCATGCAATGTGGGGCCGAGTTTGCAGCAGAATGTGCTCGGATGACACTCGGAATGTATTCCGTGTTGCACTCACATCTATGGGGACTTCCGATCTATTCGATCCAACGATATGGAGCAGGATAGGACCAGAACGCTCCTATAGAGCTAAGTACATCACAGAATGCACTCGGATTACATTCGGAAGTCACTCTGTGCATTCCGCTGCAAACTCGCCCCCACATTGGACGCCCACTCAGACATGTGCATGGGGGTTAACTATGTGGTTTGTTTTGTCCTGTAGAAGGAGATCCGCTCTTTGCACTGGATCTTTGAGATCCTTCTACAAGCTGTACAACCTGCAGTGTAGCAATAACTTGTTTTGACAGCAGGTGGCACTATTGTATTAAATACATCAGAAGCACACTTGGTCTTTCAGCCCCAAATGCATGTTTCATACTGATGTCCTGCCCACAGTATCAGTATCTGATCTGAGACGGTCCAGGCATCGGAAGCTGCTGCAGTAAACAGGGAGCATAAACAATCTCCTCCTACTCAAGTAATAAGAGCAGAGCTGCTGCCCGTCCACTGTATAGCAGTGGTGGCTTTGGAGAGCGCAGCTCTACTTTTCACTAGTACTTGAATAGGATCAGACTGCTTCTGCTACCCTTCCACTGCAGTAGTTTCTGGCGCCTGGGGGCTGCAAGAACAGCTGATCTGTGCGGGGTCCAGGTGTCAGACCCCCACCAATCACATACTGATGACCTATCCTGTGAATAGGTAATTACAAGAAACATGCATTTGGGTCTGGAAAACCCCTTTAAGCCCACTGGGTTCTTTCAAGGGCTGAAAAGCAGTCTCTAAGGCTGCAATTGAGGTCAGAAGATAAAATAAGATGTTGCAAGCCAAAAATTGCTTAGAAAGACAATGAACACATTTCCCCAATTACAATGCATCAGCACATTGCCCTTGCATATTATTCCCTAGGGAAACTGAGGGGATAATTGGCTGGCAGACAACTTGCATGCTGTGTATCTTCTTAGAAAACAAACGTATAATATGGATATTAGGTTGTTGGCAGATGCTGCCATTTTGACTGGGTGATTTCAGGAGATTGCTATACACACTACTATATGAATACCCACTTTCTACTTACCTGTAGACTGGCTATTGAAAGCGGCAACTATCTGGGGGCTGCACATAGCTTCCAATCGATTCTTCAAGGCCTCCAGGTATACGCATTTCTCTGAGTAATCTGGGGTATCGACCAGCATAGTGAGGCTCACCTGCATACTGGTCAGCTTCTCAGAGATCACAGTTATGTTCTGTAATAGAGAAGGACATTAGGCTTGTCTTACTGCTCTCCCATAGGAATAATGCAATACTGTATATTAAAGGGGTTATCCAGGATTTTAGGAAATTTACCTACAAGTTGGAAATGGTATAAACCAATACAGGGAATCTGTCATCAAGAACTTACACCCCCCAAAAAAATGACTTTGCGGTGTACAAACATAGCTTTGATTCTCCCGAATGAAGATAATGTGAACAAAATTAATTATTTAGTAATATGTTGGAAATGCAATAGGGTCATCTCAGGAGCGCTGCACTTCTCTGGCCTTCCAGCATTAATCCTGCCTAGTGCTGCTCCGCATCTCCCATCTAGCCTGGGTTTGGACCTTCCCAGCTGAAACCTCAGGCCTGTGCTGCAGCAATGCTAGCTAGTGAACCCAGGCTAGATGGGTGGTGCAGAGCAGGATTAGTGCTGGCGAGCTGGAGACTTGCAGCACGCCAGCAGCGCAGTACTGAACCTCCAGCCTCATTTGCATATGCATACATAAGTTAAAAATTTTGTCCCCAACGAGCCTTCTTTTGGGGAAATCAAAAGGTATCCTTGCTAACAGCCCAATATGGAAAAGTAATTTTTGTGGGGGGTAAATCTTTGATGACAGACTCCCTGTAAATCCTCCTGGCATGCCAAGCACCACCTCTCTTCAATGGTCCCCACTGGTCCATCACATACCTCTGCAGTCAATATCTCCCTATGATTGGCTACAGCGATCAAATACGATGTATGTAATGTCTTTGCCGCAGGACCAGTGGTGATCATCACATCGGTAGTGTTTAGCACAACAGGGGGATTTAAAGGGAGTCTGTCATCAAGAATTAACCCCCTGCAAAATCACATTGCCAAACATTTTAAACATACCTTTGATTTCTCCAAAGACTAGCAGGGCCCACTGATGTTCCTAAATAGCCTTGTTGTAAAGGAGTCCACGTCAGCATTGAAAAAAAAAAAAACCTTCATACTTATCTAGCGTCTGTACTTCTGGTGTCAGTGCAGAGGTTCAGTGAAGCCGAGGAATGTGCACCTCGGTTTCACTGCGGATGTGCCAAACCTCGGGTGCATGTGCAGTGAGGCCAAGGTGCACTTCAATGTCTTCACTGAACCTCTACGTAGGTTTAGTGTCGCAAATTGTCCTGACAGGTTCCCTTTAAATGAAAGTAGAAAAGAGAAAAGTAAATCCCATCAATATTTGGTGTGACCTTTGCCCTTTGGAGGAGGAGTCCTGGAAGTGATGATCCGGCCCCCACAGATATAGCCCTGATCTCATCATCATCCAGTCTGTCTGGGGTGACATGAAGAGACAGACGGATTGGAGCAAGCAACATCCACAGAAGATCTGTGCTTAGTCCAAGATGGCGGCGGGAACAACCTCCCTGCCCAGTTCTGCCAAAAACTGTCTGCAAGTACCGAGAAGAACTGATGCTGTTTTGAAGGCAAAGGGCTAATTTAGATTTCTCATTCACTTCATTTTGTTACCTGACAAAAAATAAACTATGAGCCCTTTTTACTTTGCAGTAGATTTTCAACACCTGCCCAAAACTTTTGCGCCGTACTGTATAATAAAATATACCTGGGTCTTGAAGGTCTCCTCAATGTCTGCACTGAGTGTACTCCATTTGTCAGCTTCTTGAAGGGATTCTGCAGCCAACTGCATCCAAGACTTTACTTTATCCATCTCCACTAGAACCTAGTGATATAAACAAGTCAGATCAAGATGGGGAGGGGTACAAAATATTCTATAAATGACTGTAGATATCAGTTACTCCTCCTCACCTGCATTGACTGTGCAGTATCCTGCTCAAACTTCTTGATATCTTCCTTCACAAGAATCATCTGCTCCTTAAGAAAAGCTGCCTCCTGCCGGAGTGCCTCCACGTCACGTAACACCCGTGGCATGTTCTGCAGGGCCTGATGGCTGCTCTCTGTGGAGGACATGAACATCACTACCGGTCTTGCAGGGGTTGTAAGACTGGGTGTTAGGGGTGCACTTGGCAGAGCCTTCACTACTCAGCTTGTTAAAGGGATGCTTCAGTTTTTGTGGTGAAAATGACTGCACAGAGGCGGCAGATGGAAGGTAGTAACACATGGCTGCAGGATCACACTACACAGGGTCTATATAGGAGCTGTATTCGCAAAATGTATTTTTTTTTTTACTTTTATCAGGACTATTGGAAAACTGACTTCATTTCTTAGTTTAGAAGTATTACATTTAGTATATCTTATAATACTGAAAAAAATAGTATTGCACACTGTAACATACACCAAACGACCCTGAAAAATCTGGACAATTTTTTTTACGATGGAATCATACACGCTATTTTTGTGACTTTTTTGGAGCCAAAGCTAGCAATGCATTCAAAAGGAATGGGGAATATAAGGGCTTGTTCACATGGAGGAATTTGAAGCTGATTTTGAGGCAGATTCCATCTGAAAATCTGTGCCAAACTCCTCTCTGAATCTGCCTCTTATAGTTTTCAGAGAAGGCAGAGATCGAAGCAGGACACTGAAAAATCTTGCTTGATTCAGCAGCAGAGTCCGCAGCACGAGCCACGTCGCTAGTTAGGCAGGGAAACGTCACAGTGGAAAACTGAAGCTTTGTTTCTGCTTTTCCACCATGGGAACTGGAGGGGTGGAAATGGAAGAGGAAAATGAGACGGAGTCTGCCTCAAATTCGTCTTCCATTTCTGCTGTGTGAACATTACCTAGGGAAGGGCTTATACTTCTTCTTGCTGGATCCACTTTTGGCTTGAGCTCAAAAACACTGCATCAAAAATTTCATGTGTGATTCTAGCTGAAAGGTAGCAAAAAGCTGGAACACAACCTACTGTATCGGGGGCAGCAGCACCACAAGCAGGATAGCAGGTTATATCATTGCAAGGAGATTATCCAATGTGTCTGGAGCAATACAAAGCTGTTCTGACGGTCAGTCGGTGCTAGATAGCTACTTATATGCAATGCAGTTATCGGCTTGATCAGAACAGTAGACTAAAGAATGTTGAGAGTTATAGTTTTACAACAGCTATAGGGTCGCAGGCTGGAGACCAAAGACTGATCAGGTCTCAGGTACCTTCAACTGAGTTGTTGACCTCCTGGATGAAGAGCTGCAATTTCATAACCAGGGTTGCAGCGTGGGCGTCCACCTTCCCTGGAGCATCTTTCTGTACGGACTTAAAGGCAGCATTCACCCAATCCTTCACCTCAAAGTCATCGGCGAGGAACCTCGAGAAGTCCATCCTGGAAGAACAACCTGCTAAGACAAGATGGGTATGATATGTATGCAGTAAAAATTCTCAGGAATGTAATGATCTACAAATTCTGATAATCCAGCACTGGGTTAAACTGTTTTGCTGTATTCACTCCTCTGTGATAAAGATGTTTGGTGCAGATTTATGAAGGCTGTTACAATGCCAGTCTTCATATTTTTTGCACTGGCACACTCATAAATCAGGTGCACCCTCTGCCAGGCTGTGCACTGAAATCTACGCCAGCTGGGGTAGACTTCAGAAAACATTAAAACCTGATTTGTGCAAAAATTTGCATCTTTTCCATGCCTTGTATGTTAGTAAACTGAGTACAGGACATAATAATTCTCCATCATTAAACCTAAACTATAAAGTTTGGAAAAGTGCAGACAGTAGTGATCATGGAGCGGTCATTTTCACACTTCTAATCAGTCATTCTGTTGAACAGCACTATATCCCACCACTTCTCAGCCTGAATGGAGGATAAAATATTATAATATTATATATTTCCTATCTCCACTGATGGGATCAGTATTGGCAAGAAATATTTGTATGTCACATGGGATGTGTGAACTGGGGCCTTTACAAAACAAATACTGGAGGGTTTTCCCATTTCAGATAACTATGGCACATCCACACCGTAAATGACCTGGAGGTGGGTCGTCTTCTAGGACCCCCCGATTCTCATATGACACTATCACCCATCAGAAGAGGGTTGTTTATACCATGTGTATAAGGATTATCACAAATGATCCTACAGGGGCATCTCAATAAATTAGAATATCTGTGAAACGTTTATTTCTTTCAGTAATTCCATTAATAAAGTGACCTCTTATATTTTCTAGATTCTTTACACACAGAGTCTTCTATTCCAAGTGTTTTATTTCTGTAAATGTTGATTATGGATTACAGGGAATGAAAACCCAAATCTAAGAAAATGAGAATCTTGTAAGTTCCGTTCAGTCTTGTAAATTCAGTGTCACCTGCCAAGGTTTTCCTCAGTCTGGTTCAGTAGGACACACAATCATGGAAGACGCTGATTATGGATTGTATTACTGAATGACTGAAACGAAGGAACGTTTCACAGATATTCTCATTTATTGAGATGCTACTGTAAAATTGTCTATAGCCAGCATAATAATAATAATAATAGTCCTTTAATAGTCCCACAATGGGGAAATTCAGTGTCTCATCGTAGTCACTGCTGGCATATCACTACCAATGCCCAGTGGCCGATGGACCAGCCAAAGTGACAACAGTGCTTAAAAAAACACTCGTCCTATATACTACCAATGTCTATGATGACAGGAGTTGTGCCAAGTTCAGGTTCAGCGGGTGGGACCGATCAGCAGGACAGTAGTGCAGGAGCCGCACAGGCTGCTACAGAGATGAATGGAGCGGCAGGGAACCTCAGCTACTGCGACTCTGTTTAGACAGGGGTAAAAGGGACCCCCTTGGTCATGATCGTGGGGTCCCCACAGTAAGACATCCACAGACACTTATTGCCTATTGTGTAGACAGGTGATAAGTTGGCAACTTGCCACAACCCTTTAAGGGGCACTCTCTCCTGTCTAATATGACATCGGGCCTAGACAGATGCAACTGCACAATGGGCGGTCGAGGCAGCCGCCCAACATATATTGTGTATGGATAACAACACAGCCCGGCTTCAGACAGATGTCTTGGCCATGCGAGCGCCCAGCGTGCAGATAATATCACTATGCCCAATGTTATATCAGATAGGTAAGCATGCCTGGGCAATCCCTTTAAAGGTTTTCTTTATGTATACCGCAGACACATTGATGTACAGAGTGATACAGCAAAGTCCCTCACAATGGGGTCACGTATGTCGCTGGATGACTCTCATGCGGGTATTTAAGTGAATAAAGCTTAGCTGCAATACCGCATACAGCCTGCACACAGGTGTGGCACTGTTCTTGCAATAAACCCCTTCAATAATGATGTAGAGGGTGATGAGAACATACGGCAGACATTCCCAATTCAGCATATTGCAGCCATGTCTAACCTCAAAGCGTCACAAAGTATTAGATTTTGGGCACTTTTCATCATCATGACCCTTAACCCTGGCCATAGTCTCCGCTTGCACTACAAGTCACTCCTGGGACTTGTAGTTCTACAAGAGCTACCATGAACTTGTGTCAAAATGTAAAGGCGTTTTTCTATGCAAAAGGAACCAAAACACACGGCTCAACAGCGCCGCCTCTGGATACGTACGAGCAGAGCAAGGTGCCGTCCCTAAACGGACACTTTATTCAATTCTCCGGTTTCCGTATTCCCTGCCAGCGCCGCACTTCCGGGTTGGCCATGGGAGCCATGGTGACACGACGCGTGACGTCACTGCCGGGTCCGTTCAGATAACATGTCCCTCTGTAAATTTAAGCCCTGGCTATTCGTTCCGCTGTTATTTTCAGTGTCGTCTTTCAGGGTGTTCTGTGTCACATCTCCCATTGTCTAAAGTGTAAAAAATGTGCCTATATTAGAGCAATATGGGGTGTGTGTGTGTTGCTTTTCACTCTGGTTTGTGGGATTTTACAACATTCTTCTCTGTACCAGCCATTAAACAATTTGCACTGTGGGGTTTTCTCTGCAGTGTGTGGATGGCATTTGCAGCAGCTAACCGCCTGTAAATTCGCAACGTGTGACCCCAGCCTATGAGCCAGATAAACTGTTAGGAGCCATTCACACAGCCAAAAATGAAGAGGTGCTCCAATCGTCTTTATCTCATTGTCTCAAAACCAACCTCAGATTTTGCCGTGTGAACATACCCATAGTGGTGTATCCGTCATGGCTGTGGAGTCGGTTGGCCAAATTTGCAACTCAGACTCTGGCTTCTCTCTTTTTCCACAGCCCAACTCCAACTCCGCCTCCTCCATGAATGGCTGACAGCCATGGTCAGAAAAATGCAGTAAAAGTCCTCTGTTTATTGACTTTCAGTCTTGTCAGGGAGAAGCAGCACCCAACATCCTGAGCTGTGTCTAACTCTAGATTCACATGACTAAGTTTCACCCATGAAACTCAGTCCGTGTGTGCACCAGATTTACCGGCCTGAATCATCATACCGGGTGAAGGACTCCTAACATTATAGTTATCTATGATATTAGGAGTCCCTGCCTCCGAGCGACATATCGTCCCGTACTTATTAATAGCGCAAGACTGAGGCAGGGACTCCTATCATCATAGATAACTATAATGCTAGGAGTCCCTCTCCCGGTATGATGGTTCAGGACAGTAAATCCGGTGCACATACGGACCGAGTTCCATGGGTGAAACTCAGTCATGTGAATCTAGCCTTAGGCATCTCATTGTACAGATGGGTTTCTCAGGCTTGCCTGGTATGAGCCTTTTTGCTTTTTTTTTTCCCCATGGAGCACTGCCTGGCGTATAAGTCCCCACACACTACTGTGTCTCTTCAATAAGATAGAGTGCCCCCCTCAAGCTGCTTTAAATAAACTGTAAAATGGTGATCAAAATCAAATGTAAACTTTTACTTACACTTTCTCATAAACACGTTTCACTGGTAAGATTAGCTACTCTACACATTTTTCGGATACCATACCTACAGTGACCAACTTCATATGAAAGGGTTTTCCTGATTAGACTGCCCCTTTAAAGGGGTTAATAGCTACTTTTTTTTTTTTTTTGTAAGAATAGTCTCTTAAAGGGGCTGCCTGGGACCCCAACGTCTCGGTCCGACCTAACGCACAGGAAGTGATGGTCAGTGATCGACCGAATGTGTACTTCCTGTGTGCCAAAAGAGACCAAATATCAGAGACCGCCAGGAGACCCAACAGAAGCTTTGACAGAACAATGTGGTGAATATCGCTTCTGTTTTTTTTTTTTGTTATATTTTTAATCAATTCTGAGACCTTTTAAGATAAAAATTAACCATTCTGAACAATAGAACCATTTCCTTATGGCAATTATTGTCTGCATCAGCAGAAATTCTGGACCACTAGAATCTTTATTCACGTTGTTTTACTCTGGTAACATTTACAGCATACAAAATCACAGCTGATATACTCCAATGCAAATACTCTGAAAACTTTTCCAGAGGGTTTATCTAATGCCATCTGACAACTTCTTATGTGACGAGATCCTACACTGACGTCAGCAAGATTCCCACCAGCAGTGTGAGGTCCCAGGAGCTGAAATAAAAACCTATCCTACATAATGTAAGCTAGTATTTAACATAAGTCCTCAGATCTCAGAAATCTTCAGGGTCAGGATCCCTGCTTAAGACTGTCCAGAATCTGCTGAGCAATGCTTGTGATGGACGAGTATGCTGCACTCTTGGGGAACTCCTGAATGAAGTCTTTCCCCTGCTCCAGACTTTGGGTCAGTAGGGGATCAAGGGGAACACAACCTGGAAAGAAAAAAGGTTGATTTGTCACCATTATATTTTGGTAAAGTAAGCTACAAATATCTTTACATATAGGATTTAGACCAGTTATCTAAAAAAAACAGAGCGGTGACTACTATAAAGATATATCACTAAATAGTCATATTTATGTACTGCTACTGTAAAAAATAAAAAATCCCATCTACACTCCCACTCTGTACTAAGAGCCAAAGGACAGACAGTGAATATGCTCTGGTCTGTAAAGAACTTTTCCGAATATGATATACGAGAACAACAGAACAAAACATAACTCGTAACAGAACAAAATATGGAATAAGGATTTCACTTCTTATTTACCCAGAAATGGGACTCCGGCATGTCTTGCTAACTCCTCACCACCTCCTTTGGAAAAAACATTAGTGCATTCCTAGGATGAGACAGAGACAACAATTATAAATACAGATACTGCATGGCATGTCTCAGGAGTATTGATTGTCCCTGATGGCCCCTTCCTAAGGATAGGTTGTCAATATTTGATCAGTGCGGGACCCATAACCAGGAATCTTAAAATTCATCAGAACGAAGGAGCCACTCTCTGGAAGACTCTTCATAGATGGGAGGTATATGGACAACCCATCAATTTCAAGGTGTAATGCTTCATTTTACTAGTGGTGGTGACACTTCCGACAAATGAAACACTATTGGGTATCCTAGTGATGGAACACCATAGCATCAGTTTATATTCAGAGAGTCTGTCTACAAAGAGAACATCTTCTTAAAAAATTTGATACACCTTTTATTTTCATCCTGTGAGTGAATTATGGAGGGAGCGTATGTGAGTGCACAATTCAATTGGAATGTAATATAAAAATTATTAGGCTGGGTTCACACGGCCATGTTTAGTCCAGAAAACACGGTCCAAGAGAAGGCCAGGTTTAGTGGCTAAACAAGGCAAATGTCACAAATCCAGGCACAGCATTTCCATGACTGTACACGGCTGTGTGAACCTAGTCTAAGTGGTTGTTACACAGAAGCTGGGGTAAATCTATTCTCTGTTCAGATAAGCTCCTGGATCCTTCAGCTCACCGTGCAATGGGGACAAACAAAGCCACTCATATTCTCCACAATTCCAACCACTGGGAGCCCCATCTTCTTGCAGAATGTCAGTTCACGTCGTACGTCTCCAATAGATACTGCCTGCAACAATACATATGGTCAGAGAGAACCTAAACCTATTACTATTACCTGCTTTGTTTGCCTGCTATGTTTCCATGGATCATGGCCTGTCTGATAAGACAGGACAAATGACGTCAGTCACTGCTCTCTGGGGGGGGGGGGTGCTAAGTGCTCTTACTGTTACCTACAGCTCAGCCTGCAGGACATTCAGGTCAGCTAATTTCAGTTTGCTGATAGAGGCTCGGACATTGTTTGTTATCTCCTTATGTAAACACAAAGATAACACTGAGTCCATTCTCTAGAAGCATGGCAAGTGTTCTATACAAACCTGTGTAATGTAATATACATTTACTGTGCATATTATTTGATCTGCATGTATATTAGATTTCTAGTAATCATAATAAATAATCTCTCAAGGCACAGTCTATATTGTGATACTTCTTAATGTCCTGTTCATCAAACAGTCAAAGCCGCTCCCCCCAGCTTGCAGGAATACAGGAAGTGAGAAGAAGAGACCACAGGCAAAGCAGCCGAGACAGGGAAATGGGAAAACGCCTTTAATGGTGGTCCTCTTCTATTTTAGGAGAAAACACTAATATCAATTTCATGTCATTCTAGCAAGAAGCACCTGAGGAGTGGTGACCAATACAGCTCCCATAGGATTGAAAGGCCTCAGAGCGTCCACAGTGGAGATGTGCTCATCGGAGGTTCCCGGTGGAGTGTCAACAATAAGGAAATCCAGATCTCCCCAGGACACATCACCCACAAACTGTTTGATCATTGCTAGAAGAAAAAAGGGAGACATAGACCTCAGTACAAAGATAAATCTTTAGACCTCTGCATAGACATAATCTGATTAATTTTATAAGATGCAGAATGGTACGATCCACATGCTATCAAGCTGCTATTTCACAATTCCCACTGTTATTATAGTGCCTATACAGATTTCAGTGGAGTCATTTATAGGGATTTTCCAGGCAAACTGGGAAACCTGTTGGGGTAAAATAAAAAAAAAAGAAGCAATACTCACCCACCCCCAACCCTAAGGCTATGTCATCAATTTAAAGCCCAGGAGAACCCCTTTAAATCTGCAATCATGGGTTTAATTCCAATAAGGACACTATATAAGCAATATAAGCACAGAGACTCCATACCGTTCTTCTTAGGTCCCCTCCATACTATAGCATCATCAGGGCTCTCCAGCAGAAAGCCAATAGACATGAGCGAGATGCTCTTCTCCTGGTCCACATACACTGGTACCCAGCCGCTGTCACACTGATGGACGTCCTTGCCATGAGCATTCAGCATGCGGGGTATACTGGGCCCACACAGGTCTACATCCAGTATTCCAACCTGCACAGAAACCCATCGATTGACAAATCAGCCATATTATATCCTAATGCAAGGATGAGCAGTAAAAGTGGGGACTGGAGATCTCTATTAACACATAATGAGGATCTATGGATAAAGGACAAGTGTTTGACTACGAGGACCCCTCGGTGATCACAAGAACCTGGGTCCCTAATTGTCCAGTGTTAATGGGGCAGTAGTGTGTCTGTGTGAACACCACTCCATATACTTCTATGGAACTGACAAATCTCCATATTGGATGTCCTATAGAAGATAATCGAGTATTGGCCACACACATGCACTGCCACTCCATGGGACATGAGGACCCCGTTCTTGTGATCCCAGCAATCATACATGTGATCAGACACTTATCCCTTATCCTGTAGCTAGGTGGTCACTGACATTAGTATGGAGTGATCTCATAAATAAGGATTTCTAGAGATTAACATCCTGACAGCCCCACTGAAGAGACTGAGGTTACTATGCAATTTATCTCTAGCAGCAAGACTGCCACACTTGACACTAAGCCGTATTGACAAAGGATTAATAGTGGAGCGTTTACTAGATGGCACTCACCTTCTTCCTGGCATGGCGCAATGCCAGAGCAATCTGAGTGGAAATGGTACTTTTGCCAACACCGCCTTTCCCAGACAGCACCAGAATGATATGCCGCACACCAGCAAGGTTACTGCTATCTGTAAGAAGACATTATATTAGATGGTCATACATACTGTGGCATTATAGCCTGTACACGCTGAAAACACCCCACCATCCCAAGTGTGGTATCAAAACCCAACCCCACTCAAGGCCTGAAAAACTCAGGTTAGACTACAGTTACCCTTAAAGGGGTTATCCAGTTCCTTTTTATCGATGACCTATCCTCAGTATAAGTTGTTAATAAGAGATCGTCGGAGGTCCGGCACCGTGGACCCCTGCTGATCAGCTGTTCGAAGGGGCTGCATTGCTCGTGAGAGCACTATGACCCTTTTACATCACATGCTGTCAGTTTTATAGCAGCCATGCAATGTAATTACGGCTTTGTCTCATAGAAGTGAATGATAATATAATTACATTGCACGGCCTCTACGAAACAAACTGCGTGTGATGTAAACAGTGAAGAGGCCACAGCGCTCACACGAGCACCCCCGCACCCTCAAACAGCTGATCAGCGGAGGTCCTCCAACTGATCCACAAGGTTCCCTCTATGTCACAGACTACTCAGGGACAGCTAAAGTAGACACGGTAAACAGCAACTCACACCTCAGCTTCCTAAAACATATGCGTTAGATACGTGAGACAGCAAATTCAGCGATATCTCAGCAATGGAGACACTGCTTCACCTCCATTTCATCCAGGTGACCCTCACCTATCTATCTGCAGGGCCGGGTTGATTATTTTTTCTAATAAAATCATTCCCTTCAAATTGTTTTTATATTTTGGACGGCCCCTTTAAGGGAGTCTACAAAGAAGAATGACCACCCCTATGATAAGTATTATGGTGGCTATAACAGTAGTCATCCAGCTTTCACATAAACAGAATATAAGTAACATTATATGAACAGATTATAAAGAATGGATAGTCATTTTTTAAAATGTATTTCATAAAATCATGTTTTTATTCTATTTTCTTCTATGATTATGGGGCAGCCATCTTGCCTGAGCTCCTCCTCTGCTCTGTTAACAGCATTTAGTGATCTGCTTTACAGCAGTTTCATGCCATAGGCAGCAATAGTCCAGAGCGGACTCACTGAGGTCTATGGGAGAGTTTTTTTAGACATGCTCTGTGCAGGGAGGGGGAGAAGATAAGCGGTGACATCATCTATTGTCAGTTGAGGACACAATGATGTTATCTATAGAGGTTTTATCTTCTATTGTAATCCTGCCTGTGATGTAAAAGATTGAGAAGTGTCAGTCTATTATTAAGCTTAGTGGCCACAGTGAAAATTGCAGGATTTAGTACTTTTTAACTAGTATAACATGGAAAATTAAAAATAAAATCCCCCAAAATTCTTAAAAATATATTTATTATAAAAACTTGGCTTACAAAATAGGCCATTTTTAGTGACACATTCCCTTTAAGGGAGAGATCAGTGACTTATAGTTACCAGTGACTTTCTAATGTCTGGGCAGAGGGTTCCTTATATACCCAGAGCCTGGCACTAGCTGTTAGCTATACTGTGCACAAGTCATTATAGTATATATCACTAGAAGGGCTCACCAGGCGCTGTATCCATGCTGGACAGTCACTTCCTCATAGAATAACCCTGGCAGGGTCCTATCCAATCAGCATCAAGTATACAACCATAGTCTCCTCCCATTGGATCGTTCCCTCCCGATTAATAGCTGAACGCAGCGTTTAATAGACGGGACAATTTCGACCAATCATATCAGCGATTACAGTCACGTGTTACGAATACAGTAAACGCGAAAAAGAAGGCGGTCGTTTGCTGTAAAAGGGCTTAAAGCAGCCTACCAATCAGCTTCAAGAGTCAGCCAATAAGTCCCGCCTATTCACACTGACAGACAGAACCTTGAGCCAATAGTGGGACAGTATGGGCTGATTGATGGTGCAGGCTGTCCAATCGTGCGCTGCAGCTTGTTGGTGGGGCAGAGGTAGTTCAGGGGTTATTGTTGACGTCTGTGTGGCGGTGAGTCCGGGCAGGAAGGCAGGTAGGTGGCGTGCAAAGGGGAGGGGACTCTTCTTGGCGTTTGCTGAGGGGTAAAGGAATAGTCTGAGGGGGAGTCCGGGCAAAGTGTGAGGAGGAGGGGGCGACACAGGTAGAGCTGAGGGGAAGGCCATGAGATGACAGCTGTCTGAGCCTAGGTGACAGATATAAATAGCCAGGGGTGTTTGTCATAGGGTTATGGGGTTTCCAGGTGTTGTACACAGGGGCTGGTACATCACTAGTGACCCTGCGCTCACTAGACCGGCCATTCCCTGGCACTAGGGCTATAGCGTCACTTGTGAGTCACATGACACCTTCAGTTGCGCCACTTTTTGCATTTCATACACATTGCGGTCATTTTTGCAGACGTATTGAGGTCCTATAGGCACCTACGGATGCGGTTGTCGTACAACTTTACCCAGCAAGTCGGAAAAGAGCGACATTTCCGTTTATATTCTCGCCATACTCAGAAGTGGCCTGACGGAGAAGGACTACAACTCTCAGCATACTCTACTAGACAGCGGGATGATTTGCAGAGATCGGAGGGACGTTGTTCCTGCCATCTCCTGATTAGGTCAGGGGACAAACTACAACTCCCAGCATGCCTTGAGAGTTAGCGCTCAGGATATGCTTGGAATGTAGTAGCTCAACTTGCCCAAGGTAGGCTAATAGCCACATCCATAGGGGCTCGCTACGTGGCTACTAGCTTAGCATAGGGGCTTAGCAACCTTTGGACACCGCCAAGGTGTTTTTTGCTTTTATTTTCTGTGGCGGAAAACAAGAATCCTAAAGAATAATTTTAACCAGTCAGATTCCTTGTTTAGCTGAGATGAGCGGCGCCAGTGGTTGCTAGCAGCCACTTATTGCCCCTAAAGCTGATCTTGAAATTTGGGGAAAAAAATCTACGGTATAGTGTTAGGTGACATGGCACTTGTTCCCGCCGAGGTGCTCTGGACCAAAGAATCTCCAGGCTGTGCTATACAGACACTGGGAAATCTCGGTCTATATGTGTACACATGTCTATGGGTGGATTTGGTATGTTTATTAGGATTTTTTAGTATCTAAATAGAAAGTTCTAAATACTTAAAACTGCTAACAGGCTAAAGCAGGTAAATAGCTGCAGTTTTCCATTTGCCCACTAGATGGCTCTCTGATTACCTGTGGAGTATAAGCGTCAAATTGAGCCACATGCACCTGCCACGTATAAGGATTTTCTGGGATATACATTTTGGCGACCAATCCTAAGGACAGGTAATCGGTATGTGACTGGTGGGGGCCAATACCTGGGACCCCCACTGATCAGCTGGTTAAAATGGCCGCTTCACTGAAACCAAGCACAGCGCTGCAAATACTGTGTATTGCATGCAGCTGAGCCCCATTGACTGATTAACATGACATCATTGGCACAGGAAAGACTACCAAGTGCAGTGACCTCTGAAAACAGCTGATTGGTTAGGTCAGACCCCCTACTAATCACGTACTGAAGACTTATCCAAAGGCTAGGCCTTCAATATGTAAGGCAGGGTTCACATCTCCGTCATAAACTCTGTCGCAGAGTTTGTCAAAAATGTGCGTTGAAAAAAGTTCTGTACAGAGGAGGTTTACTCCACCATTTTCAGTTTCAAAATGACAGACTCCATTTTAGTTAATGGGCTCCACCGGGCTCCGTCTGTATACATTGTTTTAGTGGTCCACCTCTCCATTGTTTGAGTTCCCCGATGGACCCAAACAACGGCGAGCCAGCACTAGTGTGAACCTAGCCTAAGTCCCAGAAAACCCCTTTGTGTCTTCATCTTCACTAGGTTGTGCCATGAGTTTATGATCGGTGTGGGGAGCCAATCTCTGAGACCCCTCCCTGTACTTGTGACTAAAAGGACAACATTGCTGATTTAGTGCCGTGACCCCTTCCCAGTTTTCTGATCACGGTGGTGCCCCTGGTGGAGCTGGCTGCAGTCCTCTGGCTGGAGGGTCATTGTGTAAGGGAAAACTTATATCTGTGCGTCTTAGGACTGGAGGACACAGGTCAGCATATCCTAGCAATATATCATCACTTTAGAATATGGGAATACACCTTTAATATACTCAGTTGTTTCTTGGCATCAGGCGGCAAAAGTGGATTTCAAGAAAGTCAGGAAATATAAACTTTAGGGGCTGCCAACTGGCACTGACATCTTTATCCATTTTGGCTGTAAGTGGCGAGATTATGCAGTAAACAGTTGTGGGTGTCATTTTGGAATCTTACAGTCATCAATGCGTAATATGGCTCGACGACCACGCAGTAGCCGTGCCTGGCGCTTTGTACTGAGTGGAGTACGCAGAGACCAGGATACTCGAGCACCAGCTCTGCCAGCGGGGGATGAAGCCTGGGGTTATGACTCTGATGGACAGGTAATGCACTAACCTGTATTCGTGTTCTGAATTGTCCACTTTGTAGCTTTAGGTTATATCAATGCATTTTATGTAAATCCAGCTGTCATTGTGTAGTAAAAGGCTCTGCCACTTTCTCATACACTTTGTGTTACTTTTTCAACATTTTCAGGATCTCTGCTTGCTGTCAGTAAATTACAAACCTCCTGGTCTATGTCTAGAACCTGCAAATGAGTGCAGACTTAGGCTAAGGCCCCACATAGTGAGCCGCAGCCAAAAAGCGTTGTGGGAAAAACGCAGCGGAAACACATAGCGGTTTTTCCTGCAACGCTTTTCACAGAGTCCACAGAGTTTTCCTTTGTCGACTTTCTGCTTCAATTATACCTATACAGAAAACACCAGTGCTTCAGTAGGTATAATTGACATGCTGCGGGGTTCGGCCTTAAAGGGGTTTTCCAGGCTTTTGATATTGATGACTTAGATCTGGTCCTCAGTATCATATCAGCCGGGTCCTGATTGGTGCTACATTCAGATGAATGGGAGCTGAGCTGCAGTAACCTGGCACTGCCGCTACACTACACAGTGGATGGAGCCGTCTGCTTCCAACACCATCGGCTCCTCTTGTCAGCTGATTGGTGTAGGTACCAGGTGCCGAGCCCTCATCAATCTGGCATTGATGGACGTGCCGGGTGTTTGTCCCCCTACTGAAAACTCTGGAAAACCCCTTTAGGCCTCATGCACACGACTGAGTGTGCAGGCCGAGGGGAACTCTGATACTATGTTATAGAGCGGAGCAGAACCTATCCTGCTCCATGATATCGGAACGGGACAGAACCCTCCAATAAAATTATTGCATCACAGAAGGCACTCAGATGATATCTGAGCATGGTCCAAGTGCCTTCCTTTAAAAAATCAGCACCCACTCCATTGTGCACCTGAGGCCTAAGTGCAGTGTGATTAATACAAGTGTAGCAAGTCTCAGCAATCCTCTGGAGTTTGAAGGGGTTTTTCATGGCTTTGATATTGATGGCCTATCCTCATCTAGCTGTCTGCCAGGAGTTTGTGCTACAAATAGTTTTTGTGTAGGATTGGATCAAGGATAGAAAGGTGTCAGCTCACACAAGACATCCTGCGTGCCCATGCTGACCCCTGTCCACCAGCAATAGTCCCTACAATGTGCATGTGATCATCATTACTGGACCTTGGAGCAGCGGCAGAAGGCGGCCTATTGTGATGTGGCCAGGTGCGTGTTCATTGCTCAGCTGTGGAGGAGATGGCACCAAGAAGCACTATGGGAAGAAGACAAGTTAGTGGAGGCAGTGTGATGTCTGGGGAATGTTCTGCATTAGTGTGGCATGTACCACCTACCTAAAGATAGGCCTTCACAATAGTGCCTCTTAATGGCAGCCACCTCTTTTAGCAGGATGATGCCCCTGCCACACTGCAGAAACTGTTCAGGAATGGTTAGTGGAATATGACAAACAGTTTAAGGTGCAGGCCTGGTCTCCAAGTTCCCCAGATTTTAAGCTCCTCGAGCATCTGTGGGATATCTTGGAAAAAACACATCAGATCTTTGGAGCCCCCACCCTGCAACTTACAGGGCATAAAGGATCTGCTGCTAACGTTTTGGACCCAGATGCTACAGGACGCTGTCAGAGATTGGCTGTCATGATTGATTATATAATATGCCTATACCGGTTGTTGTCTCTGGAGCAGGCACAATAGATAGTGGACACGGGTTCTACATATATAAATATGTCACCGCTGATCTCCTCGCATATGAAGGGGAAGCTGGGGAAACAAGTATAACCTGTTTAAAATGGATACTGCCTCGGGCTTTATAATACAGATTAAAATGCCCAGTCCTGATGTTGTATAGTGTGAAAAGCCAGCATGGCCACCCTCAGGAGAGCAAGCAGTCTTATCCCTGCAGGACTAAATGTATTGTACCCAGGGCTTTGGGTCCAGCGTCAAAATAAAAATTGAATTATATTAGTTATTGGTATTGTATAATACTAGAGCTCCGGCTTTTCACTGCTGGTTAAACCCAAATAAATGGGCCCATACAGCGAGGTGGACTCTGTGGCTGAATCGGCCAAGGAATCCGCAGCAGGCTTATTTTTTTCAGCATCCTGCTCCGATCTCTGCTCCTGCTGAAAATGGTAGGCAGAATCTGTTGCTGATTATAGAGGCGGAATATACCCTGAATGTTATTAGTGTTTTTGTGTTAAAAGGGAATGTTAATTCAGGGCTGTGGAGTCAGTAGCTCAGACCTTCGACTCCAACTCCTCTATTTTTCCACAGCCAGACGCAGACTCCTTCATCGACGGCTGACAGTCGTGGTCAGACTGAAGCAGATCCTGTAATTTAGGGAGAAATCTGGTCATTGAATTCCTATGAAAGTAAATGTGTAACAAGTTTTATGGGTTATTTAATTATATAATAGAATTAATCATTTTATTTTGAAGCCACAGTTTTTTTCCGACTCCACCCAAAACTGGTCTTGTCTGCAGCTCCGCAGCCTTTGTTTTGTTACAGTGTATAACTTTTAGTGCAGAGATTTCATATTGGTCACTTATATTATTGATTTGTACTGATTTTATAGTCTTATTAAAATCGGTTCAAACCTTGTGTGATAAGCAAGGTTTGAACCGATTTTCTGTATCTTACTTTATCTATATCGTATGTACGCCATGCTTAATCTGCTTAAGGGTTTGTAAAGTGTTTATGGCCAGGTTGTAATGTCCTCTGTGGAGGATTATGGGAGTTTAGTTTCCATTTTGCCTTTGTTTTAGAAAACTGACCTGTCCCATCTATAATTTAGGTGACCAAAATGATTGGTGGGTGAGCAGGAGAATCCAGATAACAACATTGCCTGTATGTGCTGGGATTGGTCACCGGGAATACAGGGAGTGTTTATAAACAGCTTGGATATTGGGACCAGAGAGTATATATGCCTGGATCTATAGGTGTGTGGCCTTACTTCAAGGACTGAATGCTCCAAACACAGCTTGTAGGTGTATGAGCTAACCTAGGAAAAGACCAATCCCCTCCGATACTAGAACACCTAAGGAGAGACCATCAGTATCAAAATCCTGGGAAACAACTTTACAAGTCTCTCTCCTGTTTGCTACACTGTATCGGCGCATGTGGATACTATCAGACTAGAGACCAAGCTGTTTAGCTCACAAAGGATTACAATTGAAACAAAATCTCAGTATTGGGTCTGTACAGCCATCTGGATATTACAAGAGTGTTCCTGTTCAAGCAAGCAGAGATGTGGAAAATGGTAAGTCTATTAGAAAGTAGTTGGGATTTTTAATATATAGTCATTGGGGTTATCCGAGGACAAATATAACTCACCAGTGTATGCCCTGCTGCACTCCATAATCTTTATTACTAATATCTAAGCATGTTCCCCAGAGCCCTGATGTTTACCTTTTGTAGAGCACAGTGGGGTTACGGAGATCTGTGTGTGCTGGCCCCTCCGGCTCTATGCAACGTCACCAACTCCCCTCTACTCTGGCTGCAGGTCCGTAGAGTAGAGCAGAGTTGGAGCATCAGCAGGGAAAGATAAGGAGTGAGCTTTCTGGCCATCTGAGCTGTACTCAGCAAAGGTAACAATAGGCGCCTCAGCCACAAAATCAAATCGTGGTTAGGTGGAAGTTAGAAAGAGAGGCAGTGGGGCATGCACCCTGCCACTCCAGGCATGCACCCTGGCGCTCAGCTGAAAGTCTGTGGCATTGATGGAAACAGTCCTTGCTTGCTAATACACCTACGAGCATGTTGGCACTATATAAATAAAATGTAATCAACTGGTGTTAGATTGGCTCCTCACCTTCCAGTTTCTCATGTCTTACAGCACAGCAACAACGACTCTGAGATTGAGGTCCTCCGCTTGCCACCCTCCATTCCCAGCGCTGTGCCCGTGACGGGTGAATCGTACTGTGGCTGCGACAGACAGAATGATGCCTACTGTGCTAACCTGCACACCTTCCATCAGATAAAGAACTGCCAATGCGGAGAGGAGGATGACTGTAAGACATCACAAGGTGTACACTGCTCTGTAATGGAAGCCAATGGCCAGTGCACACTTTTTTTTTTTTTCCCCACTTTGCAGATTTTGACTGGGTATGGGACGATTGCAGTAAATCCACTGCTACAGTACTGAGCTGCGACAATCGGAAAGTCAACTTCCATATGGAGTACAGCTGCGGCACGGCTGCAATTCGAGGCAACAAGGTGCTCACTGAGGGTCAGCATTTCTGGGAGATTAAGATGACCTCACCTGTATATGGCACAGACATGGTATGTACTCTACTCACTTCTTATAGTCTTTAGGTCTTTTCACCAAAACTCATATGTTTACTTGAAAAAAAAAAAAAAAACTGTATTGTGTTGTATAATAAACCATTGCAAAGAACACCTGGAAAAGAATGTGTTGGCCTATACCAGGGGTAGGCAACCTTGTTTCGTTCGGCGTGCCGATTTCGATTAAAAAAATCAAAGTTGAGGTACTCGGAGTGCCGGTCTATAATTGTAAGTCTGGCGGCCCCTGCACACGGTATTATGTCCCATAGTGGCCCCTGCACACGGTATGACGGCCCCTGCACACGGTATTATGTCCCATAGTGGCCCCCTACACACCGTATGATGGCCCCTGCACACGGTATTATGTCCCATAGTGGCCCCTGCACACGGTATGACGGCCCCTGCACACGGTATTATGTCCCATAGTGGCCCCCCTACACACGGTATGATGGCCCCTGCACACGGTATTATGTCCCATAGTGGCCCCTGCACACGGTATTATGTCCCATAGTGGCCCCTGCACACGGTATTATGTCCCATGACGGCCCCTGCACACGGTATGATGGCCCACGACGGCCCCTGCACACGGTATGATGGCCCACAGTGGCCCCCTACACACGGTACAATGGCCCCTGCACACGGTATTATGTTCCATAGTGGCCCCTGCACACGGTACGATGTCCTCTGCACACGGTATTATGTTCCATAGTGGCCCCTGCACACGGTATTATGTCCCATGACGTGCCCTGCACACGGTATTATGTCCCATGACGGCCCCTGCACACGGTATTATGTCCCATGACGTGCCCTGCACACGGTATTATGTCCCATGACGGCCCCTGCACACGGTATGATGGCCCACGACGGCCCCTGCACACGGTATGATGGCCCACAGTGGCCCCCTACACACGGTACAATGGCCCCTGCACACGGTATTATGTTCCATAGTGGCCCCTGCACACGGTACGATGTCCTCTGCACACGGTATTATGTTCCATAGTGGCCCTCTGCACATGGTACGATGGCCCCTGCACACGGTATTATGTCCCATAGTGGCCCCCTGCACACGGTACGATGGCCCCTGCACACGGTATGATGTCCCATGACGGCCCCTGCACACGGTATGATGTCCCCTGCACACGGTATGGCGGGCCCCTGCACACGGTATAATATTTTATAAAACTCACTGGCTATTATTATACTGTGGGGTCTATTCAGACCCCAGAGTATAATAAGTGGAGGGCCAAGAGAGATGACAAACATGAAAAACAATGTTAACTCACCTTTTCCTGCGCTCCACAGCCGCTGTGTTCTCTTCGGGCGCTTGTGCCTGTAGTCAGCGGCCGCTGATTGAGTCTCAGGGATCACGTTGCGTCATTATGCGTAATGGCGTCGGACGTGACCCCTGAGGCCCTGTCAGCGGTCTCTTACGTCAGTCAGAAGCGCCCTAAGAGCACACAGAGGCTGTGGATCCAGGAAAGGTGAGTTAACATTGTTTTTCATGTTTGTCATCTCTCTTGGCCCTTCGCTTATTATACTCTGGGGTCTGAAGAGATCCCACAGTATAATTATAGCAGTTTCGTTTCGGCCGTGTTTGGTCCTATCAAAATTGCTGGGTGAGGACTCCGTTACCGTGCCAGGTAAATAAGCCTCGTGTGCTACTCTTCACACGCGTGTTGGGGGTTGCCGACCCCTGGCCTATACAATAGTTGCAGGGTGGTAGGAGATGTGGGTAGTGCACTCCTCATGAATACATCACACTTTACATAGTCTTCTTTCACACCAGGTATTTACTTCCAGTTTATGGTAAATGGATCCACAGACCCCATTCATATCTCTCATATATATATATATATATATATATATATATATATATATATACAGTACAGACCAGAAGTTTGGACACCCCTTCTCATTCCAAGAGTTTTCTGTATTTTCATGACTATAAAAATTGTAGATTCACACTGAAGGCATCAAAACTATGAATTAACACATGTGGAATTATATACTTAACAAAAAAGTGTGAAACAACTGAAAATATGTCTTATATTCTAGTTTCTTCAAAGTAGCCACCTTTTGCTTTGATTACTGCTTTGCACACTCTTGGCATTCTCTTGATGAGCTTCAAGAGGTAGTCACCTGAAATGGTTTTCACTTCACAGGTGTGCCCTGTCAGGTTTAATAAGTGGGATTTCTTGCCTTATAAATGGGGTTGGGACCATCAGTTGTGTTGTTCAGAAGTCAGGTGGATACACAGCTGATAGTCCTACTGAATGGAGTGTTAGAATTTGTATTGTGGTAAGAAAAAAGCAGCTAAGAAAAGAAAAACGAGTGGCCATCATTACTTTAAGAAATGAAGGTCAGTCAGTCCGAAAAATTGGGAAAACTTTGAAAGTGTCCCCAAGTGCAGTGGCCAAAACCATCAAGCGCTACAAAGAAACTGGCTCACATGAGGACCGCTCCAGGAAAGGAAGACCAAGAGTCACCTCTGCTGCGGAGGATAAGTTCATCCGAGTCACCAGCCTCAGAAATCGCAGGTTAACAGCAGCTCAGATTAGAGACCAGGTCAATGCCACACAGAGTTCTAGCAGCAGAGACATCTCTACAACAACTGTTAAGAGGAGACTGTGTGCAGCAGGCCTTCATGGTAAAATAGCTGCTAGGAAACCACTGCTAAAGACAGGCAACAAGCAGAAGAAGAACACAAGGAATGGACATTAGACCTGTGGAAATCTGGGCTTTGGTCTGATGAGTCCAAATTTGAGATCTTTGGTTCCAACCACCGTGTCTTTGTGCGACGCAGAAAAGGTGAACGAATGGACTCTACATGCCTGGTTCCCACCGTGAAGCATGGAGGAGGAGGTGTGATGGTGTGGGGGGGCTTTGCTGGTGACACTGTTGGGGATTTATTCAAAATTGAAGGAATACTGAACCAGCATGGTTACCACAGCATCTTGCAGCAGCATGCTATTCCATCCTGTTTGCGTTTAGTTGGACCATCATTTATTTTTCAAAAGGATAATGACCCCAAACACACCTCCAGACTGTGTAAGGGCTATTTGACCAAGAAGGAGATTGATGGGTTGCTACGCCAGATAACCTGGCCTCCACAGTCACCAGACCTGAACCCAATCCAGATGGTTTGGGGTGAGCTGGACCACAGAGTGAAGGCAAAAGGGCCAACAAGTGCTAAGCATCTCTGGGAACTCCTTCAAGACTGTTGGAAGACCATTTCAGGTGACTACCTCTTGAAGCTCATCAAGAGAATGCCAAGAGTGTGCAAAGCAGTAATCAAAGCAAAAGGTGGCTACTTAGAAGAACCTAGAATATAAGACATATTTTCAGTTGTTTCATACTTTTTTGTTAAGTATACAGTCATATGAAAAAGTTTGGGCACCCCTATTACTCTTAATCATTTTTAGTTCTAAATATTTGGGTGTTTGCAACAGCCATTTCAATTTGATATATCTAATAACTGATGGACACAGTAATATTTCAGGTTTGAAATGAGGTTTATTGTGCTAACAGAAAATGTGCAATATGCAGTAAACCAAAATTTGACCAGTGCAAAAATTTGGGTACCCTTATCATTTTATTGATTTGAATACTCCTAACTACTTTTTACTGACTTACAGAAGCACAAAATTGGTTTTGTAACCTCACTGAGCTTTGAACTTCATAGCCAGGTGTATCCAATCATGAGAAAAGGTATTTAAGGTGGCCAATTGCAAGTTGTTCTCCTATTTGAATCTCCTCTGAAGAGTGGCATCATGGGCTCCTCAAAACAACTCTCAAATGATCTGAAAACAAAGATTGTTCAACATAGTTGTTTAGGGGAAGGATACAAAAAGTTGTCTCAGAGATTTAACCTGTCAGTTTCCACTGTGAGGAACATAGTAAGGAAATGGAAGACCACAGGGACAGTTCTTGTTAAGCCCAGAAGTGGCAGGCCAAGAAAAATATCAGAAAGGCAGAGAAGAAGAATGGTGAGAACAGTCAAGGACAATCCACAGACCACCTCCAAAGAGCTGCAGCATCATCTTGCTGCAGATGGTGTCACTGTGCATCGGTCAACAATACAGCACACTTTGCACAAGGAGAAGCTGTATGGGAGAGTGATGCGAAAGAAGCCGTTTCTGAAAGCACGCCACAAACAGAGTCGCCTGAGGTATGCAAAAGCACATTTGGACAAGCCAGCTTCATTTTGGAAGAAGGTCCTGTGGACTGATGAAACAAAGATTGAGTTGTTTGGTCATACAAAAAGGCGTTATGCATGGCGTCCAAAAAACACAGCATTCCAAGAAAAACACTTGCTACCCACTGTAAAATTTGGTGGAGGTTCCATCATGCTTTGGGGCTGTGTGGCCAATGCCGGCACCGGGAATCTTGTTAAAGTTGAGGGTCGCATGGATTCAACTCAGTATCAGCAGATTCTTGAGAATAATGTACAAGAATCAGTGACGAATTTGAAGTTACGCCGGGGATGGATATTTCAGCAAGACAATGATCCAAAACACAGCTCCAAATCTACTCAGGCATTCATGCAGAGGAACAATTACAATGTTCTGGAATGGCCATCCCAGTCCCCAGACCTGAATATCATTGAACATCTGTGGGATAATTTGAAGCGGGCTGTCCATGCTCGGGACCATCAAACTTAACTGAACTGGAATTGTTTTGTAAAGAGGAATGGTCAAAAATACCTTCATCCAGGATCCAGGAACTGATTAAAAGCTACAGGAAGCGACTAGAGGCTGTTATTTTTGCAAAAGGAGGATCTACTAAATATTAATGTCACTTTTCTGTTGAGGTGCCCATACTTTTGCACCGGTCAAATTTTGGTTTAATGCATATTGCACATTTTCTGTTAGTACAATAAACCTCATTTCAATCCTGAAATATTACTGTGTCCATCAGTTATTAGATATATCAAATTGAAATGGCTGTTGCAAACACCCAAATATTTAGAACTAAAAATGATTAAGATTAATAGGGGTGCCCAAACTTTTTCATATGACTGTATAATTCCACATGTGTTAATTCATAGTTTTGATGCCTTCAGTGTGAATCTACAATTTTTATAGTCATGAAAATACAGAAAACTCTTGGAATGAGAAGGTGTGTCCAAACTTTTGGTCTGTACTGTGTGTGTACAGTCATGGCCAAAAGTTTTGAGAATGATACAAATATTAATTTTTACAAAGTCTACTGCTTCAGTTTTTCTAATGGCAATTTGCATATACTCCAGAATGTTATAAAGAGTGATCAGCTTAACAGCAATTACTTGCAAAGTCAATATTTGCCTAGAAAATGAACTTTATCCCCCAAAACACATTTCAACATCATTGCAGCCCTGCCTTAAAAGGACCACCTAACATCGTTTCAGTGATTGCTCCATTAACACAGGTGTGGGTGTTGATGAGGACAGGGCTGGAGTTCAATCTGTCATGATTAAGTAAGAATGACACCACTGGACACTTTAAAAGGAGGCTGGTGCTTGCCATCATTGTTTCTCTTCTGTTAACCATGGTTATCTCTAAAGAAACACGTGCAGTCATCATTGCACTGCACAAAAATGGCCTAACTGGGAAGAGTATTGCAGCTAGAAAGATTGCACCTCAGTCAACAATCTATCGCATCATCAAGAACTTCAAGGAGAGAGGTTCCATTGGTGCCAAAAAGGCTCCAGGGCGCCCAAGAAAGACCAGCAAGCGGCAGGACCGTCTCTTAAAAGTGTTTCAGCTGCGGGATGGGGCTACCAGCAGTGCAGAGCTCGCTGAGGAATGGCAGCAGGCAGGTGTGAGTGCATCTGCACGCACTGTGAGGCGGAGACTCTTGGAGCAAGGCCTGGTCTCAAGGAGGGCAGCAAAGAAGCCACTTCTCTCCAGAAAAAACATGAGGGACAGACTGATATTCTGCAAAAGGTACAGGGAGTGGACTGCTGAGGACTGGGGGAAAGTCATTTTCTCTGATGAATCCCCTTTTCGATTGTTTGGAACATCTGGAAAACAGCTTATTCGGAGAAGAAGAGGTGAGCGCTACCACCAGTCTTGTCTCATGCCAACTGTAAAGCATCCTGAAACCATTCATGTGTGGGGTTGCTTCTCAGCCAAGGGAATCGGCTCTCTCACAGTCTTGCCATGAATAAAGAATGGTACCAGAATGTCCTCCGAGAGCAACTTCTCCCAACCGTCCAAGAGCAGTTTGGCGCTCAACAATGCCTTTTCCAGCATGATGGAGCACCTTGCCATAAAGCAAAGGTGATAACTAAATGGCTCAGGGAACAAAACATAGAGATTTTGGGTCCATGGCCTGGAAACTCCCCAGATCTTAATCCCATTGAGAACTTGTGGTCAATCATCAAGAGACGGGTGCACAAACAAAAACCAACAAATTCAGACAAAATGAAAGCATTGATTCTGCAAGAATGGACTGCTATCAGTCAGGATTTGGTCCAGAAGTTGATTGAGAGCATGCCAGGGAGAATTGCAGAGGTCCTGAAGAAGAAGGGTCAACACTGCAAATATTGACTTGCTGCATTAACTCATTCTAACTGTCAATATAAGCTTCTGTTACTCATAATATGAATGCAATTCTATTTCTGTATGTGATAAAAACATCTGACAAACACACATAAAAACCAGAGGGCAGCAGATCATGTGAAAATAGAATATTTGTGTCATTCTCAAAACTTTTGGCCATGACTGTATGTATGTGTGTGTGTGTGTGTGTGTGTGTGTGTATATATATATATATATATATATATATTTGTCTGTCTGTTCTTTATGCGTGACCAAACGACTTGGCTGTTCCTCACCAAATTTGGTACACAGGTACATGAGGTGTCCGGGAAGAGTTTAGACTGGGTCTGAGCTCTCTAGGATGTACCGTTCCTGAGATACAGGTCATTTTTGGGGAATGCTGTATTAGCTAATACAATGTTTGTGCCAAACATTAGTGCTGACGGGAGGTGCGGGGAGTGATGTTGGGAAGGGCACAGCCTAAGACAACAATAAGAAAACGTATGTACCTAACCTCTGAAAAAGCCTAATATCAGTGTGGAATGGGGGAATGGGAAGCATATGTTAGAAAAGGAATAGCCTAAAAATGAATAAGAAAACATACTTTCCGGTACCTGCACTGAAGTTCTATAGATTAGATAAATAACACTTACCTCTGATGAAGATGCCAACAATTTAATATTTGTTGACATCAGAAACGCATAAGAATAGTGTTCATTTTGTTGTGAGCATTGATTTACTATAATGCTGGTAGATAAAAAGCATTCACCTTGGTGTGAGCACTGGTTTATTATAGTGCTGGTAGATGAATGTGTAGTTTGCAGTGAGCACTGGTTTGTCTATGGGGTTAGTCAATTGTAAATTCAAAGCGTGACCGCTTCATCTCTGCTGCTTCAGTATAGAAACCAAAGCTGGTTTAGCCATCCTGATACACCAGAGCAGAAAGCTATAACTAATGAGGCAGGAACATTTATGGTATATAACAATGTTTGAAACTTACAATTGTTGAGAATGAGAGAGACTGAGGTCTGTATATAGCTGTAGGTTTGTAGTTACTGTACATATAAAGTTGGTATATCCATGGAAATGAATGCTATACACAACTCTCTGATTTCTATGTAAATTTTAGGCGATTAGAGCCTTTTAATTAATATTGCGCACCCAATGTGTTTGTGTTTTGGTATCTTTTAAGTTTATATAATAAAGATTTGAATTTTTATACGTCCATATAAAATTAGTGAGTGACTCTCCTATATTTAGTCATATACTAGCCTTGGCACGTAATACTGTACAACTTATTTCACTACACAAACAAAAAATGAAATATACCCGTGCAAAGCCGGATCCTTCTGCTAGTATAGGATAAAAAAGCCTTAGTTTGGGTAGAATATATCAGGGTTTGAGAAGGTTGCACTTGTATGTACTGTAACTGCATGTTTACCCACTGTTGTCCCAGAAGATGAAACATTTCTAAAACAACTCTTAGAATCCATTTTTTTTCTTTGTTTCAGATGGTTGGCATTGGAACATCAGATGTAAACCTGGACAAGTACCGGCACAGCTTCTGCAGTTTGCTGGGGAAAGACTCTGAGAGTTGGGGTCTCTCATACACAGGTAATAGCACAGTTACAGTACTATTTAAGGCCCCACGTAGCGAGCTGCAGCCAAAAAAAACGCAGCAGAAAAGACCATGACGGAAATGCATCACGTTTGTTTTCCACCCCTTTTATACCTATGCAAAAAGCACAGCATTTACTTAGGTATAATTGGCATGCTGCAATTTTCAAACACGCTTTTTGAAATCGCAGCTCTTATGCTGCAGATTTTTTTTATTTTTTTTTGCAATGTATGGCTGGGATTAGCCAGACTCCCTTCCACTTTGCAGATAATGTAAAACGCAGCATTTTTGTAACATGGGGACCCGGCCTCAAAGGAATATGTCGCCAGGAAATGAACTATTGTGTAAAGGGGCTGTCTGGGATAACTGGAAATCCCTACACTAATCTAAACACCCCCCCCCCTCCTTCTACTTTCTAAATTAAATTATAATTAATCAAAAATGTATAGTTACCAACATGACCGCCCCAGGGACATTTTCTGATTTATCCAGTGACTTCCCCCCCCCATTATACTTACCCTTCACGCTTCTTCCTGCCACACGGCTCCTCCTTTACTGGCTTTGCAGGCGCACCCTCTTCTCCAAGCGCTGCTCTGTGCACTGCGGCCGATAATCCATTTAGTCACATGTGCAGTAGAGGTGGATCATCGCTGCAGAGAACATAGCAGCGCGGGAGAAAAGCGTGTGCCTGCAGAATCAGTAAAGGAGGAGGAGCCGTCTCGCAGGAAGGTAAGTATATAATGATAAAGGGGTTAGTCTGAGTAGGTAGGGAAGGGCGGGATAGCTAGAGATACAGGGAGGGGGGTGTATGGGTGAGACGAAGGAGGGGGGAGTACAGTGAGGGGGGATAGTGTGGAAGTTACATAGCAGGAAGCTGAAGCATGTAAACAAATGCAGAAGATACCAGGCGCTCTCAGACACCCACAAATCACTCAAAACACGGCTAAAGGTGTCTGGGTGCATTTATTAACCCATTAATAGCACTAACAGACATTTAAAAAAAAAAAAACATTTTTTGCCCAGAAAACCCCTTGAAATCACATATTTATGTTGAACATATTTTTAGGAATTTTTGGTGATGTTAATTTTTAATTTTCCAAATGAATATATTTTAAGAAAAATCTTTATTGCAATTCCAACTTTTGCCATGAAGTCTAAAACATTCTGTGACTTCCTGTTTGATCTGTAGAAAGATCATGGTCCGTACGCAATGGACTGGAGCAGACGCTAGTCACTTGTATGGGAGAGTTTTCTAGGCTTGCCCTGTGACCTGGGCATTGTGTAGTAGATACGATGTGAAATCCTCTATTGTGACGTTTTATATTTATATACATGGTCTATTCTAAAGATCAATATCACAGTCCCGGAAAACACTTTTTAGGTTTAGGCCCCACGTTGCGAAAACGCAGCTTTTTTTTGTTGCAGTTTTTTTTGAGCCAAAGCAAAGAATGGCTACAAAAGGAATAGGAAATATCTAGGAAGCTTCTTATACTTCGCTCTTTTGCTCAATCCACTCCTGGCTTTGGCTCAAAGAAACGCAGAAAAATCTGCAACAAATAAAAGATGCTGTGTGGTGGGTTTTTTTTTTTTTTTTTTTTTTTTTTTCCTTAAAATTTTATGTTACATATTTATGGTGAGGTTTTTAACATTTTTCCATATCCTTTTCTATTTAAAAAATTCCTAACAATCCTGCAGTTCTGTCTTTGTCCACTAGGCAATATAATTTGTTCTGACTTCCTGTTTCTGTAGCTTTCTTTGCAGCAGTCCTCACTTATCAGCACATTGATGGTCATGGCTGGATACCGCAACAAATTATATTGCCTAGTGGACAAAGTCAGAACTGCAGGATTTTTAGGATTTTTTTTAATATAGATAATAACATGGAAAAATTCTTTAAATATATGTTTAACGTAAAACTTAAAAAAAAAAAAAAAAAAAAAAAAGTCTTTAAATGGGTTTTCCAGGACTATGATATTGATGACCTATTCTTAGAATAGACCATCGATATTAGATTGCTAAAGTCCGACACCCGGGACATATACAGGGTTCCTTGGGGAAAGACACTCACAAGCTGGAGCTCTCAATCTGTCAGACTCCTGTTGCCCATGAATTAAATGGATGGCCATTCATTAGCTGCTTGTGATACTATTAATCTTTCTTTTCTTTTAGGCTTACTCCAACACAAAGGTGACAAAACTAGCTTCTCCTCACGCTTTGGCCAAGGTTCGATTATCGGAGTGCACCTGGATACTTGGCATGGAGTACTGACATTCTACAAGAATAGGAAGTGCATTGGTAACTAAGAGTCAGGCTACATTAACTTCTGTGTTGGAGTTTCTGTTCAGAGACTCTGTCACGGTGTGCGTCCAAAATCACTAGATGAAAAAGTCCTGGAATTCCAACTACTTCCTTATGGCACTGTCAGTTAAAAAGACTGGACACCCGACCAATCCCATCATAGTTAATGGGGTCCATTAGGTTCCGTATGTGACCACTGTTGTAGCAGGCCCTCCAACGGAGCAAAGGATGGATAGGCTGATGCTAGTGTGAACCTAGTGTCAACCCTTTATAGCATTGATTCAGCAGAAAGACTTAAAGGGGTATTGTCATCTTATAAAAAGTCACAGCATATTGCTTGATTGTTGGGGGTCCGACCACTGGGACCTCCAACTATCTTGAGAATGAAAGGGATGCGTTGCTGCTTTAACGTTCTGTCTCCTTTAGTCTGGGGCCCCACGTTGCGAAAACACAGCATTTTGACCATGGCAGAGATGCAAAAAACACTGCGTTTTCAAGTACCTGCAAAGTGGATGGCTAATCCCATCCACACATTGCAGAAAAAAAATCTGCCACGAAAAAGCTACGTTTTCAAAAACGCCCCCATGGAGTTTTTCGTATAGATAGAATAGGGGCAGGAAGTCTGCAGAGGAAAACTCTGCAAAAATGCTGTGGGAGAGAGACACGATGCATTTCTGCCGCATTTTTTCCCATAGCATTTTTTTTTTTTTTTTTTGCTGTGTCTCGCTATGTGGGGCCTAAGTTTTGATGATTTTTATACTGTTTTTTTCCCCCTGCACAACGGCTCCCCGGCCACCTGATGTGCAAAGAACTACAGCAGGTCCCCAGTATGCTCAGGGTCAGTGGGGGTTTCAGAGGTTGGACCACCACAGATTAATAGAGTGATGGCATATCCAAGCAATATGTGTCACTTTATGACATGGGAATGCCACTTTAATAGAATGTAGTGATACCAATCCATGCCTTAGACCAATAAAAGTCATGCAGCCCAGGGAACTTGTCTCTGCAAAAGTGATTTTGCAGAAGGGGGGCAGGATAGACATTATCACCAAAAAGGGGCAACTGCTGCTGCTCAGGTTTACTAAGCAAATTAGTAAATAGGGAAATCTATAGGGCTCCTTAGTGGTGAATAGTGTGGTTACCTCAAATGTTCTTCTTTACCTTCCAGGTGTAGCAGCCAATCAGTTGCAGAACAAGAAGTTATACCCCATGGTTTGTTCTACTGCCGCGAAGAGCAGTATGAAAGTCATCCGCTCATCCTGCTGCCGCACTTCCCTCCAGTACCTGTGTTGTGCCCGCTTGCGTCAGCTGCTTCCTGACTCTGTAGACTCTCTGGAGGCCTTACCTCTCCCTCCAGGTCTCAAACAAGTGCTGAATAACAAGTTGGGCTGGGTCCTACAAATGGGAATCAGCCCCTCCAGACAGCGCAAAAGTGACACTGCAGCCGCCACTTGCTGCGGGAGCGACTCAGACAGCAGCTGCCCATCAGGAGCAGAGGAATGTCAGCGGAAACGATGCCGCAGGGTGTAACAGCAGCTACAGGCGAGAGGTGCCATTGTGGTGCCCACCTTCTGCCATAACATCCCACTGTGAACTTTTACAAGGACAAAAAACAAAAATGAAATGACCTCCACATTGAACATTGATCATAAAAGAACAATGGGAACTGGAACGGCACTTGCCTCATGTCATATGGTGACCATGAAATATCAGATTGATGGTGCTAGATTAAGACAGCTGAATCCTGGTTTTCGGTTTGGCATGACTGTCTCTCTGCCTTAGGTGGGGCACTAAAATCTGACCTTCAAATGACTACAAGGCGTTGTATTTTAAAGGGGTTGCCCAGGATTAGGGGGGGACGTTTTTTTTAACCCAGAAACAGCGCCACTCATGTACAATGGTGGTATCGGGTATTGCAGATCATTACTGTTCAAGTGAATACTGCACTACTGGATCCATGGACAAGAATGGAATTGGCTCTTAGTCTAATTTTAGACAATGCCTTTAAAGAGGACTTTGAACCACCTCCAACAAGTCCAGTTCTTTACATCATTTATTAGTCTTTGCTCCATTGATTCTGGCACAGTTGGAATTTTTTTCTGTAGCCCCCCCACCATTCCTCAGCAATCAGTGCTGTTAGTTTTGGTACCTGATATACTATTTCGTCTGTACTGTCAGGAGGGCGGTGTCAGGCAGGAGCAGATAAGGGGTGTGATTCTGAGCTCGGACACTGGCTGCCTCTGATTGGAGCTCTGAATCACGCCCCCCTGCCTGACACTGCCCACCTGACATTATAGAGACGAAATGACACATCAGGCACCAAAACTACCTGATCTAGTTGCAGAGGAACGTTGGTGGGTAGAGAAAAAATTCCAACTGCGCTGGAATCCGTGGAGCATCAGCTCTTAACAGATGGATTGGTAGAGGTGGTGAAAGGTCCTCTTTAAGATCTGCATCCTGATGAGGGCATCCGTTATCTACCAGCACTTTAATAAGATCTGCTAATACAGACGATACTGAGAACCCGAATCTACCCTTGCGTCATTGAATGACCATTACTTGGACCTAACTAACTCTTGGATCCCACCATTGAACAGCTGTGTAGATTATTTGAGGGTCTGACTCTGCAGCCCCCGCCGCTCATAAGACTGTTGGTTGATGTCATGGCTACATTGATGTGTTACTATAGGAACAGCCTACGTCGTTATAAGGAGACAGTTGTGGCAGTGAATCGGTCTCATCCAGGAACTGTAGAGACCCCCTCCATATACTGTATCAGAATAACTGTTCATTGTACCGACTGCTGTCCTCCCCCTACCCACGTCATATTTACAGAGGTTTTCTTTATTTCAGTCTTCTGCTACATTTGGACACTGAGTTGGATGGGTTTGGGTTGTGGTGTAGTCTGCTTCATATGTTACGGCTAGATTCTCATGTAGGCTTCCTATTTACCACCTATGTATCAATGAAAGTCGCTGTATGAAATATAGCTTGGATTGCTTTATATCTTTAATGGAGTTGGATCTAGCCTAAAGACAGTTATTGGTCTAATGCTCTTTCAGCTCTATCTCCTGATACCTCCATACACATGCATGCTTGGCTCTGCTGAGTATGCTATCAGTGGGGAGAGGGGAATAAGCTGCAGACACACACCTCTGACAGACGTTTACTTCCCTTCATTCCATTTATGTATCTACCTTTTGGGCCTTCTTTTCACATCCTCATTACAACCACAAGTTCCAGCCAGACTGTGGGTCTTATGACCTATATTAACAGCATCGTACAAATGTATTTAGTTCTGGTTCTTATTCCTGTGGTCAGGCCAGGACTTGTTCCCATAATGAGGCCTTAGGCTGGTCTTGGATGGCCCTAAGACAGCAGAGGGAGCCAGGCACCTAAATCAAATATAGATCCTTACAAAACATCAGAGGTTCTGGGTCTTGATGTTGTAAAATGGAGTCTAGGTCCTTATTCACATGTTAGTCTTTTGCATCAGTGATGGTAAGGCAAAGCCAGAAGTGGGGACTGTACAGATAAGGTATAATGCAGGGCTGTGGAGTAGAAAGGCCCAACTCCTACTGACAGCCATGGGCAGACAGAAGCTGCAAAACCCCGAATTCACAAAAACAATAGTAGTTACTGACATCCTATGAAAGTAAAGAAAACTGTATATTTTTTTATTATTATAAATCACTAATGCAAATCACTGTCATGTGAATAAGGCCTCATACACACATTATTTTTGGTATATAGGCAATGAGAAAAGACATTTTTGATACGAGTCAGAATGATACTTTACTCCCAAAGCGGCAGGGTCAATGGTCTCATCAGATTTATCATTCATTCCAGTAAGTAGTTGGGGTAAATGTCTGTTTAGGTGCTCGGACCCCAGGGGATACGCCTAATTTATGACAAGGCACCTTATCATCGTAAGTAAGGCGCAAAGACTGACATGAAAAATTGGTCTTAAAAATTACCAAAGACCCAATTTCTTACTCCAGGGTCTCAGGGAACCTGTGCATGTCACAAGTACAGAATACCAAACCGAGAAACCCAGTGTTCTACTCCAACTCTTTAGGCCCGGCCCTAGATAAGACTTATCAGTTTTTCTGGAGTGTACAAATAATAGTAATCCCGTATGGTTTAGTGTATACAACGCTTCTGTCACAGGGGTCAGCAACCTTCAGCTGTTATGAAACTACAACTTCCATCATGCTCTGATGGTCTTGGAACTCCCATAGAAGTGAATGGAGCTTGCTGGGAGTGGTGGTTTCACAACAACTGGATTTGTGAAAGGTTGCTGACCCCTGCTCTATAACTTAGTCATCTCCAAGGCTACAGACTATCAGCACAACCCCAGTATCGGACAACACACAATGGTTGTTTTTCTTTGTTAGTAGCAGTTTGTTTGCTCAGAAAACCCCTTTAGGCTAAGGCCTCACGTAGCGAGCCGCAGGCAGAATCCCATCCACTTTGCAGGTACTGTAAAACGCACCATTTTTTGCCTTGACGTTAACGCAACGTGGGGCCTCGGGGGTGGGAAGTCAAGGGGCAGCTTTATCTAGTCATGTAGTCATCACACCCTTGGAGGCTGGCAGTTATGTAGGGTATCCAGCGGAGCTGACAGTGAGGGACATATCGGTCTCTGCATAGGATATGATTTAGCACAAGGACTACATGACTAGATTAAGCTGCTCCCCGCCCCCATGACTTGTTAAGGTAAATTTGCCTAAGGTTTTAAAAGCTTATAATGTGACTTTTGAGCAACAGAAAGCTTAGTGAGGGGGCACCAGAGGTAAGGTCATTGCTTGATGACTGGGACTGGTTTACGGTGAAAAACCATCTGACATGTTCCCTGCCAATACATTACCATGGTGTGTGAACTCAGACTACATGCACACAACAAAGTTTATATGCAAGTTGGGGCCGATTTTGCAGCGGCATGCAGTTGGATGACACTGAGTGATATCCGAGTGCATTCCATTACGCACTCACCTCTATGGTTGCTTCCAATGCGTTTGAAATAGAACAGACCCTCGGACGCCCCCTTGGATAGCACACTTGGACGTGTCCATGAATCCTTACAGCTATTTTTTCATGCACCAAACCAACAGTGTTTACATAAATATCTTTATTTTTCAGCACCAGATAGAAAATGTCTCGTACATAGGAGATGAATGTCATAATCTCCATGTCATTAAGGGTCAAGTGATCAAACGACAGCACCTTTTTCAGCCCCCCTGCTATGAGTTCAGATCCAAAACTAGCTCAGGATTTGTAGCAGTCATGAACAGCCAGACCCGCCTTGATAAGTCTGGACCGATGCGTCTCTCTCTCCCTGCAGGTGTCTCATCACCTTGTGTGCTGTTGGCATCATCATCCGGGTCATCGCCCTCTTCTGTGGCCCCTGTGTTACGTGGCACCCGCAGGTCGGATAGAAGAGAGAGTTTCTCCCGTTCATTATTGCATGCTGCATAAGCCTGGAGAGGGACAGGATGAGAATTACAGCATGGGTGATCCTGGACACCAATACATGGTCAACGAGATGTGCAAGGAGAGCTGCTATATTAGCTATTGCACTGTGTGTGTGCACCCCCTGCCATAACAATATAATTCCACTGCATGCTATACAGTTACCCAGAGATCTAACCTGAATGAGGAGCTGTGGAGAAGGATAGGCCTCAGTTATGGCTGCAGCCATGGCTGGACTAACTCTATTCAGCTGTTGAATTTGCCTTCTCCAAACCAGAGGTAAACCCGTCAGCGATCCCCGAGGACCCCAGCCTTTCCAGCTGCCTGCTGAGGTGCAGAATGAGTACGACTGAGCGTCCCAGTGTTTCCTGCAGAGAGAAATTTTGACGGGATATACTAAAACTAAACAGAGCAGTGTCCGCCTGTGAACATCATAGTGTCTACAACTCTGCATGCAGTAATATCTTAAAGGGGTTTTCCAGGACTTATATATTTATGACCTATCATTATGGTATCAGTTGAGGTCCGATACAGATCACCTGTTTAAAGAGGTGATCACCGCAGCCTCTTCCCTTTGCCAATGGCACCATGGTTAAGTGAAGTTCGAGTGATGTCAAATGAAGTGGGCTGAGCTGTAAAATCAACTACAGCCCCTATGAGATGTAGGACGCTGCAGGCTCTTAAACTAGGTAATCTGCGGGGGTCCTAGATGTCAAACCCTCACCGATCACATACTGATGACCCATCCTAGGGATAGGCCATCAATATGTAAATTCCAGAAAACTCCTTTAATATATATTTACAGTGATCAGTGCTTTATTTTCCTGATACAGAGCTACAAATCTCCTGCATAGGTATGATAACATTCTGTATAACTACAGTCACCATTAGAGGGTACAATTCAGTAAGTTTCCTCTAATGGTGACTACTGGATACTCAAGATATGGTCTTTGGATTTAGGTTGCTTTCAGTTCGCCATAATATGGGTACCTTATTTGCACCCCTATTTTGAAGGCAACACCTGGACCTATCATAATGCGCTTCCCATTCTGATGAACCATAGAAGGTCTCGGTGTTACATCCATAATACAGAGTGCAATAAAGATCCCATATTATGGTTATTTTATAGCAGCCTAAAGTCTTATTCACACATTAGTGTTTTGTTCAGTGGTTATGAACCAAAGCCATGTGCAAATCTTTTCTCTGTCCAGTCTCTACTCCTGCTATTGTCTCTCAATCACTAATGCAAATGACTGATGTGTGAATAAGGCCTAAGCCCAGGGACATGGTATGAATATACTACTGAATTTCTATCAGGGTGTGTCCCTGGCCTTAGGGTTAGGCTAGGTTCACAACTGCGGTGGGCTCTCTGTCATTCAGGTCTGTCGTTCAGGCTGGGGTCCTGAACGATGGAGAGCCAAACCGCTAAAACAGCGGTTACACGTGGACACTGGCGGACCCCATTGACTATAATGGGGTCTGCCGGGCATCCGCCGTTTTTATACTGAAACTCCATGCAGGACTTTTCTCTCTGCTGATTTTTGGTGGTTTCCAACAAAGACTCTGGCACAGATGTGAACGTAGCCTAAGTTGAGAAGTGCGGTGTTTATTTTGTGAATCTCGTAGCACAAATCAGCCATAATTTCCAGTACAATACATGTGGATAACATATTAGAAACCCCACTCACGTGCAGTCGAAATTTTTACAGGGAAAAAAAAGAGCATTCTACCGATTTTCACCATGCTCGCCATTCTCATTCTGTTGCAGAAATGGCACTGATTTTTACTACCATTTACACTTCTTTAACACATAGGGATGTGACACATGCAGATGCAGATGTCATTGCTAATGATGCAGAGTCATTGCGAATGTGTGTCGAGATCCGTGGCGGAAGTATTCCGCTGCATCTGGACTTACTGGGGGAGATTTATTATTATTCTACCCCAGTCTTCTAGCATATAATAAAGTTGCACACCTTGAGTTTGTGACTTTTTAAATTTTAGTCTTGGTATAAATCCTTGTCACGGGCATTTTTGCGCCATCCATACCAATTTCCAAAAAAAGGGACATAATCAGGGTGTGTTGAGGGTGCCAGGTATATAATCATTTATGGCAGAAAATTATTTTGCAAATGATGCTGAAATATGTATGCGTAGATTTCACCCCAGGCACATGGCCCCGCAGAGGGTGCGCCACATTTACCCGGTGACATGCACAGTGAATATGAAGACTAGCACTGAAAGCAAAAGTCTTCATAAATCCCCAAAAACCTTGTCTAGTGACATCTGCGGGTCACCTTCTGTAAAGCTGCTTGTCATCAAAAAATAACTACTTCAATAATTTCCCACAAAACACAGATTCTCCTTAAACTCACCTAAATGGGCGCTGAGCTATGCTCTTTGTCACGGCACAAATCTGCTGCCCGAGCTGCTTCCACGTGTCCAGGTTTAACACCTCCGTGTTGTAATAAAGCTGTAGAAACACAAGGGCCTGGCCTCCCGCATAAAGCATTGTGCATAAAAGGGTTAAAGTATAAGATTAACCATCCATTATATAGTATAGAGCTCCAGTCTAACAGGTATTATGGCCTATAGAAGAATTGTAACCCCACAATGCTTAGTTGCCCATTTCTTGAATTCCCCCCAACCACACAATATTGCTATGGAGAATTGTGTAAATAGTGAATAGGCCGAAGTAGCCATCCAAACCGTTAACCAGTGGGGGCTGCTGAGAGTCAGGACCCCCATCGATCCCTATGGACTAGGCCGTCCATATTTTAGTCCTGAAAAACTGTCTTTGTTGCCCACAGCAACCAATCACAACATCTTTCATTTTCCGAAAGCATTATGGAAAAGGAACGCTGCGCCATGACTGGTTGCTATGGGCAACAAAGAAAGTTTTATATATCTCCCCCGATGTCTTTTGGGCCTATGTTGCTATTTACCTTACAATGGGGCTGTTTTCTATTGATGTAATAACCTATACGGAAACCATTGTCATCTCACCTCATCTATCTGCTGCCAAGTCACCCAACCATCTTCCAGGTCTTCCTTAGCTTTTGCCTCCAGCGAATGTCTCTCCATTTTGTGAGACAACCTTTGGTATCTTGAAGTGCAAAGAAACGTCTTATGAAATAGTCTAAACCTTTATCAGCATTTTACTGGATATCAAGCAGAAAATATTGACCAAAATCACATTATGCATATTAAAATTATGAAAATCTGTTTCTAATATGTTATAGTACTTCTATGCTGACATGAAGATAGAGGCCCAAAGCCTGAGGCTGCACTACTGAGGGATTCTAATGACAACATGTCTCTGTCAGGAGAAGTATTGCCATGGAGACCTTGTATGAAGGTGGTAAGCAACATATGGATGGGACATGGCATCTTCGACTGTGGTAACTGCAGGAGGGGAAACAGAGGAAGCCCAAAGAACTGCAAGGCTACATAATAAGGGTACTGAGAAAAATGGAAAGGAATTTGAGGTGGTCTTCTGACTTAAAATCCTCTCCAAAAAGAAGTCCCCTGGAAGCCAAGGCTGAACAAAACTTTTGCCACGGATTTGCACGCATGATTAACCTCATATATAATGGGGCTAATGAAGCGCGAGGCCTCAAGCTGCTGTTTCCACGGCGATTCTGCCCATGCAAACCATAGCAAAGTCAAACAGAACGCTACAAAAGGAGTGCCCGTCACTGCCCCCATTGAAAATAATGGGAAGCAGTTTAGGCCTTTTTTGGAAGACCACTTCAAATTCCTCTTTGAAACTCCTCCATGTGAACATACGCGAAGTAATTACAGTCCCGACAAAGGACATATGAAGTTTTATTACTTACCTACGATAATCCCGGAGTCCAACAATAACCAATGTGATCTTCTTATCAGGGTATTTTTTGGCAAATCCAAACACAGACTCCGAGGTCTCAATATTGCTGGAGGCGACCGGTGCCTGAAATATACAAAATTTTACCCAAATCCTTGAGTCTTTAGTTAGTCTGTTTCTCAAGAAGCTGTGTGACACAAAAGCCACCATTACAGAAACTACATGGGAAGTCACTCAGCTTTCCCAGCACCCTAAACCCATTATCTAAAAGACAACAATTTACTACAAACTACCTGAAATTTCCCAGGAATCCCAGTTAGACTAAGGCTCCATGGTGTAATGGATATCATAGCATTACCACAGCTACAATGTTTCCCTATGTGCAAGTTGCTTTCGAATTTTTCCCTCAAAGGAAAACACTGAGGTTACTCGTGTGTTGCAGTAATGTCACTATTATACCAAGATTTGTGTAGCCTTTAAGCTCTAAGCTTAGAGCGGTTGTACATGATGGCAGCGCCACACCTGTCTACAGGTTGTGTGAGGTATTGCAGCTCAGCTCCATTTACCTGAATGGACCTGGACTGCAATACTAGGCAACACATGGGCAGGAATGGCTTTGTTTTAAGAAGAAAGCAGACATTTTTTCCAGTCCTGTACAACTCCTTTAAACTGGTTATCTAGTTTTGTGTAAAACAAGGTAAATTGTTATATATGAGAAAGTTACTAAAGTTTTTGTCCAATTCTCCAAAATCTTTATTTACTGTAATTTTTTATTTACAGACCTAATGCAATTCACGCCTTAGGGTCGGGTACAATCCAGACTAAAAATATCTTCAGTAAGCCAAAAAGTCTTAACTCCAGGCAGTGGGCAGAACTATAAGAATTTTCAGCTTCTGGATGTAAACGGTCATTCACTGACAGCAAACAGAGATCCTCAAAGTTGTGATGAATCAATTAAAGGGGTTTTCCAGGACTTATTAATTGATGACCTATCTATAGGATAGGTTATCAATTGAAGGTCAGTGGGGGTCCCACACCCCAGGCCCCACGGATCAGATGTTTGAAGTGGAAGCGCTGCTTCCACATTACAGGCCATGTGATGTCACGTTCATCAGTCACATAGGCCATTCAAGTGACAGGGCTGAGGTATGATACCAAGCACAGCCATTATACAATGTATAGCGCTGTGCTTGGTAAGTAGCGAAGAGGCTGCAGCAGTCGCCTAAACGCTGCAGCCTCTTCATACAGCCTGTCGCAGGGGGCCCAGATTTTCAACTGATGACCTATCCTAAGGATAGGTCATCAATTATTAAGCCTGGAAAACCCCTCTAGCCCTCTCTATACAGTTCTCACTCATCCCAGGGTTACCTGAACGAAGTAGCGAACACTCCTGAGAAAATCTTTAGGCTCCACCAGTATCAGCATTTCTTCTTCTTCTCCTCTGCAAAGTTCCAGACCATCCTGCAAAACAACACAGGGAGCAAAGTATGAGAACAGCACAGATAGCGGCCCCAATGGTGGTGATCTATGAAAACAGGCACAAAAGGAAAAGCGGGACAGTTGCCTATAGAAACCAATGAAAGAGCTTCTGAAAAATAGGAGCTTGAATAGGATTAGTTACTATGGGCAACTGCACCCTTTACAGCAAACTCATCTTACAACACATGTCCAGTCTCCCGGCATCTCTCTCCTCCAAGTGAAACTATAGGAAACCAAGTGCGGCTCTATAGAGTAGTTATAACCGGCCGTTCTCAAGGATTCCAGCAGATCTTCACATCCAGCATCTTGAAGAAGACCTGTAGAAAACAGAATAGCGAAGGGTACCGTATAGATTCAGATCTTGATCTGCCCCATTGAGACTTATTATGTATATTTGCAGCAAATATATGATACTCATTCCATTCACACAATGAATCATTTAAAAGCTACAGTGGAAAGCTGGATAGCCAGAAAGTAGAGAAGAAATTAGAGTGGAAGTCCGCCTCAAATTCCTGTTCACTTTCCGCCACATGAACATACTCTAAGGGGCGAGTCTCACATTTTAACTGATATGTCATAACATCTATGCCTATGGCAGGAAAATTAGAACCCAACAAAAAGTAGAACCGGACCGGACTGGTTTCTGCACCACATGTGCAGTTCACTTCCGCACTGTTTTTCATCTATGGGTCACACAGTGTCACAGCATGTCCTACCTGCATCAAGCTGAACCGTCATGTACTTCCCACATTGATCTGGTCTCAGGAGCTTCAGTGCCTGCGCGGACTCTTTTCGCTTCTCCTTTTCTTCTTTCTCCTGATTCCGAATCCGCTCCTTCTCCTGCTTCTTGGCCTCTTTCTCCTTCCTCCGTTCCTCTGCCCGTATTCTATCGGCTTCCAGTTCTTCAGGGTTTTTCCTTCTTCTCGTTCTTTTATTTGGACTAGGAGTAGTGGAACCAGGTAGAAGCACAGGTAACGTAGATGTATGGACCTCAGGAGTGGGATGAGCTTCTGTCTTTAGATCAAGAGGTTCTTCTTGAGACACCTTATAAACTTCTGGTTCTTCTTGAAGACTTTCTTGGTTACTTGGTAAGTCAGTTGACTTGGTGTCATCCTTCTCAACAGTAGTAGACTCTTCCTCAGTCTCGGAGTCAGATATCTCCCAGGTTTTAGCCCTTTTCATTAGTTTCTTTGGGGACCGTGAAACAGGTCCTTTGTCCTGTCCGGTCTCCATCACGAATCTGGATTTTAATCGGATTTACTTTTCTTTTTTTTTCCCATTAATTGTGTCCTTCAGGTCCGAGCACATTAGAAGATGGGAAGACTAAAAGAATAAGAAAAATGTGATATTATATGGCAAGTTAAATAACAGATTCATAGATAGATAGACAGACAGACTGAGATAGATAAATATATATGTACTCAGTTATAAAAAGTAATATAATCTATACAGATGTTGGGACCAACTTCAAATGAGGAATATCTCAAAGTATTTGTCTGCCATTAGTGCACGTAGAGGTAACAGATGGAATCCCCCAAAGAACTGCTTTTTCATAGTAGGACCAATAACAAATATTTCTAATGAGCTTTTTTTTCTCATACAATGGACTCAAAGTAAAGGGAGCATTCTGGAGTAAGGGAGTCAGCAGCTGCCATACAGGCGCTCATCCACAGCCATGTTCTTACTAAAGCTGGACCATCAGTTGTCCAGGATAAAAAATTTGAATGCATGCAGCAAAGAAGGTGTAGAAAATAAAAATTCACATATACTTACCTGCACAGGGCCATTGTCACCCCTGCAGCTCAGTTTGTGTACAGAGGTGACATTACATTGCGGGACCACTGTAGCCTTTAGCCACGCTCAGCAGGGAGATTCACCTGTTCACCTGTGGGCCAGTCCAAGCCTGCCTTTAAGTATAAGGCTTGACAGCGATTTTAAGACAGCAGTCTCACATCCACAGATCATCGCACCACCCTGCAACATTGCAACTAATGTAAGTGGATGGGGTTGAATTGCAATTGCAAGGTTGCTGCAAACACGACTCTCAGTCACAAACGAATCAAACATGGATTGATTCCTTTATGACTCTTTTACAACCCCATTCGCACACACCAGATGAGATGTTGCATGGCAATTAGGCAATCTTTGGATGTATGAAAGGCTGTTGCAGCCACAGTCGCCTTGTAGCCGTAGCTTATTATAGATTACACATAAATTACTTAGCAGCGACTTACACCATGACATCTCCTACAACCAGACACCACTTCAACTCTGCTCCTTCCCCTTCTTGCACAACACCCATCATCCTAAGGAAGGGGTGTAGATTGGTCCCCTTTAGTCCAGATCTCTGGGTGGCTCCATTAAAATGGCTCCTTCATACAGACATGTTCATTCCTTCTCTCCTCCTACACTATCAATCAGTCGTCACCACATCATCACGTGACAAGTCAGTATCCGTCACATGGAACAGCTGACGGCGTCCATTGTTATTTCGGGCAGGGTTGCAGTTTTTCTTTTTTTCTATCATACTTTGTTATTTTTATACTATAAATGTTACTTGATGTTTCAGGTTGGAACAAAGAAAGAAAATTCAGACATGTATCACGAATCCAAAAATAATTGAATTCATTGTTAATAAAGTTGATTAAAAAAAAAGTGACTGTAGCTCGGATCACGTGATCTCTAGTTGACAGCTCGTCTACGTCATCGGGTCGCGACGTTGTTATAGTTTCTGGGGTCACCCTCACGTGCTGTGTGTGCGGGTCACGGTGCAGGATCATGGCGAGGAAAAAGAAGTTGGGGCTGATTGCGGAGATGGCCCGAAAGATCCGGGCGTACCGGGAGCTGAAGAACCGGCCGCGGGAGTCGCAGCGCTATGCCCTGGATTACCAGGTGACCCTGCCCTGCCTTATACAGAGGACTGGTCTAGGTGTGGACTGCGCGACCACTGACTTGGATAGACTGTGCCCTACAGGTGGCGCTATAGGGATTTTATTTACCCTCAAGTAGGGTATTGTAGAATTTGATGCGTCTTTTAGGAAGCCCCAGCATACATCTATACAGGAACAATGCCTGCCATAGAAAAGCATGGAGTCTCCCAGTCTTGTATCTGCTGCTGACTGCAACCTTGGTGCAACACAACCCGGCTGTGCGACATGTCACATTCATTTCTGTGAGTGTGCCCAAAATGTCCAAAGCTGCTTGTGTAGCCTTAACCATGGGGTGCGGGGATGAAAAAGTGCAGAGCTGGCCTGAAATCACATGACGTACGTGTATATGTGCGTATAGTGGGACTGTCATGTCATGTCGCAGTCACTGAGTGTCAAGGAGTTACTTAAAGAGGAGCCATCACCTCACCTGAAGTTGCAATAAATGCTTAAATTCCCAATGAAATAAGAATTCTGGAGTTTGTGTTGTACCACTCCTCAGTTATTCCTCCTGGAAATGTGTACATGTCAGTTGGCAGTATGTTTCTATGCACTGTGACATTGACTCATCAGTTGTGTCTGTAGAGGGACACAGCTGTTAACACCCAGTTGTCAATTTATAAATTTCCAGGAGGAATAACTGAGGGACAGACAGTGCACATTTATAACAAACAGTGCAGCAGAATTTATTTTTGTTTTGCAACATACATGACAAGAGAGCAGACCAGAGAACTGCCGCAAAAAAGCCACCACCCATCCATTCATTGTGGACTCTTCTTTATCTGCTAGCGGGAAAAAGGGTCTTCCCTGGAGCTCCCATGAAAGTGAATGGGAGTGGAAATCTCAGGCGAATTACCACAAAGGATTTTTTTTATGACTGGTCCAGCAGCAAAATCTGCTATGTGAGCTTACCTTTAGGAGAACCTGTAACCTACATTTGGGACACTAAACCACCAACAGATCCTTATGGACAGGGGGTTAAGTGTCCCAAATATCCCCATATTATAGTTTTCTTATGACAGCTGCTCTCAGTACAGGCACAGCTCTGCTGTGCAGGTGGAACAGTATACATTGGCATTACTGTGCCCGACGTCAGGAGTTGAGGTTTACTGCACACGTGCCGTGAGCACCAGAGACCAGTCCGTATACCTGTCTATTAATGTATGTGATTGGCTGTAACATCTGACAATGGAACCCTTTCCTTTCTTTCATCAGACCATGACACGACCCTTCACTGGGAAACGTCTGCCAGTACTTGCTTGGGAGGATATAAAGTATGAGAAGAGACTGTTCACACTGTTGTCTGGACTAAGAACATTTGGAGTGGGACGAATGGTGACAAGGAAATCCTGGATGGAGGAATATAGTGAGCCCTGTTACTGGACTATTACAAAGGTCAAAGTGGACTACATAGCTGAGGTCAGTATTTTGTTGTTCTCCCACATTAAAGGGGTTATCCAGCACCCTATTTGCTTTGGATGATGACCTATTCTGTGGAAGGTCATCAGTGTCTGATCAGCGGGCTCTGACACCCGGACCCTGCACCGATCAGCTGATCCAGCTGCCTGCAGAAGCTGTGGCGTGGGAGACCTGAAGCAACTATGCTCCTATTCGAATGAGTAGGAGCAGAGCTGCAGTACCCTGGTGTCACTGCTTTACAGTGGATGGTGCTTGGGAGTAGGTGCACTGGATATCCACGCTGATATGCTGATCCGGCTGCTATTCAAGTGAGTAGGAGCAGAGCTGCTTCCAGAACATGAAAGCAGCCGGATCAGCATATCAGTGTGGGTATCCGGTGTTGGCCCCTCAATTTATGACCTATTCTGTCAATAGGTCAACAATATTAAAAGCGCATGCAGTCCTGGATAATCCCTTCAATAATTTGTCCACAGAACTATGTCACATTTTACTTAGTAAATCTAAGATATATCCCGCTGCCTGCAGAGGTCACAAGGGGGCGCTGACTGCGTATGGATTTATGCTACTTCCATTAAAGTCACTAATAGATGGCTCTTCAGAAGGCTCCGAAGCTCTGCCTAGTGGTGGTGTAACCTGCTAGACTTTTATATTTAAATATAAGTTAATTTCATTTTTTTTTCTCTTATAGAATATGGACCATGGTCAGGCCTGGGGTTATTTAACCTTTAGAGGTAAGTCGGTGTATGTAATGAATCTCTGCGTCTTGCAGCTTCTTGGTAGACTGAAGATATGTATAGCTCTGTACCACTTTATTGTTTTCTGCTCTCTGGCACTGACCTCGCCCGTCATTCCTCCAACCAGGTAACCAAGAGTCTGAGGAGACCGAGATAAGCAAAGTAATGTACCACGACTGGCGAATTGTACCCCGCCACGAAGAGGAAGACTTTAAGACGTTCACACCAGTGCCAGAGCCAGAAGCTTTGACCTGTGTGCGATACCCCCCTCTCCTGAGGGCTATGATGTTGGCCCAGATGCAAAAGGAAGGAAAACCAATAACTGAACCGATGCTGGATCTTCAGAGGAAACGCATCTACTCCAGAGCGAAGTTTGAAGAGGAGAGACAGGCCAGGTTGGGGACACCTGTATGATAGACTTGGTCATCTTCAGATTCTGGCCTGTGTTAATGAACATTCATGGCACCGTGAGCCTGACACTGCACCAGTGGTTTGGTATTGTAAGTCTAGATCACAAGTGAAGATCCGTAGACTGATCTATAAATCCCTCTAGATTTAGATGTATCTGTTACCTTGTGTTTCCTAGTTTGGATCTGTATCGGCTAGGACTGCTGCATCCCATGAAGATGGATGATGCTATTCTAACAGTATTGGCTGTTCTTAGCAGACACTGGCCACCATTGGTTGAGTCGCAGGACCATTCATACTTACTGAGCTGTAATAAACTCCATTTACATTTAAAAATATGCCATGTTTGATCATTTATTTAACACATTTGGTGCACTTAAAGGGGTTTTCTGGTTCACAGGTGTTTTTCATATTGACCACCTGTCCATAGGATAGATGGTCATTATCTTATCAGTGGTGGTCCAATGCTCAGACCCTGCACGGATCAGCTGAACCAGCTGCCTCCTGGCGTCAGAAGCTAATGCAGTGGACATGGCAGTAAGCAGCTCTGCTCCTATTATAGTAGTAAGCACAGAGCTGCAGTACCCCAGTGCCATTTGTTGTCTATTAAGTATCAGTACTTTTATGGATGGCACAATCCACCTCTCCATTGAAGGTACAATTTCATTTTATTTCCCTGGTCGCTAATATTGGAGTCTACTAAAATATATGCATCGTAATATTCATTACCAGGACGATGACAGTGAGGAGACTTCTGCAGCCCTGATCCCTTCTCCTCAATTACAGAAACATCATCCCGTACAGCTTGTATTAGTAACCAGGGGGGGATCTGGACTGTGACAATGGGGGTGAACAGTGGGGCATATTTATCAATAGAAGTCCAACACTTTTCTGTCTACATTTGCACCAAAATTTATGGTGCGCGGTATTTACGACATAGTTATGAACAGCATGCATCAGAAAGAACAGAAAAGTACGACTGGCATAACACTCTTGAAAAATGTGCCCCAGAATGGGCATGGTTTATAATTGAGCAGGTTTAGAAGTGTCTAACTTCACAACACATTTATGAAACTCAAAAGAACAAATATAGAGCAGATTTTCATGTCCAAATTAGACCAAGTTTAAAATGGTGGAGATGATTTGTGTCCGCTTATGTTGTGCCAAATATTTTGTCTACATGTTTTGTGCAATTAATTGTTTCTTGGTGAAGCTCAGCACATTTAGTTAGATGGCAGAATTTTGGTGCTTCTAGAAACTCTCCATATTTATGAAGGTCCATGAGACAGATTCATAAGCATGAACTGGATTCGTGGTGACTGCAAAGTTTGAAAGTATTGATAAAGGTGCCCCAATGTGTCAAGTTTGTGACTTCAGGTCCATTGATTTAAAGGGAATCTCAGGTCAATCTGGGACACAAAACCACCCACAGGTCCTTATAGACCTGGGGTTTAGTGTCCCAAATCGCCCTGTTGAAATGCAATCCGCAGGCGCATTAAAAATAAAAAATCTTTATAGTTACCTAGAGAAAGGTCCGATCGACACTGTTCCGTGAGAACAGTCCGGCTTATTCATGAGCTTCTTTGTTGGCCTCCCGGCGCCTGCGCTGTTCTTCAGTGAAGCCAAAGATGGACACCCTGGCTTCACTGCTTAATTGCGGGGCATGCGCACTGAAGCTGAAGAGTACTCTCTGGCCTCATTGAAGAATTGCGCGGGGAGTACAGCGGCCGGGTGACTATAAAGCTTTTTTATTTTTAATGCAGCCATGAATTGCGTTATAACAGGGTGATTTGGGACACTAAACTCCAGGTCCATATGGACGTGTGGGTGGTATAGTGTCCCAAATTGCCTTTAAAGGGAATCTGTCAGGGCAGAGTCATATAAATGCATCAGTGTGTAACCTGCACTGTACTACAGTCATGTCTACATATATACATATTATTATTCCTTTGGGCCGTTTTTATGGATCCTTTATAAATTTGAGTGTATTAAGGGATCTGTGAAAATGGGTAAAAATTAGATACCTAGAACATGAATAGATATTAATGGAGCCATGTGGTGATTGTCCAAAAAGGCCATCACACAGCCAAGAATAGGGTTCATGTGAATGTAGGCGTACTGGGGATTCTAGGGATAAATTACTTTCTAATCCCAATTTCACAAAACCTGAGATACAACAGTGGACCAAACCAGTGGTAGCTTAGTGAAGTCAATGCTTTAGGTGATCATACACATTAGGCACATGTTGGCTGAACTAGATGATTATGGCAGATTCAGCTGACAATCTAATGTGCATGATGGACTAAACAGAAAATGAGAAAGAAGGATCCGTTATATTGTTGCTGTGCAAGAACAAAATTGTCTGGCAGCAGGTTATATCCCTCCCCCCCCCCCATCCCCCACTGAGATTGTGTATGCAAGGCATAGATGGGTATATAGCACTATCTGAAGGCTGTGGCTAATGGCTGTGTAACGTCTGTTAACGGAAAAAAAAAAAAAAAAGCATTACACTTGGTTCGCACTAGCAATGTGGTCTCCGTCATTCGGGTCAGATGGCAAGCCGGCCTGCTAAAATTGTTTACATGTAGACACCGGCGGACTCCATTGACTATAATGGAGCGCATCAGGTGTCCGCCTTTTTAAAACTGAAAGTGGCGCAGAAGAAAGTCTTCCATACAGGACTTTTCCCTCCACTGATTCCAATGGAGACTCCGGCACAGATGTGAACCCAACCTGTCATTCAATGTCTGTGAATGGGGGCTATTCACATGACCATTATTTCGATGGTTTGTTGGCACGAACAGTCAAAATATAGGTCATGTCCTGTTTTCACGGACCACTCCATATACTCAAATCTATGGGGAGCCATGAAAACAGCTGCCCCTCCGGTGCAAAGTGGTGTGAAAAAATGTTTTCACGATTATTCTGCACCTTGGCCATCTGAAAGTAGCCAAGTCTCTGACCCTCATGCACACTGTGTTTGTAATACACACCTTTATTTGTAATGCAT